>CM044004.1:20042296-20142296 GCA_024085815.1 Flaveria linearis | reverse complement strand
TAATAATCCAATCTAACTAATACAATGCTATATTTACATTAACAAAAGTGAACTATATTGTTAATAAATTTACCTACAGTAATATGAATGTAATAAAGTTAAAAAACCTATAAAAAAATAATTACATTTCAAATTGTTAATTTTAGTAGAAAATGATAAACAAATTTTGTCACTTTAACTTTGCCATAAAAATACATAATAAAAAAACGATAAAACTCAAACAAAATAATCAAGCAATTTAAACTTATTTACCTGCTGCAACATGATTTGTGTAAGAGAAAAGACACATCAAAGTCCATATCGTAAACCTTCTAAATTTGTATCTCCTTATAATCTGGATCTAGATTGTAAACAAGAAAACCAACACAAAAACCCCCAAATCTTTTTAGATCTAATACGAACATAATGTTCCAATCAACACCAATTTGCTTACCGAAGCTTGTGCTCATGGATCTACAACCATCGTCTCCAACACGTGACTAGGGAGGTGTTGTGTTCCGGGTGAAAACAGGTTGTCTGGTGGTGTTTGATATGCAAAATGGAGGTGTTGAACTAATCCATTTTTGTTGATTTTTTATTCTTCATCTTTGATTCTTTTGTTAGATTTTGATTCATGGGGGATTTTCAACATTGAATAGAGAGAGATGAGATGTTAATCAGATTTTTTATGAATTTGAGAAAGAGAGAGAAAGATAAAGATAATCTTGATATAACTATAAGAGAGAGAAAATGATTTAAAAAATAATAAAAGTACACTGACATTGGTACATCTAATAGAGTTGGTGAAATAGAGTTGACAAAGTACATAAAAGTACTGACGCAAAAGCAAGACATGCAAATGGTGGTTGTGTGTAATTGACGAAAATACCCCTCAAAGTAGTCTTCAATGTTGTTGATGTGTCACATTCTTATTGGATGTATAGGGTTAAAGGGTTCTCACATTAATTGAAGGTTAACTCTTGAACTCAATCCTATATATATATATATATATATATATAATATATATATATATATATTTATATATTTATATTTATATTATATATATTTAAAAAAAATTAACATTGGGCTTCTTAAAATTTATAATACTTGATAATAATTCTTAGCCCAATACTAGCCCAATTGTAATTGAAAATTTTTATAACAAAACTTTGGCCTAATATAAGTAGAATTTATGATTTTATTATCTTTATTGTTAAGACATTTGTTTTTGTTACAAAAATTAGTTTATATAATACAATTCACTAATATGATAGAGCCTTTTTTTCCGACTCGCCCAGGGCCCCGAAATCCTCGAGTCCGACCCTGCTCATAAAACTTACCAAGTATCATATATGTTCATATCAAATTTAATACATCATATATATACTCTTCTTTATTATTATCATCATGTTTCTTATGTTAATATATTTTGTCAAAACGAATAAGAATACGTCAGATCTACCTATAATTCTTTCTAAACATTAAAGCTTCATAATTAGTAATTTTTTAATATTTATTCTGAAAAACTAATATATTAATGAGGCCTTGATGCAACTAAAGTTTATATCAAAAATCTTAGTTTTTTTTTAAATTATACTTTCACGTAGGTATATTAGGCTTTAACATTTTAAAATTCTCAAATTTCCCAAATAATGGTAACAAACTATGATAATTTACTAAAGTTTCAAGATAAAACATGAGAATCAAAAAGTAAGTATTTTATAGCAGACATATCTATTATGGTTTTTAACTAGGTTATTGGTGTGTAATATT
The DNA here is from genome assembly GCA_024085815.1 of Flaveria linearis. Lineage (NCBI taxonomy): Eukaryota > Viridiplantae > Streptophyta > Magnoliopsida > Asterales > Asteraceae > Flaveria > Flaveria linearis. Next base: position 20,140,544 of record CM044004.1, on the reverse strand, counting down.
ATATCTAAAAAATAATATATTATAAAAGACTATGGGGCTGTTTGACAACTTTTGAATGAGTAAGTGCTGAATCAATAAGAGGTCTGAACCAATAAGAGGTCTGAACCAATAAATGCTGAATCAGATTAAGTCTGTTTGGTTGGATATCTGTTTGGTTATAACTCCTAATATTGAAAAAATTATTAAAAAAAATCAAACCATAATAAAAAATCATCTATTTATTAAAATACAAACCATAATATTTATAAAAAAACCATAATACAAACCATAAAAAATCATCTATTTATTAAAATACAAATCACTACTTATTCCCCAATTCCATCCCCACCACTAATTCCCCAATTCCATCTCCACCTTCACCATCTCTTGCTCCTCCATCTTCACCCCATCTTCACTCCATCTTCGGCCACCGCAAGCACCACCGCCGACCACCATCACTTTCGTCATCATCGTCATCATCTTCAGCCACCGCAAGCACCACCGCCGACCACCATCGCAAGCACCCGTCGCCGATCAGTTCTCTCCTCTCGGTTCTCTCATCTTCAGCCACCGCAAGCACCACCGCCGACCACCATCACTTTCGTCATCATCGTCATCATCTTCAGCCACCGCAAGCACCACCCCGTCACCGCAAGCACCCGCCGACCACCAACTTCACGTCTGACCACTGGTCAGACTATGGTTGAGGTCTGACCGGGTAGGAGCTCCGATCAGACGTGATCTCCGGTAAGAGGCTCCGAACCAAACACCCCAGGCCTGACCGAGTCAGACGCGAGCATCTGACCAGGCTCGGTCAGACCCAAACAAACAGCCCCTATAATTATGATATGAATAAAAAATAACAAATATAATGCAAATAGAGTAATAAATAATAATAAATAAAAGTAGTAAACTGTTTTTGGTGTTTTAAGAAAAATAAAGATTGAGATGTTATATTTTGATTTTTTAATAATAAAATAAAAGGGTATATATGATATTTTATTCTGATGTGAGTATATAATATTAGCAAGATTCCTACGGGTATACTTATTTTTTGAGTTTGGTTTGGGCATATATGATATTGAAAAGTTTCTACAGGTACATATGATATTTAAGAAGTTTTTTAAGGATATATAAAAGGCTGAAGTTATTCTACAAAGTGTATTTTTGTTGCAAAGTGTGAGAAGACACAATGAAGCTAAAAAGTCACAAAAAATTTATATCTCACAATCTAAATCGAATTTTAAAAAAACACTTCGGAGCCTTTATTCATCTCGTTGTTCTCTTTCAGAAAAAAAATAAAAATAATAAATTTTTTTTCATTGTGTCATTATATGACACAATGACGTCATTGTGTCTTTTATATTGACACAATGACGTCATTGTGTCTTTCATAATGACACAATGAAGTTATTATGTCTTTCATAAATGACACAATAAAAAACTTTAATTTTTTTATTTTTTTTATTTTCCGTTTATTTTTTTTCTTATTGAGTACGACTAGGGGAACAAAAGCTCCGAATTATTTTTTTGAAATTCAGTTTTGATTGTGAGATATAATTTTTTTTATGTATTTTTTGACTCATTGTGTCTTTTTTTAACTCATTATGTCTTCTCACATTTTGTAGCGAAAATACACTATATATGATATTTTTATGTTATCTGGTTATATATGATTTAGGGGTATATAGGATATCTAGAAAGTTTTATACGTGTTGTTATGATGAATTAAATTTTACTTGGGTATATATGATATTTTAAAATTTTATAGGGGAATATATGAAATTTCCCTTAATTTGTAATTATAATATAGTGGTTTCCCGCGTAGGAAAATAGATATTATCTTTTTATTTATAATATTATAACTTGATACATAGAAATAGGAAGAAATCATAAGATGTGATATTTAGTAACTCGAGAATTTATAATACACATAATTAGCTAAACTAAAGATCTTTTAAAAATATATTATATCATAAATTATAATCTTTACATGATGATATGAGTTAGGACCAATAGGAAGTAGATAGAGAAAGCCACATATTCTATACCTACCACAATCGGTTATCCAAGTTTAATGACTTAAACCATTGGTTCATTAATTCTTAGTTTGGAACTTATCATGTCATCTTTATGTCTTTGTCAAGAAGAATGAAATTGGAAAATATGGTGCCTTTTAAAGTATGTCCAAATCATTTGGGTGAGTGGTTTTCGTCACCATATCTTGCCAATCAAACATATCTAAACTCACTCATAAAAAGTAACATATTGCGTACGTATTTATCTTACATAATTTCTAATAAATTTCCATCCCTGCATGGCTCGGTACAGTACGGTTAATATAGGTTTTATTGGTTTCAGTTACTATACATAAAGCACAAGGTAAAAATCCTACGAAGAATCAACTCTTCGGTGCGACAAATAAAAATGAATCCCTTAACGTATAAAATTGATATATTTTTTTAATTAACATAATTAATGAATTCAACAATGATGAAAAATTTACATCATTTTATAAATTAGGAAATTAAAATTAATGTGAATATTGTATATGTGAATAATGAAAATTTGAAAGAAAAATAAAATTTACAAGATCATATATGAAAAACGAGATGCAGCGAATGGTACAAGATTTAGTTAGGGTTATAGGAACAAGTAATGCGGAGAAGAGTGTGCAATGATGCATGAAGGCAATTGATTAATTAGAAAGGAGGTTGTGACATATATTTTTTTATCATACTAGTATTTCTTTGATATACGTGTAGGTACAAACCATTTTGGTTTCTGCATTTAATAACATCGTTTGTTAAGGTGTATACGCATACAAATGTGATAAGTAATGCTAAAGACAAAAGAAATTGACTATTTAACCTTGATTCAATTCAAAAGCATCATCGTAATGAAGATACTTCGTTGTGGAGAAAAATATATTTTCAATAAAGCTTTTAAAGGTAAAAAATAAAATAAAAGCTTGAGATCTATGGGACAAAGGGTTTATCCAAGTACTGCAACTAAATTTGTCATAAAAAGGTAATAATATATTTAAAAGGAAAAAAAAATTAGCATAAAAAGGTAATAATATAGTTAAAAGAAAAAAACAAAGTAATATTTATGGAGAAAAATAGACTTAGGGGCTCTTTGTTTTGGTGCTGACCCGGTTGACCGGGCTGACCCGCTGACTCGGTCGGCGGTCAGCCCGTTTGATTTCGGCTTCGAGCCCGTCCGGTGCTGACCCAGACCCTGAAAAAAGAAATGCTGACCGGCTGACCACCCGCGACCACCTCCCCCTGCGCGCCTTCCCCTGCCCTTGCGCGACTTCCCCAGCCCTTGCGCGACTTCCCCTGCGCTACCACCTCCCCCACCCCTTCGTCGCCCTCCCTCCAAGGAACCATCACGCAGCAGCACTCAATCCGCCCCAAGGAACCATCACGCAGCAGGCAGCACACCACACCGATCAACGAAATTAACGGGTTTTAACCACCAAACATTGATGAACAACGTAGGGCAAGAGAGAATGTGTGAGTTTCAGATTTTGGAGTTGAAATACAACAAATTGGTGGTGAAATTAGGGTTTTTGATTGATTTTGAAAGGGGAAAACGTGAGGGAGAGTGAGATCTGATGCTCAGAGGTGAGTGAATGAAACTACATTTGCTTTCCAAATATAAACTATATATCTTACTATTTTTTAATATTTAGCTATTTTTATTATTTACACATCTTACTGAGACGGAAACATTATAAACAACGGGGCAATAATGTTATTTTTATCATTCAGCAGAGTCAGTCAGCTACTAAATCAAACAGCCAAGTTTCAGTCAGATGCAGACTCAGTCAGAACCTCTTACTGGGTCAACTTCTTACTCAGTCAGATCTTACTCAGTCAGCACAATCAAACAACCACTTAGTTTGATTTTCCTTTAAGTTTTGCCTAGAAATGGTAAAATTAAAAAATATGCATAAACAAGAATTAAAAAGATATGTTGATGTTGAACATTTTCATTAGTTTTAAAAATTTATAAGATTAAACTCAAGAAGTTTTTAATTACTGTAATCACATCTCTTAAGAGATGTCCCCAGTCAGGAAAATAAGATACGTCAAATGCTCTAATTTTAGGAGAAAGCAATTACGCATGAAAATGTATTAAGAGGCAATGATAAGAAGCGAACAAAATTGTCAAGAGATGCATGTGGGTGGGGGGTGTCTTTGCTGAAGAAATAGTCACGATTAAGAGGGAAGAAGACAATGAGGTTCAACAACGAAGAAGACAAGAGGGTAGACGTTCATGGTCATCGAGTTCAAGAAAAATGAAACCAAAGGGTGCATGACAATTGTTGCCAAACATCTTTATATAGTTCGCCTAATTCTAGCCAGTAATAGATTCTTTTAATAGAAGTTGGTATTCTCCTATATGTTTAAAAAGGAATTAAAAATGAATAGTGCGAGGGTGTTTTTAGTATTTCGCATCGCCTTGGATTTTGTGCTATGCGTTTTTATGTTTTATGCACCTTCATTACTCTATGTCAGTGGGTTGCTGACGGTGGGGTTTGGCCAGCACACGGTGGTGTCTTTGCGGTAATGTTTGGAAGGTTCTCCTTTGGTGACTGCCACTTCGCTATTGATCTCTCTCGTAGTAGCTCCCAGAATAGGTTTTTTTGTAGAGAGAGAAAGAGTGATGGAGACCAGGTTGGTTTCTGGTAATGACTGGCGATGGCTAGAATCGGCTTCGACATTGCTGTTCTTCGTGGCATTGTTCACCGTGCCAGTGGCGGTTTGGTTTGTTGCCCCTCCGTCGTCGATCATCAGTGCGGCTGTGGCGGTGGTCGTAGGCTATGCTTCCGCTCTGCCTCCCTTTTAATGGTCAAGGTGGAGCAGGCGGCCATCTGCTGCCCATGATCAGTCATCATGGTGTTTTTGTGACTACATTTGTTGCTCCTTGTTCTCTGTTTCTCTACGGCACCATTTTAGTGTTTTTGACTGGGAGTGGCTCTAGTATACTGTTTTGCTTTGCGTTGCCTTGGTTCTTTTCCTAGTGACTTTTGCATCGCCACAAACCAGCTTTTGATGTTTAGTACTCTGATTTGGCCGTCGCCGGTTGTCTCCGATGATGGCCTATGGTGGCGTCTCCGACCAGGTCTGTTATTTATGGTTACTTTTCAAGTGTTTCAGATCTAAACCGTAAATTTTGTTTGGTGATGATATGGATGGTTGTTGTTGTTGTTTTTTATCTAACCTTTTGTTGGTGGCGGCGCGATGACGATTGCCACTCCGGCAAAGCCGCGCATGTCCTCGCGTCCCATCTCAGGATGATAGTGTTCGATGTTACCAGCGGTAGCCTTTGGTGACGTCTATGTTATCATCCTCGAGGGCTATAATCAGAATTCTCAGATTCTTCAGGTCAATGACGATGAACCTATGTTCACTCGAGAGTGTTTTCTTTTGGCGTATCTTAGATCGGTGATGATAAATGTGGGTTCGACTGAGCATATTCTCTTAGGCTGCGAATTTGTTCGATGATGATGGATACATGTTCATCTAAGACCATTAATGATGATTAGTTATCGTGTCTCCGATATGTGGGGTTTCTTTTTGTTATAACCTAGATTTCAGGTCGATGATGATAAGGATGACCTTATTTGAAGACTTGTCAAAATTGTTTTGTTGATGATTGTTGGTTTGGGAATTGCTTTAATACGATCTGGCAGTTTCATTTGGCACATATGGATAGGCGATGACAATGTAATAAAGGACGTGGTGTTCGTTGTTTTGGTGTGGTGAACACCACGTTTGGAGCCATAATGAACCGTCAACTCCGAGCCTTTAAATTTAATGTATAATCGTTATTTGAGCGTGCCAGAAAAGTATTGCTTAGTGCCGGTTGCCACACGCCGCGAAGCGCAGGCTATTTCCCACTAGTTTGATTTGAAGTATATTACAATTCAGCAATTATATATATTCAACTTGTTATATCTGCATTAATTTTTTCTTAAAACGTCAACTCACACACACGTCTCACCACACGAAAATTTATCACTTTAAATAAAGTTGTAGTTAAACCAAACCCAACATATGCATTTTAAGTTATTATTACATTACATTAAGTGTTATTATTTTTTTTTTTTCTCAAAACATAGGAACATCGGTGCAAGTGCAACTTACTCTTTTTAGCATATAAAGGAAGTAGAAGCCCTAAATTGCGTCTACGACTCCGGCGAGTTACCGCTTTGGGTTGAACATTTGAGTGTAAGATCGTCGTCGGAGCTTCAAAGCATTCAGATGGTTCGTTTTTTTCTCTTCATTAACTTGCCTTCAATGTTAATTGATCACTCTCATTAGTTATTGAATTTTGATATTACTTGCGATTGTCATCGTCAAAATTACTAAATTAGGGCTAAAATCTGAATGAAGTATAATTTGCTTGAATTTCCGTATTGGTTTGCTCAATTAGCAAGATCAATCATTGGAATTGTTGTTATTAGCGAAGATGATGTGGGTATGGAAGCTTGAGTGCGGTAAGACAATTGCATGATGTTCGATTTAGTGATTTCATTAAGGATCGATAGGAGCTAGAGACAAAGCTGTTGTTCATGATCGAATTGGTAAGTGAATGCTGAAAAGGATCGTTTGTTTACATGCAATGATCAAACATTAGGAGTTTTGCTCTAAAACCGGCTTGATTTGAAAATTTTGAATGAGATCAAGAGAATCTTCATCTACCATTGTCAGATGTATTTTTATTCTGAATTCTATTTGATCTTCTAGGTTTTTTCCTTCAATTTTAATGGATCTTTATGTAACTCTGAAAACTAGATATGATGAGAAACAAGCTACTTCCCAGTTTGGATGTCAATTTTGGTGCATTTCAACGTCAGTATGTTTATGGTTATACAAATTACAAGAAAACAATTGTTAAAATGGTGTTGAATGCAACTACACCAGTATCAATCTTGTGTTTGAAGGAGCTGTTTATTAGAGAAAGTTTGTCATCTCTTTAAAAATGACGTAATACCAGTGATCTTGTTTTCTGCCTTTATTTGAGGCACATTATACTTATGATTTATTACCAAAAAAAGATAATCTATCAGAACTTAATTCGACAAGCAGTGCTGTATGTATGTGCTTTGAGGAGATGCCCTGCAATTGTAGTAGAAGTAGGCCAAGCTTTTTGTAACTAGTGTTATAAGAGTGACGTTAGCCTCCATTTAAGATTGTGATGACCATACCATTGGTTTTTTTCATGGGTATTGAACTGCTTCGAGTTAAAGAGCAACGAGATAAAGCCAACATCTTTTGGTAAAAAGAACAACAGAATTAATGGTAGGATCTAGGAAGTCAAAGGCACTAGGCGTACTCAGGGCGCAAAGGGGTGAGCTTTGGGCTAAGGCTCAAGGGGCTTAAGAAGTGAGGGTTTTTTAAGCAAGGCAACAAACCATTTGCAGGGGTTTTAGACGTTTAGGCTGGTTCCAGGCCATTTATGGATGTTTTAGACTAGTTTTAGCTGTTCAGACCAGAATTTGGCTGGAATTTGGCTTAAATCTGTTTGTCTTGAACCATTCTTGACGCCCAATTTATTATTTGCTTGGGCCTTAATACTGTTGTTTTGAGGTTCCTTTTTTTATATCACAGGAGGCATGTTTAGTCCTTTGTGATTTGGTTTGGAGTTTCAATATTTTTCTCAATAAATCATGATATATTTGTCCTAATTACAATTAATTGCTTGCTCTTCTTAATGAATTATATATGTGCTATGGGAAAAAAAATTCCATTATATCTAATACATGAAGTAGATAAGTGTCAGAATGTTGAATGTAGCCACTTTGAAGTGGAAGGTTAAACGTTATCATTGACTTCGTCGGAAGTGTTCATTATGTTTTCTTTATTATACTCCTAAATTTATTTTTTTTCTCTTTTATGACCTTGACGCAGGCTATGTATATTCGTGTTAAGCGCAATAAGACAACATATTTCATTCAATGTGATGCTACCGAGAAGATTCTAGACATTAAGCAAAAGTTGCATGACCTCATTGATCAACCAACTAATGATCAGCGTCTCATTTTAGTATCATCTGGAGAAGTCTTGGATGATTCAAAGACATTGGCAGATCAAAAGGTTTTGGGCCTTCTTTTTTATGTTCTATACTTTTGTTTATCATGCTCTTCTACGATCTTTTCACTTTGTAAAATAAAAATGTAGTATCTACATCAAGGATAAGTGTATATTTGTTTTATCTCTTAGCGCTACGGATGGCATGTAATGTGGTGGGCGTGGGCGGGGTGGGGGTGAGGGGGTGGGGGAGTGATATGGGCCTGGATAGATGGAACAATGTGGACTCAGGGCAGGATGGGTGTGTAGTTATATATGGGGAAATGGTCGCATAACCCTTTGCCATTGTAGTTAGTGTTGTCTTCATCCGGTTATTGTTTTCGTCATTTCCCTCCATGTTTTTGTAGGTTGAAAATGATGCTGTTGTGGCTCTTGTCTTGCGTAAAGGTGACTCCTCTCATCCTTTTCAGAATATTTTGTTGCTTGGTACCTTCTTTATTCGGTATCTTATGGATATATTTTGTTAGTTTAACACCTCCCGGTGGAGGAGATGGCAATATGATTGGGTAAAAAGTCAAAATGGGAAACTGCTCTCTTTTTTGTACAGATGAAATGAGCTGGACGGGGTTGGGATGACGCATTTACTCTTTATCCATTTTCCATAAATGATTGGCGTGATACTTTTGTTATGATAAATTACTCCAATAATGTATGTATGCGTTAAAAATCTGCTTCGGACAGCTTTCAACTTGTTCGACTCATTCTCCTTTTAGCTAAAGTATCCAGATTTGACCAATTTGAGTTACAAAACAACCCATATCGACCCATTTATAATTAGATAATCAAAACTGTCGTCTTGCAAGTTTTTATGGACAAAATTGTCCGAGAGGTGTTTTTTTAACATATTGCAGATGCCCTTGCTATGGTTTTCCGATCAGAAACCCACATAATGCCTAATAATTATCGACGCATCAACTGGTCATTTTATGTTATGCTTTTTATATCGTTTTTTATGACTTCTATATTGAAACCATTGGGGTTTTCATTTACTCTCAGATGACAATGAATTTGAGGATGTGAACATCGTGAGACCGGATGATTTTTATCAGTCCCGTGATGCCGACACTACCAGCAGCTGGTAAGTAGAAGAAATCTGCATGAAGCCTTCTTAAAAAAAAACTGTCAAACCAATGAAACTTTAAACATCTGTTTTTTTTTAATTTTATTTTGCGTATAACATTTACCAGAAACGTTCCAGTCCTTGTGCTCTTAGTTGATGGTTAATATTAGAGTAAAGAAAAGCTCCAAACTCGTTATGAGGTCAAAGTAGTTCTAATTTCGAGACACACAGCTTTCAACCGAGCTCAAGATTTCTGAGTCACTTTTTTGCTAAAAATATATATTTAGGGGTCAACTCACAACTCAAAATGGCTTTTTATAAACTTGAAGCTCCAATTTTCAATTTGTTGAAGGGTGATCGCCAAATTTAATTCCGGGCTATGCGGGTTAATGGAATTTCATGCCATTCAAGTTGATCTAATTGAGTTATTTGATTTCTAAATTTAAGGGCTGGATCTGAATTCTGTTTGAAATGACAGACTTATAGAAGCAGCCCAATAAAATGGATTTAAAAGCTCATGCTTTAAAAATTATATATATGAGTGAATTCTTGTTAATAATGATTTGAGTGTTTGATGTTAGTAATCTGATTTAGACAGATCTGTGAATAATGAGTTTTTCACGAAAGACTACAAATAAGACCGTGTAATGGTTGTTTAGTTATGTTTGGTGCCCATTAAGGACTCGACACCTTATGGGTTTGAAGTTCCTTTTAACCATCCTTTGGAATCTTATTTGTATCCATGTTATCATGTTTGCATCCCCGAAATGTCCACTATGTCTAGTCTATAAGTTAACAGATTATATTTAGCAGACCAAGAATGGTTTAAGGACGTAAACTTTAATTTACTCCAAACCAAATATTTGATTTTTGAGTTAATCCAACACAACTTGTCATTATTACAAGAACATTAGTCGACGATGATGTTACTTGGTACTTTTTCGTCCGAAAAATAAACATGTTTTTATGTGTTTCTACATCGAAGAAGTGCTTATTTCAACAATAGAAACCACAAATACGTATAGGTACTTGAGGTGCATTTGGCTCATAGAGATTTTTTAAAGTGATAGAAATCAGAGTGTTTATGGTTTGATTCGGTCGGTTTTGATGAAAATCCTGAGCTAAACTGCTAACTCGGTTTATAGAAAGACAAATCAAACTAGTTAAGTTGGGTGGGTAGGCTGGTTTTAGCGGCTTGGCCGGTTGACTGTTGCCTTTAGCTGTTTGAACTGATTTTGTTAAACCACCAAACTATTAAAATCATACTGTAAACCGAACTGAATATACATCAAATTGGACGGTCGGCTTCTATCTAGACGGTTTGTTGGTTTTAAACAGATGCTCGTACTAGAAATTATCAACCAACTGAAATCGGGTTAACGGAATCAACCCACGAATCTTATTGATATGAAATGAAATGCATTGAAATTCAGCTTCATTCTTTTGTGTTTCTAATAGTAGATATATCTTTCGAATCGGGAATAAAATAATATGAAATGACTTGAATGAATTTCTAATAGTATATACATCTTTCGAATAAGAAATATAATAATATGAAATGACTTAAATACCTTATAAGAATTCCTTTTCAAACTTTTATTTGATCCGTAAATACATAATTGGAAACAAAAACTATCCAATTACATTTTATGAAATCCTCAATTCCGGCCTCTAATTCCTTGGTTCTAAGAGAATTCAACATTCCGGAGAAGTTTATTTCTCACAGAAAAAATGAATCAGACACTAAATTTGATCAAATAAAAACCGTAATTCCATTCCATCAACCATCCAAACGCCCTGTTAACTTATCAGCAATCAGAACGCCTACTCATATTATCAGCGATCCAAACGCCCTCTCATATTATCAGCGATCCAAACGCCCTCTCATATTATCAGCGATCCAAACGCCCTCTCATATTATCAGCGATCCAAACGCCCTCCCTAAACCATCAACGATCCAAACTCCGCCTTAAACTATCAATGAACACAATACTTTCACCAATAGTCTCCACAAGAACACTGACCATCTTTAAAATGATGAAACCTATTTGCATCTCTCACAACAATAACTCTTTCAGTGATCTTGGATACAAACTTAGTGAAGTTATGGCAATCGATGCAAACCCGAAGGTTTTTCATGATTCTGATCTCACTTCCTGCCTCCGTGTTCATAAGCCCAAAAGCAATCGCCAGTTTCTCGCTATGAACCTTCACCATTAATTCTTTTTCTTCATCTTCAACATCATGCAAAGCTGTCACTGTATCTGTTTGAAATCCAGCTTCCCTCATCTTACCCATTAGTTTCTCCAACATTGTGTAAATCGCTTCCGTTTGCTCATGAGATCGTTGGCCCGAAGTAAACACATGTGGGACTTTGTTGATTTCTATTAAAGTGCATCCAGGAGTCTTTACAAGATTTTGAGTCTTGACCACCTGTCTAACCGAAGCAGCTTCATGATAATTCTTGTCTGCAGTGTGTATGTTTGAGAGTAAGACATGATAACCGACGTTTTCAGGGTCTAATTCAAATAGTTTATCTGATGCTAATCGCGCTAAATCAGTGTTCTTGTGAGTCTTGCAAGCACTAAGCAGTGCACCCCATGTAGCAGGACCCGGGTCAACAGGCATATTGTTGATAAAAGTCAACGCCTTTTGTAATTCTCCGGATCGACCGTATAGGTCTACCATGCATGCATAATGCTCAGGTAACGGTTTGAACCCATGATCTTGAACCATTTTGTAGAAGATCTCCTCTCCTTCTGTTACCAGTCCTGCGTGACTACAAGCATATAAAACAGAAACGAAAGTGACTCCAGTTAAGGGTATTTGTAAATCCACCATTTTGTTAAAAATCTTGAGGGCTTCGTGTGCATGTCCGTGGAGACCGTAGCCAGAGATCATGGCGTTCCATGTCACCGGATTCTTTTGTGTTAGCGTGTCAAACACGTCACGGGCTTCTAGTATGCTTCCACATTTGGCATACATATCGATTAAAGCGGTTGAGACATAAACATTCGACTCAAAATTCTCCTTCCTTGCTAAATCATGAACCCATTTTCCTAAACTTAGGGCACCAAGTTGAGCACATGCCGAAAGAATACTAGTGATCGTCGTTGGATTCGGGTTAATCTTGAATTTTTGCATTTCTTGGAAGAGTGCAATCGCCTTATCGGTTACTCCATTTTGAGCATAACCAGAAATCATAGCATTCCATGCAGCTAAGCTTTTCTCTGGGGATTCATCAAACAGCTTTCTTGCTGAATCAATCTCATTAAGTCGACTATAAACCGTTATTAATGCAGTCGCGACTGAAGTTTTAGAAATCAAATTGCTTTTCAAACTAAAACCATGGATCGTACTTATTAAAATCAAATGACCAAAGGGATAAAATACAGGTATCAAACCAACTACAGTACTCGAATTCACTCTATGCTCCAAAACCGTCACTTCTCTAAAAAGATCAACAGCACATGCCATCTCTCCCTTACAACTGAACCCTGAAATCATAGCATTGTAAGCTACTACATCCGGGCGTTCAATCATCTCAAACAAACATCTTGCAGTCACCAAATCCCCACACTTTGCATACAATGACACAAACCCCGTAAGCACATGAACATGCCAAAGAAACCCAAGCTTCACCGCCAAACCCTCAACCACCATCCCCACTTTCACCTCCTGCAACTCAGCAGCGGCAGTAAGAGCAGCCGCGAAACTGGTGGAATCAAACCGAACCCCCCTCAAGATCATATCTTTAAACACCAAAACCGCCTCCTCAACACACCCGTTTCTAACCAACCCCGAAATCATAGCGTTACACAGCACAGTATCTCGTTCAGGCATTTCATCAAACACCTTGTGGGCATACCCCACATACCCAAACTTCAAATACATATCAACCGTTGCAGACCCAACAAACACATCCGATCCAACCCCACCAACAATGGCATGCCCGTGAAGCAAAAGCCCCAATCTAACACTATCAAGATTCGATGCGGCGGAGATGACGAAGGCGTAGGTGAAGGAATCGGGGCAAAGGGTGGTGTTGTGGCGCAATTGGCGGTAGATTGAGAGTGAGTGGGAGTGATGGTGGTTGCGGGAGAGGGCTCTGATGATGACATTGTAGAGGAAAAGATCTGGGTTTGGGAAATTGGAGCAGATGAGGGTGGCGTCGGAGATGTGGCCTGTGTGGGAGAGTCTTTGAACGAGTTTTGTGATGGTGGGTGGGTCGGAGCTGAGGGCGTTGAGGATGATTTGGGCGTGGGTTTGGCGGAGATGGGGTTGAGTTGCGACGGTGGTGAGTAGGTTGAGGAAGAAGTTCCGATCGCGTTTTCCGATGGTTCTGTAAATCATCTGCTTCTTCTTGGTTTGTGTTTGGCGGGTAGGGGTTTTTCAAGATTTGAATTGATTAAGGGGGTGTTTGGATGTCCTTGTTAAAAGTCCTTTTTAGCTTTTTTAGGAGGAAAATGACCAAAATGCCCCTCAATAAGTTAAAAATTTTAGCTTATTGACTTATTTAAGGGATATTTTTATCTTTTTACCCCTTAAATAAGTCAAAATTGAAAATAAAAGCACTCCCAAACACCACCTAAGGAGATTATATATAACCTGTCTCACTTAAATGTAAAAAATGATTGATATTGAGTTAGGGGATTTCTGGTTGTGAGTTTTTTTATGGGTTTGGAAGTAAAATCTCGGTTGTAAAATGAATCCGGATTTACAATCTGATATATTGATATACGTAGATTTACCATACATTTTATATATGAGCTACGCTTAAGTTCTGGTGAAGTAGCAAAGTATGTAAATGTATATATTGATTTTCGCAGCCGATGGTTTGATCATGATTCATGATTTAATATTTGCAATCTTAATAAATTAATGTTTTTTAATAAAATCATGTTTTTAGGTCCCAATTTGAATGCTAATCTATCAATATGCTAATCTATTAATATTTAGATTGTAAATATTTAGATTGTAAATGTTTGTGTAATAAATCTAGCTTAAAAGGGTTTGTAATAAAAGTTAATGTTATGTTTATCCAGTTTTAGATTGTCGACGATCCGCTATTAAACCAAAACAATAAACAAATGGTTGAGATTTACAAGTATATTTCTAATCTCGTATTCAACCTTCGGATTAAGTTTTGTCAAAAAGAAAAGTTAATTACGTCATTGGTCCTATGATATGCTCATATTGAAGTATTGGTTTTAATTTTTAAGAAATTACAGATTTAGTCTGAATCGTTTGTCAACTTGTAACACGATTGGTCCCTGACATAAAGTTCTATTAAGTTTCTCAGTTAAGTAAGTATGAAAAGACTTATATGCCCTTTAACTAAAAGCCAAAATATATATATAAAATATAAACTAATTTATATGGGCCCCATATCCTTTAAATAAACAATTACACACACACCACCACCACCACCGGAAATCCACCTCGGCCGTTAGCCCACCACCGACAACCAATTTACCATCTCCATCGCGACCATACATCATACCATCACTATCGACCAGTGGGCAACTACCACCACCTTCACTTAACCATCACCACCACCTTCATCGATAATCACTTAACCACCACCACCATCACCTTCACTGGTTGATGTTGAGATGAAATGGGGGTGAAACAGGAATGAAGAAGACGACAATGGAGTCACTAACGAAATATCTTCATCACAAATAACCATCACCAACCACCATAGCCATTGCCGACGGCCTGATTCATCACCACCATTCACAATCACCAACCACCATAGCAGAACCTAAATCATAGTAGATGGTGATGATCTAGATTTAAATGTCAATGATGGTGATAAATTTTGATTGTGACAATATGCGTGGTGTTGGTAAAGCGATGATTAGGTGGTGGGTAAGCGTCGATGGTGATGATTAGGTGGTGATCGCCGAAGATATATTAGGTGGTCATCGGAATCTGTTGCTGCTAGATGTAGATCTGGGTGAATAGGATGGGTTGATGATGATAATGGGGTTTTTGATGAATGATGATGATGGGTGGCGGAGGAGGATGGTGGCGGTGGTTGGTGGCGGCAGAGGTGGAGATTTAGTCCCATGGGGATAGGGGTGAGGGTTAGGGTTTGGATTTAAAGTATTGGTTACGGTGATAGTGGTTCCCATAAAAGATTAGTATTTTTTGCCTTTTTATTTTGTTTAGAGGTTAAAGGGACATTTCACACCAACTTAACTGGAAAACTTTAACTACCATCCACCCTAAGGTCCAATTATGTTACAGTTTGGTAAAAAGTTGAGACCAATAATGTAATTTTTCAAAAGTTAGGACTAATACTGTAATATGAGCATAACACGGGACCAATAGTGTAATTAACTCCAAAAAGAAAAAAGAAGCTAAAATCTAAAGTAATATTGTAGTGAAACAATTTTGAAAGTTCATCCACCATACTACCATAGATATTCCTATGTATGTACCTTCGAAGATTTATATGTATCCATGACTAAGAGGCACGTCTTTTCGAACATAATTTGTCTCATTTACGTTTATACATATGTTTGAATATGTCCTCTTATTCTCTTTATATAATCAAGATTTCAACAAATACAATTTTAATGGACATGAACAGTATTAAATTATTATTGGGCTGTCCTGGCACATGGCATTATCTGATTGAACCAAATTTATTTTGATATTTTGATCTTATTATATTCCATGGTGATGGTTACATTTAGCCAATCAAAAAGAGAAATGTCAAATAGAGATCAAGGTCGTTATTCGTTGTTATTCATTTTTCTCACAAAACTTGTTGAAAAAGTCAATAAGCAATGTCGCCCACCATGCAACCCCCAATAAGGGTGTGTGTTGGCATCGGCCTCCCCCTCCCCCCTCTTTCTCATCGTGTCAAAATCAATGTCACCGCAAGTCGTTGATTTCACTCTTACACTCACTGTAATCGGAGAAGGGACGAATGTAGTAGAGGTTTGTCGTCAGCGGAAGACACAACAGTCCAAGAAGCGAATAAGGTAAAGAAAGTGGAAGAAGATGAACCTTTGTGGTACCGATGGTGAAGACATAAGATTAATAAAACTATAGGTTTGGCCCTTTATGAATCTTAGGCATAATTCTTTTATGGGTCAGAAAATTTGAAGAATGTTAATAAGAAATGATCGTATGTTCATAATTCATCCTTTTGTTATCATAAACATAATTTTTTTAACAAACAATAGAATAGTACAAAGCAATTCACAAAAGATGCATAGTCTATGGAAGGACTGCCCGTGAATTGACTACAACTTTAGTTGAATGAACTCAAGTAAATCAAGGATATCATGAAGCATGAGATGTTTAGACAAGTAAAAAAGTCGAACTTTAATTGTTCAAGACATCTAACAAGTGAAAAAAGTTTAGTTTAAGAAAAAGGCATATGAAGCGACATAATGCAAGATAAATGAATACCAAATGATCTATGATGAAGGTTTACAAAGACCTTCAACTCTATAAACTTTGGTTTCTTCTTTGTTCCTTGGATCAAACACATTCAACTTTATCAAAACAAAGACTTAAACTTTGAGATTCAACTCTATCAAAACAAAGACAAACTCAGAGATAACTTTTTAATAAAATCTTTGCATAAATTATGAGAATTCATAAAATTATCCAACCAAGTCACACACATCATTTTTGTTTTTCTTAAGAAAAAAAAACTATATCTACTTTATAAAGTTCATGTTCATAACATATAACTAAAACAATTAGAATGATGATGTGCTAAAGCATGGCTACATAGAGGTCATTTTGATTTTAAGAACACTTTTCAAACAAACCTTGCTTTAAGTATGCGTATTTCCGTCCATTTAAGTTTTTCTCAATATAAAAGTCACCTGCATTAATTATCTGCTAACCAAGTTCTAAACCAACTAATACACATGGATAGCATCTTAGTCTTCATGGCTCCAAGCCAAGCATTAGATTATAAATCTCATATTGCTTCCTCATATGCGGCGCATTAAGGTGATCGCCATTTACTCCTTGTATTCAAAGTCTAGACTGACCTTTGTGTTTCTACAGTGGTCGCAACAGCTCTTTGTTATGAATGTAGCCACTGATTAAGTATTTGTAACCCTTGAACACTTTGATACTGACTTACTCCCATTTATCTTCGGGTAAAGGGCTAAACCTATAAAGGGACTTTCAAAAGCTCGGGACATTGTAAGGTACATGAAGCTTTTCTAGTAAGTTAATTCCAATATCTTTGAGTCTCCTTAGGATATCAAATGTTTTACCAGATGTAGGTAGCAAAATCCTTAATCAAGCAACTTGGGACTGATCATTTATATCTCATATTAGATTTTATAACTCATAAGGTGTCTTAAAGAAAGTGACATAACACATACACTAATGATCATTCCAATACCCAAAAATATATATGTATAAATCTCAAGGTGGTGTATATTTCAAATTTAGATGATGAACCTCATGACTAATTAAGTAATATACAGTATTTAAAATCAACACCTATTTATTAGTGACCATAAACAAGTCAATGAACCTTGTGTTGCTTTACCATGTTTCTTTAAACATCGACAACGTAGAAAGAAAGATCGTATATGATGTGAAATGTTAGTTATACATATCTATTACTTTGATTGAAAAATAAAACCAAAAATTTAGCCAAAATTTCTCTTGGTGTGATATTTCACATTTAAAAACCTAAACAAAGTCTAATTACTTGGGCAAACCGAATCTGGCAAGGAAGTTAGCATGAATAAAGTCGAGGAGTTATTTACTGTTAGGTACAGAGAATTGATGATGAAAACTTGCTTCTATTGATTTGCAATACATCAATAAATAGGAGAGTACAGGAGATAAAGTAGGAGTCCCTTTAGAAGTTGTTTCAACTACTATTGACTAGATAGATATACAAAAAATTTAAATACAACAATAGAATAATATAAATATTATTTTGATATGTCGTTAATACGCCCCCACAAGATGGACGAACCGTCGGAAACTCCAATCTTGGAACGAATATGTAGAAATGGTGTTCGAGGTAGAGGCTTGGTAAGGACATCAACAAGTTGATCAGCTGAAGGGATGTGATGAACTTTAAGTAATCCTGCTAAAACCTTTTCCCGAACAAAGTGGTAGTATAAGGCAACGTGCTTCATACGTGAATGATAGACGGGATTGGCACATAAGTTGGTTGCACATGTGTTGTCACAGAAAAGTCTCGGTACTTTAGCCGTGGGCATGGCAAGATCCTATAGTAAGTTTTGAACCATGAAATTTCAGCAGCCGCATTTGCCAAAGCCTTATATTCTGTTTCAATTGAGGACCGTGAGACTGACTTTTGATGTGATGAACGCTAAAAAATTATATTGGAGCCCAAATATAAGATATATGCGGTAGTATATCTCCCACCGTTTGACACTCCACCCCCAATCAGATTCGGAGAAAGCCGTAAGATCAAGCGAAGAGTGACGGTTTAAGAATAACCCATAATGAACAGTACCTTTCAGATATTGCAGGACACGTTTTAACGCTTGCCAATGAATTTGGGATGGGAATGTAAAAACTGAGAGAGTTTATTTACGGAAAATGAGACATCAGGGCGGGTGAAAGCCAAGTATTGGAGCAAGCCGACTAATTTTCGATACTGAGTTGGATCAGCCGATGGAGAGCCATCAGATGCAGTGAAGGCGACAGAGGAGCTAAGTGGGGTGGTGACTTCTTTTGCATCGTCCATATAAAATTGGGTGAGGAGATCTTGAATATGACGGTGTTGAGATAGAAATAGGATCGTGGGAGTTGGGATGACTTCAATCCTAAGGATGTGATGTAAAGACCCAAGATCCTTGATAGAGAAGCAATGAGAAAGGGTATCAATGAAGTGGGTGACGAAGGAGTTGTCATTTCCAATAAGCATAATGTCATCAACATACACCATGAAATAAGATGTTATGTGATAACGTTGATAGATAAATAGGGAAGGATCATCGAATGACTTTCAAAAGCTGAAGTTAAGAAGGAATATGGCTAATTCCGTGTACCAAGCACGTGGTGCTTATTTAAGGCCATAAAGAGATTTACGTAATTTGCAAACATGGTTAGGAAATTGAGGGTGGACATAGCCCGGTGGTTGAACCATAAACACATCCTCATGTAATGTACCGTGAAGAAATGCATTGTTTATATCTAGTTGACGTAAAGGCAATTCTTTGACAATGCAATGGAGAGAACGGTGCGTATTGTGACTGGTTTAGTAACTGGACTAAAGATGTCAAAGTAATCCTTCCCGTATTCTTGAAGAAAACATTTGGCAACAAGACGAGCATTGTATTTAGCAATGGAACCATCAGGGTTGCGTTTCACGTGATAAACCCACTTGCAACCAATAGGTTTTTGAGAGGTTGGAGGAAAAAGTTCCAAGTTTCATTATGAAGAAGAGCATTTAACTCATCTTCCATTACCTTGCACCATTTGGGATCCTTTAAAGCTTGGGTCGGGTGGAAGGTTCAATGATGGTTGGTATTGGATGAAGTGTGGTGGTGTTTACAAATTTATCATTGTAATCCTTAGGATTTGGTTTTCGAGGACAAGCGGGCTGTTGGGATGGCAAAGGAGTGTTGTTAGTGGATGGAGTGGTTGAGATCGGTTGTGTGGCCGGATCTTGAGAGGTAGTTGTGTGCTTTGGCCTTCGTGAGTAAGTGAGGAGGGGAGGAGGGTTTTGGGTTTGTGGAACTGGTAATTAAGATGTATTAGATGAGGAAGTAGTGTGAGTAGAAGAGGTGGAAGAAGAAGGGTAGGGCGGAGGAAATAGAGGGGCTAGGTGGTGAGCTAGTCGAAGAAGCTAGTGGGGATGTTAGAGAGGAAGCAACGGATGGCAGGGTATGTAGGGGAATGTGCATGGGTGGGGTTGATAATGTAGTTGGGTTGGGGGGGGGGGGGAGTTGTGAAGGTGGGGAGGGGTGGGAAAGAAAAGCCTCGACAGAAGGTAAGGAGATGGTGGTGGACATGGTGCAATGGTAGGGAAATTGATCCTTCACAAATTGAACGTGACGGGATTGGTAAAGTTTATGAGTGGAGAGATCAGAGCATTTGTAAGCAGATTTTGAGGGAGAGTAACCAAGAAAAATACAGCGAGAGGAGCGGGGTTGGAGTTTGGAAGTGGTATAGGGGCGAAACCACGGGTAACACAAGCATCCAAATAGCTTGAGCTTGTCATAAGAAGGGGAATGACCATACATGATTTGATAGGGACTTGAAGAACCGAGTATGGTGGTTGGAAGCCAGTTGATAAGATATATCGTGGTCTGAAAGGCAGGAGACCAAAAGGTAAGAGGAGGTCATGCAAAATGAAGCAGCGAGAGCCCGGTCTCAACTACGTGGCGATCACGTCGCTCGACGCCACCATTTTGTTTCGAGGTGTGTAGTGGTGTGGTAAAATGAGAGATGCCCAAAGAGTTAAGTAAAGGGATGAGCCCTTGGTACTCCCCGCCATTGTCGATGAATAGAGAGATGAGAGGAGTTTGGAAATACTTTTCAACCAAAGATTTGAATTGTGGAAAAATGTCGGAAACATTAGATTTCTTTTTAATTAGGTAAAGCCACATGTATTTTGAATAATAATCAACAAAGAGCACATAATAAGAAAAACCATCAACCGATTGTTAAACTGGCCCCATACATCAGAATGCACAAGTTGTAATGGTTTAGATGTAATAAATGAATTTGGCCTAAACGGTTGCTTGTGACTTTTATTAGTCGAACATGATTCACAATGAAAGGAATGTTTAGACATAACATTAAATTTCAAACCAAGAGTAGAAAATTAAAGATTTAAAAACCCGAATCGACCGATGCCCAAGTTTGTGATGAAGAGCACGAATGGCAGTAGAATAAAGATCACCTTCATTGTCACCCTGCATTAGTTGCGCCGCATGTGAAGATCCTTCATAAGAAAATGAAAAGGAAAAAATTCAACAAAAACTTGGTTAGTATATAAATTTCTAGGAAGGTTTGGAGCATATAAAACGTCGGGAAGGGATAAAGAACGTTATGGAGTGTGGATGTTTGTGTGTTCTGTGTGAGTAATGGGTAGACTTTTACCATCACCTAAGATGATCGCATCTGGTCCTGTGTGAGCTGTGTTAGCAGACGATAGGATTGGTTGAATCGAATCAGAGCAGCTTCCAAGAATCGCCCCGATTAAGATCTGATCCTGGCGGTACCATTGGGAGAATTCAAGATTTGGTTTCTTCTTGTCAGCATCGAGGAACTTTGCAGGTGGTGATAGGAAAATTTGATGCTGTTAGCTTGATTGGAAAGTGGGAGGCTGCTGTGACATGAACGATGGTGCTGGAATTGGAAGAGTTTATGGCTGCCATGGATGAATTGATCGTCTGTTTAGGAGGATGAAGGCAAGATTGCTGCTGTTAAGAATGAAAAATTTTGGCACTGAAGATGAAGAAAAGGATCGATTGTTTCTCGTGAGAGCTAATCAAAGCTCTGATACCATAGGGTACAGAGAATTGATGATGAAAACTTGCTTCTATCGATTTGCAATACATCAATAAATAGGAGGGTACAGGAGATAAATTGGGAGTCCTATTAGGAGTTGTTAGAACTACCATTTACTAGATAGATATACAATAAATTTAAATACAACAATAGAATAACAAAAATATTATTTTGATATCTTGTTAATATTTACCTCCTAAGTAACTAGTTATTCGGTCATGCTAGTTTGGTTGGACTGTAGTAAATAGCTCCTAAGGCTGCACTCTTCTATCTGTAAAAAAACAGAAACAAAAGATCCAAAATCAATCAACTTCTAAACAAATATTGTTCTTTGTGACAGAGGAAATGATTGTGAATCAGGATGATCCTCAATTGACAAACAAAAGCAACATTTCCTTTCAGGCAATGTTTAGCTTCAAAATTAAAGGCCTTTGGTTTATAATATTCCTCTACTTGATAAAAGTGGGCTGATATTTCCTCATCTAATGACTAATATAACTATAACTACAATCAAGTTAAATCATTTTGATATAATTTAATATTCCTAGTCATAGAATTGAATGCTCTTACATGTAAAGGAGCTGCAGAGGCCAAAAATATTTCACATTCATCAAGAAGAGCTCTTTCATGTAATACTAAATTGGCAAGTTCAGAAGCCAGGAAATGTGTTTTGTCCAACTGTAACAAAGCACAAGTCAAATGGACCATTACAAGCAGTTATTTTTGAATCTCCAACTTTCTTCTAAAACATCAAATAGGATTTTCACCTATAGCACCTTTCTCAATTAGATGATGAGACATAACTTGACATAGAGGTAGCAATTTCGAACCATGTACTTGTAAACGGCCTATTTGGTTTGTCTTGTTGTCAAACAGTTCAACTTCTAGTGTACTTTAAATTAATTGGCTAAAAGGGATATAGGTCAAATGGGTTGAAATCCGTCCTAGTGTACTTTAACGCTAACAATACAACCTCTAAAAACTTTTTTTTTGTCAAAGCATTAGATTTTGGTTTATGTTAATGTATTTATTACTTAAATAAAACAAAAGGATTTTGGTCAACCCAAACCAACCCAGCTGACCCAGCCCATTATCAACCGGTATAAAACATGAACCATTTCCATTCAAACTTTTTTTTGACTATCCAACACGTCCAACCCTCCCATCTTGCTACCTCTAGTATACATGTTGGAAATGGATCCAGGGTCGATGCAATAGTATGAATCTGTCTTGGTCGATGAATCATACCATGGAATGTATTGATGCAATGTATTTAAGTCACTCAAGAAAAATTTCACCTTTGATAGTGTTGACTGAATGCAGGATATTGTTGCCTGTAGTACTTGGATAGTTGAAAAAATGATCAACTTCAGACCCTTAATATCTGCCTGTGAGTTATAAGTTTATTGTTATTCGATATGTCAAATGACCTAATGACCTCTTAGGAAATGACATACTTGTAACCCTCCGGTGACAGGAAGTGAAAGGCTTCTTGCTTGTAGATCATTGGTGGTTGCATATAAAGCAGTTTCATGCTCCTTTTGAATTGAAGCCCACTCATCAAAATAGCCCATCTGAGTCACATGATGCCACAATGAAATATATCAACCAAGATTTTTTAAGAAAAGGAAAAGGAAACGAAAGATAATACAATGACTAGATCAAGCATAATTAGATTTCTAATTATATGACACATGTAACTACTTTCATATGGAGAGGGAAACTTCTACGGGTTAACTTACAAATGGGTCAATTTAGGTTGTGTTGCAAATAAAAGGAATTAAATCATAAAATTTAGCTAGAGGGAGAACATGTCAAACAGGTTAAAGAATTCCAAAGTCTATATTTTAAGTTAAACAGTTACCAAAATAAGTTTTTATTATAGGTTAGGACTACTATTATAATAATTTTTTATCATAATTAACCCACTAATTGCTTATAGTTTTTATAAAAAATGGAAAAAATTTGTGTGTAGATCAACCCAACTTGGCTAGGCACATTCTACCCGTACTATATGATCCATCACACAACCCATTTTCCTGCAGTCTTGCCACCTCTAATCCTCAAAATATCAGGAAGCCAGAAAACAAAACAACAGATACTGAAATATTATAACTACTTCCAGCACCAGATCATCAAAGGAATAATAAAGATCTCAAACACTTCATACAAATTAGCATATCGAAATAGTATAAGGAGAGGCTAAATGCAAGTAGCGTAAATAAGTGCAGCTTGACCCTAGCATAAATAAGCTCAACTATTTTTCAAACTGGGACATGAGCAAGAAGACTCAAGTTTTTTGTCTTACTCTACAGAGAAAAATTGTATACATGATAATGAAACTAAACAAATTTTAGCTGAAACTACAGTTTACCTACTGCAATAAGAGAAGAAAAAGTAACTAGTATGACTTATGTGTGAACTTGACCATATCCAAGAACAATATTCAGTTGGAATTAGAACAATGATGGATAAATGAATTACTTGTCGATATAAAACAGCATACAGCTTTAACTGTAGTATCAGCAAGACGGTATCAACTTTCTTTGAAGCTAAAGAATCCCGGAGTTCTACGATTGCTCTCCACACATAAAACAAAGATTTCTGCAGCCATGAAATATAAAAATCAGATGATGTGTGCAATCAGTTATATGAAAGACTAGCATCATATATGAGTGAGAAGAAGCCAGACCAAAAGGAATCTCGTGAAACACATTAAAAAATTATAATCATGAACATGAAAGGGACAAATGTAAGCCTACAGCAAGAGAAGTAAGAAACTATTATGTAGCAATAAGGATCCAAACCTCAGCAGTTGTCCTTTGAAGATCCAATGCAGCTTCTGCACTTGCATTAGCAAATTGCCACTGCACTTGTATATTGTAAAGTAGCTCCAGTTGCTGAGCAACTTCTTTGAGATTTGTCACATTCTTTTCCTTTCTATTGTCAACGATTTTAGTGAACATCGAAAGTATATTTGCATGGAAGAAGTGTCTTCGACCAGATGACTTAGATGGCTTTACTGAGGTGGGACTGACATCTCTAGCACGAGGCCCAACCCCTCTAGTTGGCGTAGGGCTGACCCTTCTAGTGGGAGTTGGGCTGACCTCCCTAGAAGGAGTAGGGCTGAGCCCTCTTGTGGGTATAAGACCGATCTCTTTGTCTAAAAGACCACTTTCTGGGAAACTAAAAACTGTATTCACAGCATCAGATTTCCTAGGACTAGATGATCTTATGGAAGTATGAATGTCATGTAAAGGTGGCGGACAACCTGATCTGGTGGTGGGGGTAGGACTGGCACCTCTTGCAGGAGGCAAGCGGCTAGACCCGCTGACAGTGGGGGCTGGACTGGCCTCTATTGTATCTGGGGAAGGGCTAACTCCTCTATAGGCAGGCAAAGGGCTGACCCCTCTTGTGGCGGTGGCGGTATCACTAGCACTTATGGTAGCAGGGCCAAGGATGGTCCCTCTAATGATAGAAAAAGGTTTGATCCTTGTATGTGAGGGACTAACCCTCCTGAGGCTAAAGCATATGACTTTTTTGGTGAAGATGGTTGGGATTCAATAAACTTATCAGTCTTCGACTTACCATCATCAACAAGCGATGACGATGGTAGATTTGTAGCATCACTTGAAGATTCTGGTAAAGGCTTACTATTTCTCTTGAGATTAGGCGTCCTACTGGCTTCTGAAGGATGATTAGCGCTTTTACCTAAAAGATTCGAACCTACAGTTCCAGGCCACCGATGTTGATTAACTAGTCTAGCATGTGAGCCATCTAGAGCTTCCAAATTCTCTGACTGATTAACAACATTAGCATTTGTGGAGCTAGGCCATCGGTGTTGATTAACTTGTCTAACATGTGAGCTAGCTGATGGTTTTGGATTTCCTAAATGATCAACAGCATTAGAACCTGATCCACTAGGCCAAACAGTAGAACCATGCGTGCTGCTGCTAGGCCATCGATGCTTATTAACTGGTTTAACATGCGACCCATCCATAGGTTTTGTATTCTCTAATCGATCAACGACTTCTGCCCCTGTTGTGCAACCATGTGAGACATCTTGAGGTTTCAATCTCTCTAACTGATCATTAACATTTGAACCTGTTGTGTTCACATTTCTTCCTATAAGAGGGGCATTTTCACTCTCATGCAACTTTGGAGCCTGATCATCTTCTACATTCAAGGATGGTTGCGAGGTGTGATGATCAACAGTTTCACCGTAATGATGATTCTCTCTTTTAGCATCGGGTCTATCTGATGCATCAGATGGAACAGAAGCACTTGAATTGTTTTTTCTTGAATGCCATAAAGACTCTGTTAATCTATTGTTAACCACCTTTTTAGCCACAAATCCCACACCATGAACCGCATGAACGGCTGTCGATAATCCCCAGGATGATTTCGACTTCCCATGGCGATTCGTTCTATCATCATTTTCAGCATGATTCGACGATGGTCTAGGGTTCTCTGATGCTCGATCTGACTCATGTACATCCATCCACACTATCAAAATCGCATTACATTCATACCTCCCTTACATAAGATCAACGCATTCACACCAAATGTGAATGCATTCGTTCGATGATCACATCACTCTCAAAATCCTAGAAATAGAAATCTGATTCAAAATGAAGACGTCTAATCTCAATTTCATCATATATTCAACGTCAATAATGGAATTAAGCGATGAAATCATACACAGTTGATGATGATTCTAACAAGAATAACCTGAAATCTACAGAATAGTCATGCGATTAATGAAGAAGAAGTAGGAGAAAACAATCAATCTGACGGTAATCCGTATGATATGAAACTGTGGTTACGTTTCAAATAATAATATTTCAAGTAAGTTGCAATCAATAAGAATAATAACCTGAAATCTGGTTTTGGCAACAATCAAATAATAATATTAAGTTGCACCAACTTCTCTTATCGAGTTTGGTAATATCTTGATTAAGAGGCTGTTTGAAATTGCTTATTTAGAACAATTTTTGATTTTTAGAGGGGTGAAAAGATCAAAATACCCCTTCAAAAGTCACCAGAAGTTTTTAACTTCTGGTGACTTTTGAAGGGGTATTTTGGTCTTTTCACCCCTCCAAAAATCAAAACTTATTTTAAATAAGCAATCCCAAACAGCCCCTAAGTTTTATTTTGTTAAAACGATTTTGGTATTTATAAATTAGATTAATAATAGTTAGCCAAGAGGATAAAATAATCAAGACAAAAGTGAACCCGGCAAGATCTAGGTTATAAATCAATGCAAATACAAACAAATAATTATCTACCGATAAGATGATTATACCTTGTAGCTAATGAATAATCGTTTGAGGCATCAAGGGTTCAACGAACTAGATGATAGAAAAACGAAGTGAATGTTAATTGGGATACGAGGGCCGCGGGTCATGATCGAAACACGGTTCTCGGATGACTAGTTTGCGGGTGCACCACGGCTCCGAGATCTACTTCGATGGTGGCACGGTGATTGCGGTGGTTGCCAGCGGATTGCGGGTGGCCGACTTTTGATGAGGCGGCAATGTAGGGTGATTTTATGTTGGGTTTTTTAGGGTAAACTTTATAAAATATAATCAATTTTCACAACTGTTCCAATAGAGTCACTTAAACTCTTTTTGTTCCGATTTAATCACTCAACTTTTAATGAATGCGTCAATCTTATATACTTTATCAGTTTAACAGGTTAAAGTGCTGACGTTTCATATTTTAATATGAATTGAATCTTTTAACAAATTGTTTGATTTATATTTTAAAACTACAGTTCAAATGCTGTTTTGAAAAAAATTAATCGACTTTTCTTTGTGAAACCTTTGTACGAATTGGATGTATTTGATTATTTTGAAAAACATAATTTTTGATGTATAATATTGGATCTATGGATCTCCAAAATATCTATATTTCTCATTGATGTAATGGTTTATATATACACAGTAATTAGATAAACATGAAATATGAATTACTGATAGATCAGAGTGAATATAGGAATATATATATATGATAATATAACACTCCCCCTCATATATATATATTATTTTTCATTATATACCGTTAACAACATACTTCAGGATTTGTTAACTTGGTACTTCAGGACCAAAGAAATAACTAATGCTACTGGATTAGTTATGCTGCCTCGTTAAAAACATTACTAAGAAAACCCAGTGGGAGAAAACTTAGTCAAGGAAAAAAGAGTACAGTGTGTATAATGCTCTCCCTTAATTTAATCAAGATCTTTTAATCTGCGAAGCCTAATCTTTTGTGATAAATACTCGAAACTGCTTCTAGCTAGAGATTTTGTAAGTAGGTCAACTAGATTTTCACTTGACTTGATTTGACGAACACTGATTTCCCCTTCCTTTTGCAAGTCATGAGTCGAAAAAAACTTTGGTGAGATATGCTTGGTTCTGTCACCCTTGATATAACCTTCTCTGATGTAAGCTATGCAAGTAGCATTGTCTTCATAAATAATCGTTGGTTCCTTCTTGATCCTTCTAAACCGCATGCTTCTTGTATGTGATTCATCATTGATCTCAACCACACACATTCTCGATCGGCATCATATTGTGCTATCAACTAGGCATGATTTGATGATGTTGCTGTAAGTGTTTGCTTTGTCGACCTCCAAGAAATTGCTATCCCACCATACGTGAATACATAACCAGTCTGTGATCGTGCCTTATGTGGGTTTGATAGATATCCAGCATCGGCATACCCAATAACTTGGTACTTTTTGCCTTTCGGGTAGAAGAGACCTAAGGGGCTATTTGATTGCGCTGACTGAGTAAGATCTGACTGAGTAAGAAGCTGACCCAGTAAGAGGTTCTGACTGAGTCTGTATCTGACTGAAACTTGGCTGTTTGATTTAATATCTGACTGATTTGCTAAATGATAAAAATAACATTATGCCCTATACATACACATATACATACCCATATACATACCCATTTAAAAGAACGATCTACAAGACTACAACAAAACATGCTATAAACAAATAATGAAACAAGTCGGTTTAAGTTAAAAATATATATATAAATTAAAGAAATATATTGAATAATATATTTATATGTTATTGGAATGCTGGTCAAAAGAAGATAAAAGAAGTCAAAATTGAGTTCCAAATCTCAATCTCAAACTTTCTCGAACACTCTCGGACTCTCTTCTCTCCCTCTCGATCTCGCGAAACCTCTGTCCCTTGGTGATGAATGAATCGGTTGATTGAGGGGTCGATTGTAGATGTCGAGGGGTGGTTGTGGTCGCTGGTCACAGGTGATTGCGGTCGAAGGTAGTTGCGGTCGAGGGTTGTTTGTCAATCGACAGAGGATGGTGGTCGATTGATCGAAGATGATTGATCGAAGATGATGATCGAAGGTGATTTGGGGGTGTTCGGAGATGGTATAGATTGAAGATGGCTGCGGTTGTTTGATTTGGGGGTCGACTGAATGGTTTGGTGCTCGAATTTGGGTTGAAGGTCGATGGTGTTAAAAGTGATTGCGGTCGACAGCTGGCTGTGGGAGTCGCCGATGCTGGCTGGTTGTGGGTGGGTTGTGGGTGGGAGTCGTTTCTTCAAGATGAGAGGCAGAAGAGAGGCGCAGGGGGGGTTGTGGATTGGGTCAGAAGGGAAGAAAATAAGGACTCGGTCAGTCCTCCAGTCCGGTTCAGAAGCTCTAGTCAGACAAATCAAATGCGCTGTCAGACGTTGGGTCAGCTCTATCAAACAGGGCCTAAGTCTCGTGTCCCGCAAATATACCAGAATACATGCTTTATTCCATTCCAGTGTCTACGTGTTGGGTTTGAACTGTATCTCGCTAGCACATGTACAGGAAACACAATATCGGGTCTTGTGTTATTCGCTAGGTACATAAGTGCACCAATCGCACTTAAGTATGGTACTTCTGGACCAAGTACTTCTTCACCCTCTTCCTTAGGACGGTAAGGATCTTTATGTGCTTCTAGCGGTCGAACAACCATGGGTATGCTAAACGGATGGGCTTTGTCCATATTAAAACGTACTAACATCTTCTCAATGTAGTTTGACTGTGATAAATGTACCTTTACACAGATACTCGAACTGCAGGACGAGACATAATTTTGTTGTGCCCATGTCTTTCTGTAAGGTTATTAATAAGGCTCAGGCAACCCAAACACTCAAAGTCTTTCCTGCATGCATGCACATGTACACTGGAGTGGAATGCTTCGGAAGATTCACACTAACTTGGAAATTATTCTAAGTGTGAAATCTTCCGAAGCCAAGACCAATATCTTCCGAATCCAAGACCAATATCTTCCGAATCCAAGACCAATATCTTCCAAAGCCAAAAGATGAAGTCTTTCGAAGCTTCAAGGACAAAGTCTTCCGAAGCCAACCATTGAAGACAGATTTCTTCCGAAGACTTTTTAGTACATGCTTTAGCTGATGTACTTTTTACCTAAAGCTGAACCACTTTCCGCTGCCACTCTGAAAAGTCACCAACCTTTCATGAGTTGGTGAAAAGATCCTTGCTTTTGGTAAACTGTACATTGAGGTCTTGAGTCTGTAACTTTCCCCTTTATGTACTTTATCCTTTTTATATATTAGGATGTGAGCTATGGCATGTCATAGTCACTAGTCAATAGTCAATCTGTCTTTGACTCTACATGGATTTTGTTGTCTAGTTCATGTATCCAGCTGGCCTTCAAAGTATGGCCGGCTGTAGGTTTAGTATAAGTATTTTCTAGTCCTTGTAACTAAGTTTAAGAGTTGAACTTTGTAAATCACTTTGTAAGGAACTAGAAGATCAATATACATTAACATTAAAAACCAACTACTTGTGTGTTTCTCTAGTTTCTGTCTCATTTACATCTTGTATTTCTAAGTTCTATAAACTCATTTCTTATCAGTTCCCCATTTGAATAGTTAAGTGTTGATATACACTCTCCTAGTTGTGTTGTTATGTTGTACAAGTGCATAATCCCTTTACCCGGTCCTGCAATTAGTATCAGAGTATTCCAGGCTCTTGATATAAGATCTCACCATCTTAAGATCCCTCACACACATAAAAACACTTAACCCTTCAAATGGCAGCTATTACAAAAGCTAATATGGAAACTGGAACCATGACAAAATCCCCACTGATCACCCCTGATGACTTTGAAACTTGGTGTCAAAGAATGGAAGGCTTCATCAAGTGTCAAGATTCAAGGATGTGGGAATCTGTTGTCAATGGACCTTACATACCAAGCACCCCTTCAGCTGCTGCTGGGGGTGGTATGACCCCTAAGGACGTGGCTGACTACTCAGAAGAAGATAGAAAAAGAGTAGAGATTGATCAAAAAGCCATGACAACCCTTCAGACTGCCCTTCCAAACTCTGTATACAGAGGTTTCAAGAAATGCAAAACAGCTAAGCAGATGTGGGATGCATTGAAACTAAAGTATGAGGGTTCCACTGAAGCTAAGGAGAACAAGAAGGATCTCCTGAAGCAGCAGTTTGAAAACTTCACCTTCAAAACAGGTGAGACCATGACTCAACAATACTTCAGGTATGTTAAGATTGTGGATACCTTAATGGATGTTGGAGTAACTCTTGAGAATAGAGATATTGTAAGGATGTTTATGTCCTCTCTTCCTAGGCAATGGACAAATTACTGTGTTGTAATCAAGAGAACTGAGAACCTTAAGACTCTTACTCTGACTGAGTTGTATGGCATTCTCAGTGGATACCAGATGGAGATGAACATGCAAGGTTCATCTGGAAACTCCAGCAATCAAATGGGTTCAACCCTTCATGTGACTGAAAAGGATAGCATAGAACCCCAACATTATCTCATATGCTACCCTGACAACTCATATAAGGGGGCTTTCATCACCTTCCTGGAGACACCAAGGGAGAGCTATACTTAAGGAAACCCATTCCAAGATATAAGGTTTTCTCAAGCCTTGTGTCTTCTGATGAAAGTAGGGAGCTTCCTATTCACCCTTGAAGATCTGGACTGTATCCATCCAGATGACCTAGAATACATGGAAAGAGTTCAGCAAATGGCTCTTCTCACTCACAGAGCCAAGAAGTTCTACAAGAGAACAGGAAGAAAGTTTCCTAGTAGTACAGCCAGTGGAAAGTTTGGACTGGATAAGAGCAAAGTCAAGTGCTACAACTGTAACTTGATGGGTCACTTTGCTAGGGAATGCAAGGCACCAAGAACAAACGGTGGTCAAGCACAACCCAGATCAAACTACACTGATAAGGCTACCCAGAATGAGAAGCCAAACAGCAAGCTGCAGCTGCTGTTGAAGAAGGAGGCTTTGACTGGAGCTTTCAAGTGGAAGATGCATCTCTAAACCAAGCATTAATGGCTAACCATGATGAAACCAAGGTATGGAACATCTTTGTACTCCTGAATGTATTGCTAAAGTCAACAGATACAGGTCCTATAACCTAGAGATACGATCTGATCTTGAGTCCTTGAACATCCTAAAATCTGATTTTAGAAAAAACTGAAAATGATTACAAGTTAAATATAGAGGACTTAGAGAAAACCATTTCAGCTCTAAAACATGAACACACAAATTATAGGACTCAGATTAAAGATCTCATAACTAAGTTAACTGAATGCCAGGCTGAGCTTGTGATCAGCAAAGTCGGGGTAGAAAAATGTGTTCTTGAAGAAGAGACCTTCAAGAACATCATATCCTCATCCTTGCATGCAAAAGTTTGTTATCAAAATAAGCAGGGAATGGGATCTAGTGAGATGGCTCCTCCACACACTATCTGTCTGTAAGATCACCTAAGTGTGGAACTTGTGAAGATGAGCTTCCTCACGTAGACCTTTTGAGTAAAGAGGATGAAGAAGTGATAGTGAAGAATTCCTCTAAGAAGAGTGAAGAGGAGGATTCTAAGAAAGGTCACTATCCTTCTAAGGAGAGCAAGAAGCCTGAGATGACCAAGTCTATGAGGAAGAACTTCATCAGAAAGAGCAAAAGAAAGGCCAGGAGGGCTCAAGAGATCAAGGCCACTTTTAACTCTAAGCAGAAACAAGTCTTTATTTCTGCAGGATTTGATATGGTCAAGACTGAAAACTTAAACCTCAACTCTTCTACAAAGAGTTCTGGTTCATGTTCAAATCATCTCAGCATCAAGAAGAAGGCTAATCCATTATGTACCACTACTACACAGCCTGAACCATCCAACTCCAAGAATAGTCCTAAGCCCAAAAGGACTGTCTCATCGTCTGCAAAGATAAAGGTGGAGAAAGGAAGTGATCAAAGTCAGTCTTGTTCTTAGAAGAAAACTCTTAGGAAGAAAAGGTAAGTTGTGTTATGTGTGAGAGTACTTCTCATATTGCTATGGATTGTCCATACAATCCAAAAGTACTCTTCATATGACCAAGAAAGAGACTCCCAAGAAATCTAAGAAGAACTTAGCTTCAGAAGGGAAATCTGTTTCCTTCGGAAGCTCCAAGGAAAGAAGAAGGCAAGTGGAAAATTGCCTTCGGAAGAAAAATTGGTCTCGGAAGAAAGGAATACTTCGAAGCACTAAAGTCTGCTGTAGTGCTAGCAGAATCTTCCGAAGGTTCAGTCATCAAACTTCCGAAGTCTTAAAAGCTTCCGAAGTATTAAGGTCAGGTCCAAACTTCCAAAGGTGGTGTGGAAGTCAAGGAAAGATCAAATGATTGAAAATTTTCCATCAACAACAGCAACAGATCCCCAGAGCACAACCATAGGATCTATTACTGTTTCATTACCTTTTATCTCCTTTGATGAGCCCAAGACCAATGAGGCTTGGGTTTCCAATTGTAACTAATCATTTTCTATATGCAGGAACAGCTCAGACAACAAAAATGTATGGATCATTGATAGTGGCTGCTCCAGGCACATGACAGGCAATAGGTCACTACTCCAGAACTTTGAAAGGATTGATGGAGGACTAGTTGCTTTTGGAGGAGATGAAGGAGGTTACATTTCTGGAAGGGGCAAGGTAATAAATGGTAAGCTCAAGAAGGTAAACTTTGTCAAGGAGCTTGGGTACAATCTTCTGAGTGTATCTCAATTTTGTGATCAGAGACATAACATGCTCTTTACTGAGCATGAGTGCATTATTCTCAAGCCTGGGATGATTATTCCTCATGAGCATATTCTGCTTAGAGCCCCCAGAAAAAGGAACATGTAAAGATGGATTTGCAAGAAACATCTCCCTCAGGAGAAGTTTCATGCTTTCTGTCTAAAGCAAATAGTGATGAGTCTTTCCTGTGGCATACAAGAATGTGCCATGTAAACTTTAAGAACATGAATAAGCTAATTAAGAATGAATTGGTAACTAGAATGCCAAGGAAAGAGTTTACAAGTGATGACCATTATGTTGCATGCCTGAAAGGGAAACAACACAAGGTATCTCACAAGCCCAAGGAAAGAAGCTCTATCACTACACCCTACACTTATTACATATGGATCTCTTTGGCCCTACCAGTGTAATGAGTCTAGGAAGACCTCTTATTGTCTGGTGATCACAGATGACTTTACAAGATTCACTTGGGTCTTCTTTCTTAGAACTAAGGATGAGACCCCTGAGATTCTGAAGAATTTCATCTTAAGAATTGAGAATCAATGTGATCACAAGGTCAAAACCATAAGATGTGATCAAGGAACTGAATTTAAGAACCAAATCCTTGATATATTTTGTGATGAAAAGGGTATTACAAGACAATACATTGATCCCAGGACTCCTCAGTAAAATGGTGTTGCTGAGAGGAGAAACAGGACACTACTTGAAGCTGCTAGAACCATATTATCCGACTCTAAACTGCCTATCACCTTATGGGCAGAGGCAGTCAACACTGCCTGCTATGTGCAGAATAGAGTTTTAGTGGTTAAGACTCGTGGTAAGACTCCTTATGAACTTTGGCATAAGAGAAAACCTTTCATTGGTTTTCTCAGGTCATTTGGATGTTTATGCAGCATCTTGAGTACCAAAGATGAAATTGCCAAGTTTGCTGAGAAATCAGATGATGGGACACTTCATTGGATACTCTTCTCAGCTAAGGCTTATAGAGTATACAATCTCAGAACTAGAATAGTTGAGGAGTCAGCCAATGTGACTTTCAATGAGCACACTCCCAATGTGAAAGGTTCTGGTCCGGATTGACTTTTGATCTTGACTTAGTTACAAACTGTTTTAACAAATCTTGTGAAAATGTTTTAGGGTCTACAGACATTTTATCTCCAGGTGATCCTGACCCAAGATTTGAGCTAAGAAGACCTTCAGTTACACATCTTCAGCTCCAGTTGTAACTACTTCAGCAAATGAAGTTTCTATCAGCAGAACAATGACAACTACAGCTGATCCATCTGAGATGCCTTCAAGTTCCAGCTCAGAGGCACAACAGACTAACAAAGAAACTTCAATGCAGAAGAAGATGATGATGATGGTGATAGTGATCAAGAATTTCTTGATGCTGATAATCATCCCATAGATGAGCATATCAATAACGTCACACACTCATTGGATCAAGTTTCTCTTGATAAGTGTGTTGAAGTGGTGGAGGAATCTCTATGCCAGATCTAAATTTCTCTAATTTAGATCTATCTCAGCAACTTGCTATGATCCCTCAGTTAAGGATCCACAAGTCCCATCCTACCACAAACATCATTGGAAATGTTGACACCGGGGTAAGAACAAGAGGACAAACCCATGAAGCAAATGTTTGTCTACACTCTTGTTTCTTGTCCCAGATAGAGCCCAAGAAAGTTGATGAGGCTCTGAGGGATGGAAGTTGGATTGAAGCCATGCAGGAGGAGCTACTTAAATTCAAGAGACAGAAGGTTGGAACCTATGTCCTCTTCCTCATGGGAAGACTACTATAGGAACCAAATGGGTATTTAGGAACAAGAAGATGATAGAGGAATTGTCATGAAGAACAAAGCTAGACTAGTGTTTAAGGATACATACAAGAAGAAGAATTGATTGCACTGATGTCTTTGCTCCTATAGTAAGACTAGAAGCTGTTAGGATATTCTTGGCCTTTGTTGCATCCAGAACTTCGAGGTCTACCAACTTGATGTCAAGTGTGCTTTTCTTTATGGGGTGATTGATGAAGAAGTGTATGTCAAACAACCACCTGGTTTTGCAGATCCTAATCATACTGATTATGTCTGCAAGCTTGATAAGGCTCTCTATGGGCTACACCAAGCACCAAGAAAGTGGTATGAGACACTATCTCAGTATCTCTACAAGCATGGATACAGAAGAGGTACTATAGATGGAACTCTCTTCATCAAAGGACAGGAAATGACTTACTGCTAGTTCAAGTGTATGTAGATGACATCATCTTTGGTTTAACTAATCCAGGCTCTGTAAAGACTTTGAGAAGCTAATGAAGGACAGATTTGAAATGAGTTCTATGGGGAAATTAAATTTCTTTCTGGGTATTCAAATGAAGCAAGTTGAAGATGGAATCTTATAAGTCAGTCAAAGCATGTCCAGGACATACTCAAAAGATTCAACATGACTGATTGTAAGATTGCTAAGACACCCACAGCTAGAAACCACTCCCTTGGGCCTGATCTTGAGGGGGATGTGTGGATGAACACCTTTATAGGGCTAGATTGGGTCTCTTATGTATCTTACAGCTAGCAGGCATGATATCATGTTTGCCACATGCATTTGTGCAAGATATCAAGCCAACCCCAGGATCTCTCACCTCATCACTATCAAGAGAATTCTAAGATATCTCAAAGGTGCCCCAACACTGGGCCTCTGGTATCCCAAAATTTTAGACTTCAATCTATATGCATATACAGACAGTGACTATGGTGGTTTGCAATATGATTGCAAAGTCTACATCTGGGGGATGTCAGTTTCTTGTGGAAGGGTTGTCTCATGGCAATGTAAGAAACAATCATGTGTCTCTGCATCAACTGCTGAAGCTGAATACATTGCTGCTGCAAGTTGCTGTGCTCAAGTGCTTTGGATTCAGAATCAGATGCTTGACTATGGTTTCAACTTCAAGAGACTCCCATTCACATAGACAACAACAGTGCTATCTCTATCACAGAGAATCCTATGCAGCACTCAAGGACGAACACATAAACATCAGGTATCATTTATTAGAGATAATTTGAAAATGGATTAATTAAACTAGTTAAGGTTAACACAAATGAACATATGCTGATCTGTTCACAAAAGCCTTTGATGAACAGAGATTTAAAATCTTATATCAGCTATTGGGATGATTAACCTTGAGTAGCTCTTTCTTAAAACTAATTAATTTTATTTCTTAAAGTCTGTGTGTCCTAAGTTGTCTAGTGTATCACCTTCACAAGCTCATGTTTCTAAGGATAAAACTGGTTGAAGAGTTTTTCATAGATTTTTGACAAATTTTCATCTTTCAGAAGATATGCTTTTATCTTCGGAAGAAAATATCTCTTCAAGACAAATAACTGTCCAAGTAAAATTTACCTTCGAAAGAAATCTCTGAAATGTCTTCCGAAGCATAAAAACTCTCTTAGGCACTTATATGTTTTTTAGGATCATTTCTCTTCCGAAGGATATTAACTCTCGGAAGCTTTGTTCTTATGGAACCAAGCATCCCAGTTTAACAATTATCTTCCAAAGAAAATTTGTCAAAACTCTTGAGAAATTCTTCCAAAGCTATTTTGGCTTCGGAAGCTTTATCACTAAAACTTTCGAAGACATTTTACCTTCGGATTTCAAAGTTTATCCCTTTCATTAACTTTGTCTCAAATCCTTATAACCCCTGTCGGCTTCCCCCTCTTTTTACCATCTTTATCTTTTCTTCAAACCTAAATTCTTAGATTTCTCTCTAAAACCGATTTCGTTCATCCTTCCTTCACATCTAAGATGGCCAACCTTGATCGACGAAATGACCCAGATTTCTCTATGCAATTACACAGGAACACAATCAAGTTTCACTGTTAAACTCTGAGAAAGATCCCCATTCCTCAGAGGTGTGCCAATTCTTGGCCCTGTCTAACCACTTCACCTCCCTCACCATCGCTCCTCCTCTCTATGAGGATCATTTGCTTCAATTCTGGAAGACCTATCAAGAGGTCATTTTGGATGGGGAGAAGGAACTGTCTGCCATAGTGCAGGGAAGAACAGTCTTCATCACTCCATCCATTATCAACACTCATCTTCAGCTGGATGATGAAGAAGGTGAGGTGTTCTTCCCAAAAGAAGCTGTCAACCATTCTTTTGAGCAGATGGGTTATAAGGGAGATTTCTCTGTAAAGACCTTCAGGAAAGGGAAGGTCTCATCCAGTGAAGTATTTACTTCATGTGGTTATCCACAGCTTGTCTAACAACATGGAGGATGGACCAGATTCCTGAAGATATCTCCTTCATAGTACATAGAATGGTTCAGGGGGTCAAGTTCAGGTATTCTCAATTTGTCTATACAAATTTAATACCAAACTTAGACTCCTTAGAATATTACATGTTTTCTAGATATGTTTAATACATTCTCAACTGTGAACTGGGCTCACAGTTAAGGGAAACAGGTAATATTCTTAAATTAGGACAGATGAAGCCCGACATCTTTAAAATCTTGAAGAAGCCAACTGTTGGCTTCTCAGGGGTAGAAACAACCCTTGTCCCAAAATGTTAGAGCTTATTGCTCAAGGTGACAACCTAGCAACACAAGCTAGTGTTGAACCTACACCTTCTACATCCCAACCACCAAAACAGCCACAAATAACCCTCACCTACCAAAGAAAACACAAACAAACCCCTGCATAACCTATTGAGTTTGTGCAGGCCCTCATATACTCACCTACACAGGAGGAAATGAACACTGGAGCTCCCACTTCTCTTGAGGAGCAAACCACTCCCACCACTTCAAGAATCAGTGCTGAGGATCCTCATGCTCGGCCTGATGAGTTCACAAGCCCAACAGCCTTAAGCCTTCACTCTGAGTCTCAACACTCAAGTGAACAACCTTCAGGGGACAGCTACCATCCCCAGCCTTTAGATTTAAACCAATCAATTCCCAACCTTGACTTCTATACTGATAAGGACTTAGATGCCAGTGAGTACCATGAGTCTTCCTACTACACCTCTCCTCAAAGGGAGATGAGTGTTCCTGAGTCATCTAAGTCTAGCCCACATCAGTCACCTATCACTAAGGTGGATACTTTCGAACATGCTCAGGATATCCATATGGAAGAGGCTCTCACTTCAGCAAGTGATTACATCATTCAGACCTCAACCATGGCAACTCAGCCCATTGACACTTCAACTAAAGTTGTCACTGAGCAGAGGAATCCAGCAGCCAAGAACACCATGCTGATGATGAGGAAGAGGACCTTGGTCCCATTCTCTTATCCCCCAATGATTCTTCTGATGAAGATGAGGGGAATCTGAGACTAAAAGTGCAAAAATCAAACACATGCACTTATTTAGTCTCCAAGGTTAGTCATCTTGAATCTCAAGTGACTACCTTGCAAAACAGGGTCAATGATCAGCAACTTGAGATATCTTATCTTAAGGAACAACTAGCTAGGAGACCCTTAAGAGAAACTCAACCAGTACCACAAGAACCTGTGAATGTAATTGACCTAACTCCTAGCTCCCCTGTGCAAGAGGGTGATGCTACCAAAAAGGGGGAGGAAGTCATTACAATCACAGAACTTAGGAGTTCCTCAGGGAGTATAGACATTGAGGACTCACCATCCTCACTTGCAATTGTGCATACTCAGCAACTTTTCTCAAGATATGGACAGAATAAACTTTGTAATTAGGAGTCTACTTGAGGAAGGAATCCCAAGAATAATGTCATCTCCACCAACTTCAAACTACTTCATAGGGTGGAGGTATGACTCAGCAGAAGAGCTATCATTCTTCTAAGGGTTCAAAGGTAGCAAGAGGTTTTCAACTTTCACACCTTGAACTACTATGATGCTCTTGATCTTATCAACCTGCCGCTTGATAATCAAGGCAAATTCAGACAAGCTGACAGGTTGGCTGAAAGGATTCAAGATAGAATCACTGCAGAGTTCACTCTCAAAAGAATACAATGGCAATCAGGCAATATCATTGGTCAACTGGAAGTTGAGGTAGACCCTAAGATTAGCTTCAAAGGGGAAACCTTGACTGAAGGCCCAGTGGTAGAACCTGAGAGCCCTGTCTCATCATCAACCACTACAGTGATTCATTCCCTTATTGAGACACCTGCTGGTGAAGGTGCATCTGAACCTCTCTCTGACCAGAGCTTGGAAGCTACACCAAGCAATGAAGGCCAAAGCTCTCTCCACCCTGAGTCACAAAGGTCTGTGAGTGACAAAGGGAAAAGGAAACCAACTCCTGAGGAGATTGAAGAGGAGGAGAGAGAGAGAGAGAGAAAAAGGAAGCTAAGGGGAGAAAGTTCCTCTACTAGGTCTGTAAGGATCATGGAAAGTGCTATCAGGGCTGCCCCCAGACCAAATACTCAGGATGATACGTTAAGGGCAGCCAGGATAAACTACTTGCAGACCAGGAACTATGATATTGATAATATTATTTCTCTCCCCTTAGATGGGTTGAATGAACTGGTTGACACAGAGCTATCAAAAGAGAGAAAGGAAGAAGAGGATGCAGAGCTTCTTCTGAAAATCAAAGAAGAAAGAAAAGGAAGAGGCTCTATAAGAATATGCCTCCTCTCTCACCAGTTCAAGAAACTCAGGAACAAGAGGATGTGGTACCACAAGAACCTCAGGTAGACAAAGAAAAAGATAGGATTAATATGATCAACTACCGGATGCCACAGGCCTCTATCAAGCTGATACACTTCTTCCCTTACCCTTTGACTACATTGAGTTTGAGTATCTCAAACAACTTGAACTCAATGTAGCCAAAGAAAGAAACATCACCAAAGGAAGTTAAGGGAAGAAGCTATAAAATCAAGAGCCATCATCTATAAGAACCTGAAAAAGGCTGCTGATAGACAGAAGATGATGAGCTTCTTGAAGCTATATGGATTCCCTAGAAGGAGACTTGGTCCCATGTCTCTATCCACCATGGATGAGCACATCAGGGTGATCAAGCAGAAGATCAAAAGAGGTGAACTTGTTGACTAACACTCCCCACCAAGTCAGGTCCCTCAGGAAGTGGAGGTTAAGGTTGAAACACCTGAGATAACACAACCTAAACCTCCTACTGAACATCAGCAAACTTCCACTTCTGATCCACAACAAGGATCTGTCCCCTCTCAATCTGAACCTGTGAGAGAGGAAGACCCTACTGATAAAGACAAAGATGATCAATCAGGTGCTGCAGGCCAGTCTTCTCAGTCAAAAATTTCAAAAAGGAGGAAAAGGATGGCTTCCAAATCAAAGTCAAAAGGGAAGAAGAAAAGACATCCACCTCTAAACCTCAGATGAGTTAGAACATCCTGAGGATGTGCAACAAGAGGATGCTCCATCAACTCCAATTCAAGCAGCTCCTTTGGCATCAGGAAGACCCAACTTATCTTAGACATACACCATAAATCCAGAAAGATGGCATGTCATAATAGATCAAGGTATTGAACATGTCTACACATGGCAGGATATGTTCAATCTACCTCTGCATGATCTTTTTGACATGAGAAGACACTATGAGAGTCTGAGTGATCCTGACCATCTCATGAAGAAAGGGATGGTCATCATCATAATGAGGACTGTCAATATCTAGTATCCTAAGGTGTTTTGGTAGCATCAGCCTAGGGTGAGTTTGTAAGGTTATTAGTAAGGCTGATGCAACCCAAACACTCAAAGTCTTTCCTGCATGCATGCACATGTACACTGAAGTGGAATGCTTCAGAAGATTCACACTAACTGGAAATTATTCTAAGTGTGAAATCTTCCGAAGCCAAGACCAACATCTTCCGAAGCCAAAAGATGAAGTCTTCCGAAGCTTCAAGGACAAAGTCTTCCGAAGCCAACCATTGAAGACAGATTTCTTCCGAAGACTTTTTTAGTACATGCTTTAGCTGATGTACTTTTTACCTAAAGCTGAACCACTTTCCGCTGCCACTCTGAAAAGTCACCAACCTTTCATGAGTTGGTGAAAAGGTCCATGCTTTTGGTAAACTGTACATTGAGGTCTTGAGTCTGTAACTTTCCACTTTATATACTTTATCCTTTCTATAATATATTAGGATGTGAGCTATGGCATGTCATAGTCACTAGTCAATAGTCAATATGTCTTTTGACTCTACATGGATTTTGTTGTCTAGTTCATGTATCCAGCTGGCCTTCAAAGTATGGCCGACTGTAGGTTTTAGTATAAGTATTTTCTAGTCCTTGTAACTAAG
Organism: Flaveria linearis; assembly: GCA_024085815.1. NCBI lineage: Eukaryota > Viridiplantae > Streptophyta > Magnoliopsida > Asterales > Asteraceae > Flaveria > Flaveria linearis. The sequence continues at coordinate 20,098,635 of CM044004.1, read as the reverse complement.
TTTAAGAGTTGAACTTTGTAAATCACTTTGTAAGGAACTAGAAGATCAATTTACATTAACCTTGAAAACCAACTACTTGTGTGTTGCTCTAGTTTCTGTCTCATTTACATCTTGTATTTCTAAGTTCTATAAACTCATTTCTTATCAGTTCCCCATTTGAATAGTTAAGTGTTGATATACACTTTCCTAGTTGTGTTATTGTGTTGTACAAGTACATAATCCCTTCACCCGGTCCTGCACTTTGATTTCCAATTCTCTCTTTAACATTTCAATTGCTTTTCCAATCTCTTCAGGAGGTCCGATGATGTTTATGTCATCAACATAAATTGCTATTATTGTGAATTTTGAAAGTGATCTTTTTATAAATACACATGGGGTGATTACATTAGACATGTATCCCTCCTTTTGAGATATTCACTGAGTTGATTGTACCACATACGACCAGATTGTTTAAGACCATATAAAGATCTCTTGAGTTTTATAGAACATATATTTTGAGGTGTAGATTTTAATGCTTTAGGAAATTTTAATCCTTTTGGGATTTTCATGTAGATGTTGTTTTCAAGTTTCCGTATAAATACGCAGTGACGACATCCATAGTCTCATCTGAAGTCCTTCAGAGATTGTGAGGCTGATTAGAAATCTAAGGGTTATCACATCACTATTGGGAATACGTTTCTCATAATCAACTCCTGGGATTTAGGAAAACCCTTGTACTACAAGCGGGCCTTATATCGTACAATCTCGTTCTTTTCATTCGTTTTATTGCAAATACTCATTTATAACCAACTGGTTTGATGTCTACGGATGTCCGAACTACATGTCCGAAAACATTTCGCTTTTCGAGCGAATCTAATTCAGTCTTTATGGCGTCTTGCCATTTTGGCCAATCTTTTCTGTGCATGCACTCTTCAAGGTTTTAGGTACGTAATCATATTGTACTATTTTGTACATAATTTATAGAGATCTCATATTCATTCGGTGCCAGTGTTTCTTCTGGAATTTCATTGCCCTCTAGAATCGTATTAGTCTCTTCCGGGACATTTATCTCTGCTGGGGCTCCATGTATAACCTTTTCTGAGTTTTCACTAACTACGTTATCATGCTCTTTCATTTTCGTGGGTTCTTATCTTTGGTACCGATTGGTCTCCCACGCTTTCTTTGTACAGTAATCACTTTTGGGATTACATTAATTCGAGCAGGTGCATTTGATGCTGGTATCTGTGACTTAGTCACTCTATTTGTATCTGTAAATGTATCTGGCAATTCATTTGCTATTCTTTGCAAATGTATTATCTTTTGGACTTCAGATTCACATTGACCGCTTTGGGGGTCGAAGTTTGATAGTGAAGATGCATTCTATGTTATTTCTTGTGTTACCAGTCTTTCTTTATTTTTATCTCCCCCTAAGACTGGGAATAATGTTTCATCAAATTGATAGTCAGCAAACCGTGCTGTAAACATGTCTCCCGTTAGTGGTTTTAAATCCTTAATGATAGACTGGGAGTTAAAACCAATATATATGCCCAGTCTTCTCTGAGGTCCCATTTTGGTAAGTTGTGGTGGCGGTATAGGTACATAGACCGCACACCCGAATATTTTAAGGTGGGAAAGACTTGGTTCTCTTCCAGAGACCCGTTATAATGGGGAGTATTCATGATCAGCAGTTGGTCTTAATCTGATCAGTGCAGCAGCATGCAAGATAGCATGCCCCCATGCAGCAGATGGTAATTTGCATCGCATCCGGAGCGGTTTAACGGTTAACTGTAATCGTTTAATTAGGGATTCGGCTAAACTGTTTTGTGTGTGAACATGAGCTACTGGATGTTCAACATTTATCCTGATCGACATACAACAGTCGTAAAAGGTTTGGGATGTGAACTCTCCTGCATTATCCATCCGAATACTTTTAATTTGATATTCTGGATTGGCTCTCAATTGTATAATTTGGGCTAACAGCCGGGCAAATGCTACATTTCGAGTAGCTAAAAGACTCACGTGTGACCACCGTGAGGATGCATCAATTAAAACCAAGAAATAACGGAATGGGCCACACAAAGGATGTATGGGCCCACATATGTCCCCTTGGATTCTTTCTAAGAATGAAGGGTTTTCTTGTAGTAGGTTTGTTTCTGAGGGCCGAGTAATGAATTTGCCAAGAGAGCATGCTGCACATGATAATTCTTGTGGTAGCAAAACCTTTAGGTTTTGAGAGGATGTCCATTTGCACTTTTAATTATACGCCTCATCATTGTGCTACCAGGGTGACCTAGTCAGTCATGCCATATAGTGAATGTGTTTTTATCTGGTAACTTCTGGTTACCGACCATATATGACTCAACAGGATTAATATTTCTAACATATAATCCAGAGGATAAAGCTTTTAGTTTTTTGACAATGATATCATGGCCATTATTGTTTGAGATAATTTGTAGATATTCGGTATTGTTTTCCGATGTGGTTTTAATGTGGAAACCGTTTTGTTGAATATCTTTAAACTAAGTAAATTCCATCTTGATTTACTAGAGTATAATGCATTATTGATTATTAGTTGGGTACCAGAAGATAAGATGATGCATGCTCTTCCGGAGCCTTCAATAAGGTTAATGACAACAGAAATAGTACCAATAGGTATCTTTGTAGGAGATAACTCAGAGAAAAATTTTTTATGTTTGAGAATAGTGTTGGTACTACCACTATCTACCAGACATTAATCATCAATAATAGATTTGTTTGATCTTGTAGGCATGTTTCTTAAGAAATTAATAACGAAATGAAGTTAATATCAGATATGTATTATCATAATATAATAAAATCAACACAAGAATTTTAAGCAAATCATAATGAGAATTTAAATGAAACCATCAAAGTTGTTTAAACAAAAACCAAAAATAGTCTAAACAAGATAAGAAGAAAGAAAGAAAGAAAAATCAATAATGTTTAAATATCTAGGACATTCTCGATGAAACCACAAGTATCTAGATGAGTGTCTGATAACTGAGATGACAATTTAGATACATCCTCAATCAGATTAGTTTCAGCATGTTTTCCCTTTTCTTTCATCATTCTTTGATATGCTTCAATGAGGTGTTTAGGGGTGCGACACGTGCGGGACCAATGGTTGGACATCCCATATTTATAACATATATTGTCATGGTCCTTATTACCCCTCTTCCTCGGGGGTCGGCCTGCATTATGTTGACTTGATTCACCGCTACAAGACTTAGGTTTATGAGACTCTTTCTGCCTTGAGTTTTTCCGCCATGAATTGCTCCTTCCATGCCCACGACCTCTGCTGGGGCCACGACATCTTCCTTTTTCACTTCCGCTTTGATCAGTTGCCACATTCGCTTCTGGGAGTGGGCTTGCACCGACTGGTCGTGCTTGATGGTTTTGTAGAAGGAGCTTGTTATTTTGCTCCGCGACCAGCATACATGATATCAATTCAGAGTATTTAGTGAATTTACGTTCCCTATATTGTTGTGATAGGATCATATTAGAGGCATGGAACGCAGATAAAGTCTTTTCGAGCATGTCTTCATCGGTTATGTCTTCTCCACATAATTTTATTTCGGAGGTGATTCGAAACAAAGCGTAATTATATTCGCTAACAGTTTTGTAATCTTGTAGTCTTAAGTGGATCCATTCATAGCGAGCCTTTCGGAGCAAGACCAACTTCTGGTGGTCAAATCGTTCTTGAATGTTTCTCCATAATTCGAGAGGGTCCTTGATAGTCAAGTATTCCCTCTTTAAATCTTCATGGAGGTGATGATGAAGAAATATCATGTCTTTAGCTTTGTCTTGAAGGGAAGTTGTATTCCCTTCATTGATCGTTTCTCCCAGGTTATTTGCCGTCAAGTGAATTTGGGCATCAAGAGTCCATGGAAGAAAGTTCTGCCTGGAGATGTCAAGTGTAGTGAATTCAAGTTTGGAAATGTTCGACATTGTATCTGGATGAAAGAAAAAAAGGAAAAAAACAAGTACTATAAATATGAAGTCTATATCTTATACAAGAACTTCTGGTTCTCGTGAGTTAGAACTACAGGTTCGATAAGTTTAAGGTGTTTATAGTCGAAAGAGGAATGTTGAGAGTTAATGCTACATTTTAATCTTATAAATATATATTAATTTAAAAAACAGAAGTTATATATAATAATAAAGTAAAATGGTATTACCCAAATATGATACGATAAATGATATTCAACTTATTTATGGAATTAAAAAAAATCTATTAAAAGAAATAAATATGAATATTTGTGAATAAGGTTACTGGAAGTTTTTATTCAATGGTACTATATGTACATATATATTTATATTTTAATAAAAACACATGTAGAAATAATAATAAATGTTGGATGACAGCACATCACAGAATAAAAATAATAATAATATAAAAGTGAAGGATAATGGAGTTACCTTGGGGTTTTGTTTTTGTTTGATCCGGGGAACAGAGATAAAGTATGGTTTTAAAATAAAATAATAAAACAAAATAGAAACTAAAACATAATTTGAGAGTAGAAGGGGATAAAAAAAACTAGGGTTTCAGATTCTTTTATCTAGCAACTTGTTCTCAACCGTCACAATGAAATACAACGAGGTGAGCTTGGGGAACAAGAACAAACGTTTAGAATCTTGTTAGTGGGGTCTCACGCGGTTGAGTATGGTCGCCGGAGTAAAGTTATGGGGTAGTGGTGACCTCCGATTCATGTGGATAGATATGGCTTATTAGTGTGTTCTTAATAGTTTTGTATTACAGATTCAATCGTGATCTTCAAATACAACAATAAGTTTTATTAAACTATGTGTTTTCCATAATAAACATGTTGTGATTGCATTAAATAAAATATATGAGATAACAGTGGTTGGTACCTGGATGATTGAATGAGAAACCGAAACCTACTACTTTATGAATCTTGTGGTTGCAATGGTGAGCAAGGTGCTGATAACGTGATGTATAATATTGGATCTATTGATCTCCAAAATATCTATGTTTCTCATTGATGTAAATGGTTTATATATACACAGTTATTAGATAAACATGAAATATGAATTACTGATAGATCAGAGAGAATATAGGAATATATATCTGATAATATAACAATTTTAAATTAATCATTTTACTGATCGATTTATATTTTAAACCTACAGTTCAAAATTTGTTTAGAAAAGAATTGAATTGACTTTTCTTTGTGAAACCTATGTACGAATCAAATGTATTGACTATTTGGGAAAACATTTTTTTACATTAATAATTGTTCTTTTAGAAATTTGATGGGTCTTTTATGGAAGATGAGCTTTATTGGGCCTACTAAAGAGACGTTCAGAAGGATATTTGGACGCGCTGCTTACGGTCTGCGGCCCGTAAGGGCTTTCACGGGTCGTAAGCACTGTTGGTTAATCAAATCAGTCATTCATAATATTAACGGCTAGTGTGCCCTATTATGGTCTATCACGGTCATGGCCCGTTAGCTAAATCAAGGCCCGTTACTTTATTAGCTCACGACCCGTGAAGTCTTTCATGGGCACTATTTTTCAATGCTAATTATTTGATGAGATATATTATTCCTTGATTTTCGTGTAAGTTTGTATTTATTACATTATTTGATATGACGTAATATTCCTCGATATTCGTGTTAATTATGTGACGGGATGCAATATTCCATATAAAATACTATATAAACGTTAGTTTATAAATTCATTTCATAAAATCATTTTTACGATAAATTTAAAAGATTTAACTTTACAATGTCTATCTGGATAACAACTATTTATTCGGGTCGGAATCCAACTATTACCCCGATGAGGGTTACGGTTATTACGATGAGGGTGCTTCAAACTATTTAGGACAGTACGCGTCGAATTACGGCAGGGATGACAGCAGGGATGATGTGTAACATCCCGTAATTTTTTTTTATATATAAAGCAATTACGTTTAATACGTACTAATCCCAATAATTACAAAATAATAATAATAATAATAATAATAATAATAATAATAATAATAATAATAATAATAATATAATAATAATAATAATAAAAATAATGAAAACAATAATAATAATATTATTATTAATAAAAATAATTTATAAAAATTATTAAACTTTGATTTAATAAAGTCCAGGGGGTTATCTTGTAATTTCAGAAACTTAATTTAAAAGGTTTTCACATGAAATAATAAGTTTCAAACCGCAGGGACTATTGTGTAACTTTTGAATTTTCAAAACCAACCCTCGACCCCCCCCCCGCTTTTCCGGCCACCGGAAGCTCGCCGCCGGCCACGGCTCCGGCGAGATCAAAAACCCGGTTTTAAGCCGCGGTTTCGACTCCAAATCACACCAATGTAATCGTGACTCAGATTCCAATAACAATACACGAACAATTGATGAAAAATCATGCGGATATTAGGTATTTGGCCATTAATCGATTCCACTAAACATATACCTAACCACTTTCACTTAAACGATCAATTTAATCAAATTAAATCAACCCACTAGAACTCTACCTGCCTATAAATCGAATGCAATATCCAAATTTATCAGGAAACACACAATTAAACCAAATCAATTCCACCTCTGCTTCGAACCTGCAACCCACACAAACACCACCTCCGACTCATCTTCACTGAAAATAACACAAGGATTTAGTTCATTAGCATCAAACGAAGCTTTCTGTGCAATTAATTTGGTTATCATCAACAAATCGACTCGAAACGATTCTTCCTTTGCCGCGGCTTGTTCTTATCTGTTCATCATCAATTGAACTTCAAAACAGGTAATTGATTACGCCCATACATTCGGTTTACATAATGAATCATAGCCCTAAACTTAATTCGATTAACAACTTCAATTGGGTGTTCAATTTGGCTTCGATCGAATTAGGGTTCTTATTGATTTGGGGGAAATGGGTTAAAAGGGTTAAAAGAAATTAGAAACCAGAATAACCGCGGCCACGGCCCTTGGTTTACTGGTATGTATGCGGGAGTATGTGTTTGAGGTCGCGGGTTCGAACCCGGCCCTCAACACTTATTTTTTTAAAGCCCTTTTAATCCTTTTAAAATACAGAAAAATTACTAAAAATTATAAAAATAAAATTCCCTCATTTTAAATCCTACAAAACAATTTTCTGTAAATCTATTTTATTTAAAAACTTTAATAGATTTTTATAAAATATTATTTAAAAATATTAAAAATACTTATTTTTATAAAATAAATTTTAAATCAAGTTAATTATGAGATAATCACAAAAATCATATAAATATTATTTATAAAAATTATAAATAATTATTTTTATAAAAATGGACACTTTATTATTTTCAAATACAAATTAATATATTTTATAAATCCACAAATTATTTATGAAATTGTGGGTTATTTCTTATAAAATATATTTGAACCAAAGGTATAAATTAATACCTTATTACTAATCAAAATACTATAAGTGTAAATATTCTTATTTATAAATATTATTGGATAATTATAAATTATATAATTAGACCACATTATTTTTATATTTAATTCTAAAAATATTTAAATACAAATATGAAAACCCTTTTAATGGAATCAAAATATAAATAATTATTTAATAAGTTTAATACTTATTGATAATTATTTATTAATACAAATAGAAATCTATAAAAACACTGTAACATATTGCGGGTGTGACACGTGTTAAACCAAATCAAACCAAATCAACCCGAATCTTACCAAATATATTTATTCGCAATAAACACATTTTAAAGACTTAGTTACAATCAATAATAGGTGGTGAACGTGTTTGATCGTGCTTTGCCTAATTCTTTGAAGTTCTTATTCATATACATTACATCAATCCAAGGTGAGTTCCGTGGCCCTTTTTATGCTTTTATAATTGTTTCAATGTTTTCAAAATTGGGGGAAAAGTATGCTCACCCGTTTTCGATGCTGTACAATCTTACATACAATTTTCATACTTGGAATCAATGTGATACTATTCTTATATTCTAATACATACATGGTGTTATTCTATGATTCTTACAACCATTAATTCCCGGGTTTGGGAACCAACGGATAGGTATTGGTAGTACTACTGGGTTGACACCCCCACCCTCGACAGATCGGTTTAACTTGTGAGTTACCGACTACAGCTGCCAGCAATCAGGCCATGGGTGAATATATTCCGACAAATTTATATGCATAACGTCATTAGGTTTGGTTGTCTCTAAACACATGTTATGTGGTTTTTACTTACAGTATGATTCCATATCAAATTCTATACAGCATCAACTACATGTTTTCAATTTAAACCTGCGGAACTCACCAACAATTATGTTGACCATTTTTGAGCATATCTTTTCAGGTAATCATAAACAAAGAGATAGCTAGAGCTGATGCCTTAGCAGAGACCCCTAGGAATTCAATAGACTGCATTTGTATTATATATCATTTACTGTTATATCTGAACACTGTGTATATGGATTTTTAGAATTATTAAGACTATGATAGTCGTGGAGCTGACTAACCACGACACAAGTCACCATTGTGTCGGGCGACGTCATGACACGAGGATTTTGCATGTAATATGTCTCTGTAATTATACCAAGTGTTATGACGATCCCGTCCGTCGCATCCTCGTGTTTCCGCTACAAGCGGGGGTGTGACAGATTGGTATCAGAGCCTTGGTTATAGAGATTTAGGTGGAGAATTCGACCTAGACTATAACCTAAGAACCTTCATATAGAATGCATGCTAGGGATTGTGTGCATTTGATTTTACCTAAATGTCTTTCATGATTTGTGTGACACATAGACACCTGTATTCTGGATTTCCTGGCAAAAGGCCCTCGGGCTAAGGCAGCATATCGCATATATCTCATTACGAGACCTGGTATGCTTACCTGGGGATTTCTGGGATGAGTGATAAACTATGGTCAATACACAGGTCTACAAGGCAAATGGGTCGAATATATTAAGTCTATGAACTTAATATATAGGTATATTCCTATATACCTAATAATCTACAAGTATGTTCCTACATACCTGATTTATACATGTACACGTGTTATCTAAACATCCCGGGGAAGACATTATTACTCTTAGTCTTTCTCCATAGGATACTTTTATACTAAGAACTTTACGCTTGTATGCGCACAACATCATATTATTAGGGAACTTCGGTGATCACGCGTAGCGTCGATCTCGGATATTGAATCCGACCCTATCATAGTTATGACTGAAATCCTGAAAGTATGACGGATATGCAGTTACCATTAGACTTAATGTGCTTATATGCTTATTTGCTATTACATGCTATTATTGGAATACTGGCTCATGGACATAAGGACATTACATTATTTATGCTTGATGAATTTAGATAATACTATGATGTTAACTTGGGGTAAGTGGAGCTAGAGTGACCATGCAAGGTAAATTACCATTACGGGTGCACACGTAATTGCAATTCACCATGCATGAGAAGTCTGGTTAATCTTACCATGAGGTAACGATCATGAGTATCACACGCTATACCCTAGGGTGCTAGGGTCATAATTCTAGTAAGTCCTTATTGAAGGCAATCAAACATTGTAAGTCCTTGTTGAAGGCAATCAAACATTGTAAGTCCTTGTTGAAGGCAATCAAACATTATAAGTCCTTGTTGAAGGCAATTAAACATTATCATTTACTCAAGTCCTGTCCTACCTAGAGCCTTCATAGTATTTCCAATTATAATATTGACCTTATGAGAAATATCTCCACTTAGCGTTTCAGTAACCACTGATTAATGCTTAGAATGAAAGTGGAATACATAAATGTAGAGGAGTAATGATACTCTCTACACAACGTTATTCTTTAAAATTATGCTAAGGATAAACGGATGTCACGTAACTGGTTTAGGCATCGTTCTAGGTATGCCACGGATGTGGTGGGAACGCTGCGGGGAACCCTATATATAAGCATCCTTGGTATACCAAGAATGTGTTTAAACTGGGCTACGTGATGATCCTGATTGTCTGAGGCATGATGCTATTATGACTCTTAACTCTATGCTATGTTGCTACCTTATATGTTACTTGGTGGCTATACTCTATTATGTGCTAATACTTGATGCTAAGTACTTGTGAATGCTATTGATCTTGGATGCTTTCGGCGGTGTGGTTCTTCTTTGTGGGTCTACTTTGTGGTTCTTCTTTGCCGAGCATCCATTACAACCATTAGTTCCAGTAATGGGACCTAAGGATTGGTTTGGTTGTAATCCATACGTATGCGCTTTGTGGATCTTGCTACGTCATACGTATGCGCTTTGTGGATCTTGCTACGTCATATAAACTTATACGTATGCGCTTTGTGGATCTTGCTACGTCATATAAACTATACGTATGCGCTTTTGTGGATCTTGCTACGTCACATTAAACTATTTACACTTTGGGAATGTCTTCTTTACAGCCATCAATTCCCGTGTGGAACCGATGTATAGGTTTGACTGTAGCCATTCATAACTGGTAAAACCGCCTATACATCAGTGTAGTTGCGGTGGCTCTTATTAAACTTATATTACGTTATTCTTTAGGATGATGCTAAGGAAATTAAGATGTTATGTAACTAGTTTAAGTATATTTCAAAGTATATCGTGGATGTGGTGGGAACGCTGCGGGGAACCCTATATATAAACATCACCGGTATACTAAGAATGTGCTTAAACTAGGCTACATAATGATCTAATGGACCGAAGCATGGGTTATTGAACTTGATAAGTAAACCATATGTGATTTTTTTTATACTTTGATTCCTATCAAAGCACACACAAATCTTAAATCATAGTCAAGGCATTGCGTGCCTAAATCAAATAATTTTCAAAATGAGCTTTGACTCGTTATTTGTGGTTTTCAAAATCTCGTCAAAGTCTGTGTCACACCACCCAGAACATGCAATGCTGTAGGTGGAATTCCTACATCTCGGGATACTTTGTTAATTGAATATTTTATATTATAGGTGGTCACTCACCTCAATAATCGAATAAACTAATCATAACCTTGTTACCACTTATAGGTACGCATGTCTTCAATAAGGTTATGGCTGATCTCATATCTTGAGAAGTCCACGTATTCCCTTCAATTGTGAATCGAATGTTCACATCTCATTATAATGTCGAATCATTCTTGTCCTTGATTTCGTCTTCCTGATTTAAATTACTCAAGATTTGAACATCATCCTAACAAACTCTACTATCTCAAACCTTGATCTTAAGCTTGTTAGCATGATCTTTTCTTTGTTACACTGATGTAACTTGAAATTTTCCTAATTCCTAATTGATATTAATTTCCTTTCATCGTAAAGTCAAACTTTATACTGCTTGTACCGTGGGAAATGCAAGAGTTTGCAAGTCAACCTATGACTAAGAACACTTGTATCTCTTAAATGATTCTATTTCATCAAAGCAGGGGAGATTCCCTTACTTTGATGATTCTCTATTTCGATAAATGGTTTCCCATTTGTTAGTTCTATGAAATTTCATCCTCTGGATTGGGGTGACTTCCTTATCTTGAGGATTGACTTCAATTATTCTCATTGGAAATTACATTTCATAAATGACATGATCTCACCAAAATAGGATTGAAACCCGTATTTTGGTGGCAAATGCCAACCTTAGATTGTTTTCTTGTTATTATCAAGATAGGCATGAATCATTACCTCAAAGCCTTTAAGGATATTTTTAATATCAACTCCGATTGTGATTGATAACCACCTTCCTTAAAACTACGCTCGTGAAATCTTCCAACAGTTAGACACCTAATGACAATCTTCACATGAAACTTAGGTTGAACTATTTTGACCCTGCTTTTAACTAACCGTGCTGTAGATAAAGTTCTGAGCGCCAGAATATATAGGAAATGAAACATCTATAACACTTACCCTTATATAAGTTCTAATCTACCCAGAGTCTATATGGGAATCACATGGTGACACTAGTCTTATCTCTAGTGAGACGTCACTCCTTTTACATTTCAGAAATTATGCAAATTGAATGGTTGCTTAGAATATACATGGCCTTTGAAGAATGATGCTTGTCCACTAGTGGGTACCGCACTGAAATGGTAGAATGCCTAAACTCAAGTATAAGGTAGTGAGGCTGCAATAGTCATGACTTGAGATAAGTTTAAAATCTTTGGCGAGTGAGTACTATTACCCAAGGAATGAAATGCAAAAGTTAAAATTGTAATACTGGAATCATGCTCTTTATACTGATAGAATCCATAAGTTGACAAAGCTAATGTCATACCTTGTAACATTTAGATCAAATAGAATTAAGTAGGGACAAAGTTGGAGATTAGAGCAAGCAAATGGTGAAATAGACAAGAAGACTCAGATGTTATTATAGGCAATATCTTATCATCAACCAATACATATCTGTTGGATACGGGTAGAGGATAGCATTGATTCCTTCAAATTCACTCCTTCATTTGTCATGAACCCCAGTTGCTTAGAAATTAGTTAGTCGGTGGAGATAGGAAAACTCTCGACCTGCGTAAGTAAAGATGTATAGAACTACTCGAAGACTGAGGTTATTGTATACAGTATTGTTCTTAGAATAGGAAGGTTGGATAGGAAATGACTGTTGTGTGTGACCTATCTCCTTCATTCCTACCGGTCATGGAAACTTTTTAGTTTTAACTTGGCCAGAATAAGTGCCTCTTATCTTAACTGTATGATGACAATTGGTGCATTATAAAAATTCAATTCGACACATTATCTCACAACGTCGAGAAATTAACCTACATCTGTTTCAAATATTCGTATACCGAGGTATGATGTTACATCAATCGTTATTCTAAATGATTGGTTCATTTTCTGTTTTAACAATATTCTTAACCATCCTTGTGAACCCATTCCAAGATCTTCGCATAGCGTATTATTCTTAGACCGATGGTTGGTCAAAGGAGAAATACATATTCACAAGATATGCGTTAAGGTCGTTTCATATGAGGACGTTTGGGATTCTTAAATTCCAACGGTTAACCTTTCTTATTATTGCTGGTCTTTTAATGATTTCTAGACTTCACCTTACCACGAAATTATATTCTGAAAGTTGTGATTATAAGTCTAAAATATCATAGAAACTCGTCATCGTGTTCTAACGTTCCTTATGCCAAATCTCAAAAAGAGTCTCGCGATTCTCTGGATGAGTTCAGATTGGCATACACTATGTAAAGAATTTGTAGAATATTCTATACAAATGAAACAAAGCCGATACCTATTGTCAAAATCCGCAGAGAATCTAAACGTGGCCCAAAGTTCACTTGGGAACGTGAGGACCAAATGAAATCTCAGTATCCTCATCTTCTCGTTTCGGCCTCCTTATTATTAAAATTTCGGGACGAAATTTCCTAAAGCAGGGGAGACTGTAACATCCCGTAATTTTTTTTTTATATATAAAGCAATTACGTTTAATACGTACTAATCCCAATAATTACAAAATTAATAATAATAATAATAATAATAATAATAATAATAATAAAAATAATGAAAACAATAATAATATTATTATTAATAAAAATAATTTATAAAAATTATTAAACTTTGATTTAATAAGTCCAGGGGGTTATCTTGTACTTTCAGAAACTTAATTTAAAAGGTTTCACATGAAATAATAAGTTTCAAACCGCAGGGACTATTGTGTAACTTTTGAATTTTCAAAACCAACCCTCGACCCCCCCCCGCTTTTCCGGCCACCGGAAGCTCGCCGCCGGCCACGGCTCCGGCGAGATCAAAAACCGGTTTAAGCCGCGGTTTCGACTCCAAATCACACCAATGTAATCGTGACTCAGATTCCAATAACAATACACGAACAATTGATGAAAAATCATGCGGATATTAGGTATTTGGCCATTAATCGATTCCACTAAACATATACCTAACCACTTTCACTTAAACGATCAATTTAATCAAATTAAATCAACCCACTAGAACTCTACCTGCCTATAAATCGAATGCAATATCCAAATTTATCAGGAAACACCAATTAAACCAAATCAATTCCACCTCTGCTTCGAACCTGCAACCCACACAAACACACACTCCGACTCATCTTCACTGAAAATAACACAAGGATTTAGTTCATTAGCATCAAACGAAGCTTTCTGTGCAATTAATTTGGTTATCATCAACAAAATCGACTCGAACGATTCTTCCTTTGCCGCGGCTTGTTCTTATCTGTTCATCATCAATTGAACTTCAAAACAGGTAATTGATTACGCCCATACATTCGGTTTACATAATGAATCATAGCCCTAAACTTAATTCGATTAACAACTTCAATTGGGTGTTCAATTTGGCTTCGATCGAATTAGGGTTCTTATTGATTTGGGGGAAATGGGGTTAAAAGGGTTAAAAGAAATTAGAAACCAGAATAACCGCGGCCACGGCCCTTGGTTTACTGGTATGTATGCGGGAGTATGTGTTTGAGGTCGCGGGTTCGAACCCGGCCCTCAACACTTATTTTTTTAAAGCCCTTTTTAATCCTTTTAAAATACAGAAAAATTACTAAAAATTATAAAAATAAAAATTCCCTCATTTTAAATCCTACAAAACAATTTTCTGTAAATCTATTTTATTTAAAAACTTTAATAGATTTTTATAAAATATTATTTAAAAATATTAAAAATACTTATTTTTATAAAATAAATTTTAAATCAAGTTAATTATGAGATAATCACAAAAATCATATAAATATTATTTATAAAAATTATAAATAATTATTTTTATAAAAATGGACACTTATTATTTTCAAATACAAATTAATATATTTTATAAATCCACAAATTATTTATGAAATTGTGGGTTATTTCTTATAAAATATATTTGAACCAAAGGTATAAATTAATACCTTATTACTAATCAAAATACTATAAGTGTAAATATTCTTATTTATAAATATTATTGGATAATTATAAATTATATAATTAGACCACATTATTTTTATATTTAATTCTAAAAATATTAAATACAAATATGAAAACCCTTTTAATGGAATCAAAATATAAATAATTATTTAATAAGTTTAATACTTATTGATAATTATTTATTAATACAAATATAAATCTATAAAAACACTGTAACATATTGCGGGTGTGACACGTGTTAAACCAAATCAAACCAAATCAACCCGAATCTTACCAAATATATTTATTCGCAATAAACACATTTTAAAGACTTAGTTACAATCAATAATAGGTGGTGAACGTGTTTGATCGTGCTTTGCCTAATTCTTTGAAGTTCTTATTCATATACATTACATCAATCCAAGGTGAGTTCCGTGGCCCCTTTTTATGCTTTTATAATTGTTTCAATGTTTTCAAAATTAGGGGAAAAGTATGCTCACCCGTTTCGATGCTGTACAATCTTACATACAATTTTCATACTTGGAATCAATGTGATACTATTCTTATATTCTAATACATACATGGTGTTATTCTATGATTCTTACAACCATTAATTCCCGGGTTTGGGAACCAACGGATAGGTATTGGTAGTACTACTGGGTTGACACCCCCACCCTCGACAGATCGGTTTAACTTGTGAGTTACCGACTACAGCTGCCAGCAATCAGGCCATGGGTGAATATATTCCGACAAATTTATATGCATAACGTCATTAGGTTTGGTTGTCTCTAAACACATGTTATGTGGTTTTTACTTACAGTATGATTCCATATCAAATTCTATACAGCATTAACTACATGTTTTCAATTTAAACCTGCGGAACTCACCAACAATTATGTTGACCATTTTTGAGCATATCTTTTCAGGTAATCATAAACAAAGAGGATAGCTAGAGCTGATGCCTTAGCAGAGACCCCCAGGAATTCAATAGACTGCATTTGTATTATATATCATTTACTGTTATATCTGAACACTGTGTATATGGATTTTTAGAATTATTAAGACTATGATAGTCGTGGAGCTGACTAACCACGACACAAGTCACCATTGTGTCGGGCGACGTCATGACACGAGGATTTTGCATGTAATATGTCTCTGTAATTATACCAAGTGTTATGACGATCCCGTCCGTCGCATCCTCGTGTTTCCGCTACAAGCGGGGGTGTGACATGATGGGGGTGATAACGGTGGCGATAGCAGTGTTGATAATGACGGTTCTGGTTCCGGTAAAAGAGGTTTATACGACACGAATCAGGTTATAAGATATATCATATTTAATTTTTACTTTCATTTACTAATAACTAATTATAAATATTAAAATTCACAGGTTTTCTCATATCATGAAGAATTAGTTGATTGGGCAAGTAATGTAGGGTGAGAAAATGGGCTTGTTATTATCACCAAAATTTCAAAAAGAAACTCGAATATTGTGGTGGTTAAAATATGGTTGAAATGTGATCGGGATGGTGTATATAAGGGAGCACCCACTATTAGAAATAGTGGCACCAAAAAAACAAATTGTCACTGTTAGGACCGTGTACGTACGGAGTACTAACCGATTCTAAGTTAAACCAGATCAAATAGTGCGGAATCCTATTTGATTGGCGATCCAATCAGTGAAAACGTAATCCGGATCAATACTAACGATTAGAAAACGTTAAGAATTGATTAGCAATAACCAGGAACGTTTTGTGAAGTTGGAATGGACGAACAAGGTGCTCTGGGTCGACTAGGGTTATGAGAATTCGAAGTGTCACGTTTTTCCACGAATTAAGTGGTATTTATAGGTTACAGATCTCATTCGTGCGACTGAGCCTTGCGACTGGCTCAGTCGTGCGATTGAGTAATACGATTGATTCATTCGAACGCTTGAGTCAGTCTCATGACTCAAACGGGCGATTGACTCAATCTCCTAGTTCAACCGTGCGATTGAACCATTCGCATGGTTCAGTCGTGCGACTGAAAGAGATTCTTAGTCAAACACATTCTTGAACCTTTAACGATTCAGAACTGTGTCTCACAACTGTAAACCTATATAACATGGTCATATTATGCGTGTAACAACTAATAATATAATTAGATATAACATTATATAATCAACAACCATATAAAGAAGAGATTCTCATTCGATTGATTGAACATTACATATGCGTTACAAGATAGAAGTCTATTACATTTGAGCTCACTAGACTAGAACTGGGGACATGTGTACCAACAGTCACTTTGAATTACAGGGTAAGTAGACATGATTAGTGGCACCAAAAAACAAATTGTCACTTTGAATTGCAGGGTAAGTACGAGATGAAGAGAGATGGGTGGATAATAGTCGTTGTGGACGATACTCATAGCCATGAACCCGTTGAACACCTGGAAGGACATGCATACACAATGAGGCTCATCGAAAAGGAGCTTTCTACTGTAAAGAATCAAACCAAGCAAAATATTGACCCTCGAAACATTCTAGGCACGCTGAGGGAACAAAATCCTAATAACGTGTCTGCGTTACGAACCATATATAACGTTTGGTCAAAAATTAAAAAGTCTACCAGAATTGGGGAAACCCCAATGCAAATTTTTTTCTATACTACAACAACATAAATATATTTACACCCTTTACATAAATGAACTGACAAATACTGTAGATGGGATTTTTTTATACATCCCACATCTCACACTTTATGGCGTGCCTACCCACACGTGTTGATGTTAGATACCATATACAAAACTAACTTGTATAAAATGTTATTTGTTCAAATGGTTGGTGTGACATCCACCCTGAAATGTTTTTCTGTTGCTCAAATGGTTTTCGCTTTATTTTCAAATGGTTGCTCAAATGGTTGCCGTTTTATTTTCCGAATGCTGTTTGATTACTTTGCAGATGACATATTTTGGAGAATATTTCTTAACATTGCAAGGCGAGTTTTTCAAATGAAGAGTGGGGTGATTTGAGCATGTGTTGTCGGTACTTATTAACTCTGCCACAACGGACATATACTCTTATAATTACGATCGCCTTTATCGCAGATTGGTGACCAAGTATTCAGGTAAGTTTTCTAGTGTTATTTTTAAATATATATATATATATACACACACACATAAAAATAAGTAATTTTATTTTAAATAGGAGTATTGTTGTACCTAAAAAATAACTAGTTGGACCCCTACAAAGAGAGATTTGTCGGCGTGGATAAATAATAATTATAACTTTGGTCAGCACATAACGAACCGAGTTAAGAGCCAACATTTTTTGTTAAAAAGTTACCTTAATCAACTATCAACATCCTGGATAGATTTATTACTTATATCAATAATATTTTAGTTACCAAAAAATTGCTATAAAGAAAGTTTTACCAAAAGCAAAATCATGCTTATGGTGCAGTATAATCATAAAGTGCTTTAATTGTTGCGAGATAAGATTTCTATTGTAGCTTTAGATCTCTTAGTTGGTGAGATAAACATGATCCATCATCTAATGACATCCAAAGAATCGTGTGGCTGACATCTTTTACCAGCTGTGGTCTTCCGTGTGCTTGTAAATTAAACAATTACTTTCAAACAGGTGGATGTTCTTTACATTTTAAATTTTATCATGAAAACTTGTTGTATATTTAATTTAATCTATTAATTTATAAGTCAATGTATCCCGCCCGATGCCATTGATGTTTTTAGAGGAAGCTTGATTTTTCACCCGCGTATATTGTACGGGAGATTCAAGTAGATGGACATAAAGTGATGGACATAGTGACAAAACATTTACTTGTCCAACTCGAAAATGTGAAATAATCTATGATTAAAATTTTCAAATCGTACATCTATCATTTAAAAACTGATAAAAAACCTCCTAAAGTCCAAACACATACATGGGGTCGTCCAAAAAAAGATAAGCAAAAGACAAAATATTAGACCCCTATCCTTCAAAAATTGATAAAAAACCTCCTAAAGTCCAAACGCATACATTGGGTCGTCCAAAAAAAAAAGGTAAGCAAAAAGACACAATATTAGACCCCCCAGACATAGTTCATATGTTCAAGATAGAGAAAATTTTGAAGTTCCATCAACATATTCAAGTTCTGTGGTGAAGTCAAAACAAGGGTCTTTACAGCGCAGTCAATCAATGTCTTCCAAAGTAAGAGGCAAAGACGGATTATCCAATAGACATCCAGGTTTTCATATATCCCGGGTGATGTAGAAAAAAACAATTGTTTCCGATTTAGTGGTTGGATTCCATCCTTCTTTTACCTGTATATTTTAGGTATGGATGATGTTTTAGCCGATGAAAACTGTGGTTTTCGTGCTGTAGCACTTGCATTGGGATATGGTGAAAATCACTTGCGTTTTATTCGTACGAAACTTATAGCTGAGTTGGATGAAAATGAACATAGGTACGCTGTGATGTTTCACAATATAGTGCAAATAAGGGAATCATTAAACTGGAATAGGTTATGTGCAGCTCCAAGAAAAAACTAGATGATAATGCCACCTGCCGCAATCCTGATTGCTAACAGGTTTCGAGTGGTTTTAATATTTATATCTATCGGTAACTCCGCTACTTTTTTCCCGTTCTGGTTATCTGCTCATGATATTAGTGAACACCATGTGATTGCGATTGCTTATGTTCAGAGTAGCCATTTCGTTAGGATTCGATTAGTAGGTGACTATCCAATGCCTCTTCCGAGCGGATATTAGATCAATTACAAACAGAAAACGCTAATGATTGGGAGGTTATATACGTAACACAATTCAAAAATATCTCGAACTACGGCCCACAGACGCGGTTGAACAAATAGATTTAATATAATTGTTACATTTTTTAATGTAATTCGGTAATTTTTTTATGTAATTATAAATTTTTTGGATGTAATTTATTAATCTTTTATATAATTTATCAAGAATCTCTAAATATATAAATACGTCATCAAACTAATAACATTTAAATGTAACTTATTTGAGATAATAATATTTACATACATCATTAAAATATATAGTTTTTTACATGAAAATAAAAATACAGGCCTACTATCTATTCTGCCGGTGGCTGGTCCTCCTCATCACCACCAGCAGCCTCATCCTCATCTCCCCCAAGCCGCCTAACAAAAGGAACCAACTCCGAACGGGGGGGGGGGTGATACCCTACTGAGTAGCCCACATACTGCATAGATCCACCATCCATACAAGCATGGCGTGCATCTCGCGCCCCAAATGGAGTGACTCGGCCATAAACTCCCTTGTCGGAGGAATCTGAAGAACAATTGTCCTCGCCACAGGCGCTACTAGTATTGAGCCTGGTGCTCTAACGTGCGGCTGCGGCTGCTCCTCCTCTGCACCAGCGTCCGCCATAGGCTGCCAGATGGTCCAACCACCGTCAGTGGACCATCGGAGTTCGTCGCCAAAATTGGCGGCAATCCCCATGGCCATGACGGTCTATCGCCCCAAAATCCTAGGCAGCGCGTCCCTTGTCTGCCTCGTAATTAGGGTGTTCGTAAACAATCCTAAGCACGTGGCAATGATGGTGATGTAAGACCCGCAAACAATGGGGCTATCCATCTGCAAAACACTCAAATTATAATATAAGAATAACAGATTATAATTATTTATTAAGAAATTAATATAATTAGTTTTTACCTTGCCATAAATGACACTGAAGAAATAGGTGGCCATGCAGTGAGCAAGATTCACCCGTCGGGGTGAAAGTAATGCTCTTAAATAAAATAAATCAAGGAGCGACACCTGCTCCATACTCTGATCTCGGTAGGAAATGGTTCCGGAAATACACCGGTGCAGATACCGGTGTAATGGATCTCTAATGGAGCTCACCCTAATGGTGCCCTCCCATGGCTGGTCGGATATCGTCGGCCACCACCCGACCAAAGGAGCCGCCTCTGACTGGATCTCATCAGAATAAAAGCGCCCATCCTGCGTCTCCTCCTGAGTGTAAAACCCAAGAGCCACCATCCACTCAGCAAGGGTGAACTCAAACCTCCTGCCCCCAGCAAAAAACGAACGACTCTGTGCACCCGGGGTCCTCATCCTCTTTCGTGGGAGTGAACATGAAGGTGGACAAAAACTCCAAGGTCAGCTCCTTGTAGCCCCTCCTAGAGCCCAAATCAAACATACGCCTCCAGGGCGTCTCTCCCTCAAGCCCAACGATCTCCTGGGCACGTGCTAAATCTCCAATCTCCGTCAGCACGTCCCAGTCAATGGTGCGGGTCCCCTTCAAGGACCGTCCTATCAGCTTCCATAGCGTAAGCCGTGGATGTGTCTCTTGGGAAAAACGAAGTGGGGGATGCGGGTCTAGGAAATCACCCTAACCCTCGGGCTCGGTCTCTGGGCGTGAATACTTGCGTGGCGGCATGATCAGTAAAAAAAATTAAAAATATAAAAACATTAAAAAGAAAACGACCCATGACCGTATGTCATGACCCGAAAACCTTGAAATGGTTACGGCCCATGATACTGTTTCATAGCCCGTAACCTTTGAAATTCAAAGGGGTAACGGACCGTGAATGGTGTTCACAGCCCGTACCCTTGATTCATGGGGTAACGGCCCTTGATTCACCGTGAAAAAGGTCACGGGCCGTGAACTTGATTTATGAGCCGTAACCCCCAAATTTTTCAGATTTTTTTCATTTTAATCTAAATTTTAACATATTTAAATGATAAAAATCAAAAATCAAATACGAAATTCGAATACGTACCGTAGTAAGGAGTCGGAGGTCTAAAAACGGAGAAAATAAGAGGGTCGTGACAGAGAGGACCGTATGTGAGAAACGTGGGCGTAAATGAAGAAATAGGCCGTTAGGGCCTATATATAATTAGCAGTAATGATCGTGAAGTGTCTTACAGGCCGTTAGCATTATAACTTACGGGTCGTGAGGACTTTCACGGCCGTTACTATTTTACTTAAAAAAACGTTATGACCTTCACGGCCGTTAGGCCCTTCACGACCTGTATGTATTGCCATATACGGCTCGTGAAGGATCTCATGGGTCGTTACATACTTTTCTGCTTCTATAAATTCAACCACTTCACACAACCAATTCACATAAATTTACACAATATCCAAACCATGAGTCCTACAAGTTTTACATCAAGTTCCGCGTCGCCTTCACTGGATCAAAATCCATAGACTGATGAAGAGGATGTGACTTTAGTAAGATCTTGTATCGAAAATTCAGGGACCATCACACCAAATTCAATATTTTGGAACCGGGTTTCAACACGTTTTCATCAAATTCTTGAACGTGAAGAATATCACACCACTCGTGAACTTAGCAACAAGTGGTTTGACTTAAGAATGAAGGTCATGACATTTCACCAGATCTACAAAGACGTTTACAACAATCAAAATACGTTATGGAATGATACGGATCTTATGACAACAACTCAAGAACAATACCGGGAGAAGTTTGGAATTTCTTTTAACCGTGTTGCGGCTTGGATATTTTATAAAGAACAAGAAGATTAAAAATTATATGTTTATTATTGTGTGATAATAACCGTTTATCTTTTTAATAAAGTGTGCTAAGAAACGTCTATGTTTTAATAAAATATTTCATTACTATTCTACATTATACGTCTAGGATACAGTTCGTCTGCCATAAATCTTCAGAATCTAAAGCAAGCATCCTGTAAATTAACCTTTTGCCACTCTAAAGATCTATTTGAACCATCCTACGCAATAACATACAAATTACAACTCCCGAATCTCGACTAATATGACCGGTATTAGGAGGCCACACGGTTTCACCAGATACAACCAGTTCTTCGATTTGTTCTTGTCCGGAGTGCTGCCAATATTGTATACGTGACATAAAATATAAAAATACGATTCAAATTCTACGAAATCGTCCGGGCATTACGATGAATGCACCATGAATCATCACACGTATTTGGTCGGTATTCGTATGGAGAATATATATAAACTTGTAGTGAGTCCATACAAATCTTAAAAGATACCAATTTTCTTCGTCATCAGTGATTGGTACGGAAACCTACAAAAAATTTAATTCAAGGTTATGCGTTGATGATTTTAATTGTATAACATGAAAACAGTATTACCATATCAACTTCCCATAACGCAGGTTACAGATAGTCACTCCCGTCACCATATTCGTTACCCTTAATGGATCCCGAGTATATTAAGTTAAACCACTCAAATGGGAGAATCGTCCAATGATCACTACCTGAAAACTCTTCTGTTTTACATATTTCTTCTTATCTCCATATTATGAGTCTATTTGTCCTTGCCCGAACGTGCTGTAAAATAACAAGTTTTTTAATTGTTGGAATTAAAAAAATAAAATAAAATTTACAATTAAAAACTTCAAATCATACCTCTGTACATAAGACACGTTCCCTAGTAATTCACGCCAAAAATCTAACTGAATATCATAATGACCCATGTAATACACCCTACATGTTTGGGCATCACCGTTACGTATAAACTAAATAACATTTTCAAACCAGTTCCTCCCATTATGCCAATTATGGTTATCTATTGGATCGGTAATGCTTTCCACAATATCTCGTGAGTTTGAAGATGACTCATTGTGACGTCTTCTATTACCTTTGTGAGAAGACATTATAACTATTTCGTTTCTCACTAACCGTATAAAACAAGTAATATATGTTCGTTATGTGGAATCTTAAATCAAATCAAATAATTACTTTATGTTTTTCAAGGAATAATACGTCACATCACATCATTATAAAATTAAAAATGCATGCAAATCGAGGAAATAATATACTGAATCTTATTCAGAAGGAAGCTCATGGCAGTCACAGATCGTGAAGGGTGCTCTTAACGGCCCGTAAGGTCTTTCACAGCCCGTTACTCACGAAAGCTGCAAAATTTAAAGTTGACAGTTTAACGGGCCGTGAAAAAAAGTTAAAGGGCGTCCCTTTATCACCTGACAGGGCGTCCCAATAGCATTTGCCGCTTTATTTTAGGTGATACCATTGATTCCAAGTCAACAGTCCTTTAAAAATCAATTTAACTTGTTGAACATGTAAAATTAATACATTCATTATAAGTTAAGGGATTAAATCAAGATAAAAAAAAGTTTGAGTTTATTTGAACAATCATGAAAGTTTGTTACATTTCTATAACATTTTCCTTTTCTTATCAAGATGAAATATTCCATTTTGTCTTATCTTCGCCGCAAAAACAAACAGAAAATGGAGAATGGCTATGATCCCTAATGATCTGTTAAATATTATCAATTAATTCCTAGTGACCCAGGACTGGTCGATTTAATTTAGCTCACAATAAATACCGAAACTCGTAACTAATAACGTTTAATAAGCAAACGTTTTAATTAAATAATTTATAACTATTACAAATTATCGAAACTCGATATAGTTCGTAAATGCTGGTTAATTAAATCAAGTCGGGTTCAACATCCGTTGCGCAAGGTGTAAGTCTTACAAGTCATAGCTTGGTTGGTAACACAATTAATCGACCCATACATATTAAATCCAATAAACTCTCACTTGAGCGGTATTCAATCAAATTTTAACATAGACAACCAGTGGCGCTCTTGCTACACATGACTGCCCTAGAAAGGTATGTCATTTTAAAGTTATTAACCAAAACATATTATTTTAGTAAGACCTTATTATAACAAAACAATAGACTTACGATATTCACACTCATTTATCATTTTGCAAAAGACATCAATTTAGTCATTAAGATTAGTTCTCATATAGTGCACAATCATTATTATTATCGATACAGATTCAAAGTGATCCAATCAAATACACAGTCAGTTTGGGTATGACCTCACACATCACCAGTTTGAATGAATAAGGGTGTCACGACGTCTAACGTAATGTAGGAGTACAAAATTCGTTATTGACTACATATAACTTATAGTGAACTTTAGCATTATTCACAACAAAAGCCTTTATGATTGGCAATTACGCGATAGCGGTAAACAGTGATCAAAGAATAACCCTTGGGATATAGAAATCTAGTATCCATCTCAGTAAGAGGATACTGAATAAGTATATCAATATCAAATTATCTATAATGAAGCTAGTTTATGGCGAGTTACACCCAATGACATTTATAATGAGGCATGTGAATTTAGAAGTCAACACCTTGAGTCTAAATTTAAAATCATTTCCACGACCGACTACAGATAATTTAGAAAACAACATTCATGGATTGAACGTAATAAACAATAGTTATAAGATTCATAATTACATTTTAACCGGTAAATAAAAATATAAAAATGTTCATATATTCAAATACTAAATCAAAACGTATCACCAGCTATTCCAAGCGTGATCGCTTCCCTATCCAAATTATGCTTGTCCCGAATTATAGGCTTATTAAACAGGTCTGCTAGGTTTAGATCTGTGTTTATTTGCTTGTCATGATGTCTCCTTTTTACACTATGTCGCGTATGTAGTGTAACCTATTATGAATTTGCTTGGTCCTATGATGAAACCTAGGCTCTTTGGCTTGAGCAATAGCACCTATATTATCCAAATATTTCGGTTGGTTGCTGAATACTCAGAACCACATCGAGATTGGCTATGAACTTCTTCATCCGTGCAGCTTTCTTAATGTATTCAAATTCAGTTATAGAATCTTCTACCACACTCTGCTTGAAACTTTCCAAGAGATGGCCCTAACATTAATTGTTAATATGAAACCAAATTATGAGTGTGAATCATCTCAGTCCGTTTGAAAACTAGCGTTAGTGTAACACCTTACAGTGAGTAATTCTTTAACTCCTCCAAATATTATAAACATATCCTTGATCTGTCACACCCCCGCTTATAGCGGAAACATGAGGATGTAACGGACGGGATCGTCATAACACATTGTTAATTAATAGAGATGCAATAAACGGTGAAAGTCAACGTGTCATGACGTCACCCGACACAAATGTAGACTTGTGTCGCAGTTAGTCAGTTTCACAACATACATAGTCATACAAACGATTAAGTATAAATCCTACAACCCGGGAGTAAGTGAACATAAGTGAATAATAAAAGTCAAAGCAATTGTCAAAGACATCCAATGAATCTAAGTAGTGCAATCCTAAGGTCGTCGCTAAGGCAGCATCCCTAGCTATCCTCAATGATTGTTACCTGAAAAGATATGCTCAAAAGGTCAACATATTGTTGGTGAGTTCGCGAGTTTAAACAGTAAACAAAACTTGATGTTGTGTAAAAGTTTGGTAGGACATGAGTGCATACAGTTATAAGCAAGTACTATCACATGTAAACATGAGCATCACAACTAAACCTACAACGTACACACAGAACTTGTCAGAACATATTCACCCGAGGGCCTGTACCTGACCACTGTCAGTCCCAACTAGTATACTAACAAACAACGGTGGGTGTGTCAGCCCAATAATACTATCAATACCTGTCCGTCGGCTCCAACACCGAAGTTAAATAGATGTGAATAAAGAACCACACAGACAACTCATGCATGTACAAGATAAATACTTACAAAACAGTAAACACAACAGTCCCAAAGATTGAATAAGTTCACAACATAAAAAGGTGACCATACTTTTCCCCCTAGTTTATAAATATTTAGAATGAAAACGGGGCCGCGAAACTCACCTTAAATATGATGTAATGAAACGAACAGAAGCTTCAAAGGATAAGGGCAAAGTACAATCAGACACCTATTATAAATTGCCATTAGATCTTAAAATGCATTCAACGAGAACAGGTGTATTCGGTTGGTTCGTGTCGGATTGGGTTCAACACGCGGCACACGACAATTAGATAACCATATACGACACATTATACGATAATGACGAATAATAATAATATTATTATTACTAAAATATCATTATTATTATTAATAGAATAATAATAATAATAATAGTGATATTAATAAATAATAGTAATAGAGATTAATAATAATAATACTAGTGATAATAATAATAATAATAATAATAAAGATAAATATAATATTAATAGTAATAATAGTATTAATAATAATGACAATGACAATATTAATAATAATAATAACAATAAGTAATAACAACCAATACAACCCAACTCATACACGATCACACATGTATAAATATGACGTTCACACATACATACTTTAATATACCCACATGTAACCAATTACGCTCATAACATCGTTAACATCCACTAACCAACACATATATATTTATACATACATTCACAATGTAGTAATACCTATACTCATATGTATATATAATCAACACACATGCCTACTTATATGTTTATATGAATAACATATGTACTCATACCTAAACAAACACACATATATATGTACACTAGGCAAACACTCAAATATATATATATATATATATATATATATATATATATATATATATATATATATATATATATATATATATATATATTAACATATCCATTTATACACACATATCGTGTACATGTATATATACACGGAAACATACACACCGAAACACATACATACGCCACGCACACATACAAGTACCCTAGATACGTACATACACACAGTCAAACACATCCAAAGTAGCCTTCGGTTGCTGTGTTCCTTCCGACACACACGACACACACGCAAACACACACTGCACACACACGACTCACACAAAACACACACTGCACACACACTCACATACACACACACACACTATATATATATACATACACATTGGTTGCACCCTTCACAGTAGCCTTTGCTGTTGTGCTCTCTCCCAACACACCTGTAAACACACAAATACATACAAATACACACTAATGCACACTGTGCACACACACACCCTATAAATATACACACACAGCCATATACATACACGCACATAACATATACATACACGCACACAACCATATACATACACGCACAAAGCATATACATACATGCACACAACATATACATACACGCACACACACTATATATATACATACACGCACACAGCAGCCTTCGGCTGCTGTGTTTGTTTCTCGACACACACACACTCACGCTACACACACATATATACACAGTCAACCCCGAACCCGAATTCCAACGAACACAACTGGAACAAACCGTGGCAATAATACGATCCGAACGTCGCGAAACAAAACGAAACAAAGCGAAACGAGCATAGTGTTACCTGCGGTTATAAATGAATGAACGAGGGTGGCTGCTCGGTCGGAAGTGGTCACGAAGGCTGGGGGCTCACGGCGGCAGTAGGGTTAGCGAGGGGGGGGCGTTGAAAGCCGACATATATATATATATATATGTTTGGCATATTTACACTTTTGGTCCCCAACTTACGAATATTAAATCCCTCTAGTTTACTTACATTACAATTTAAACCCTGAACTTTAATAATAATAATAATAATATTAATAATAATATTAATAATACTAATATTACTAATAATATTAATAATAAACATTATTAAGATTTAAAAGAAAAGACAATAATGAGTAAGATTAATTATACCTTTATAGTTAATATTTTTTATTATTAATTATATAACATCAGGTTCAACGCGTAAGGGCAAAGACGATAAGTTTAGGTCCGAAAATGAATTAATTACGTAAAATGTAATAAATGCACGAGGAGAATTAACGAATTTTAAGTCGATTAACGACCTGACGTTGACGGATGTCACAGTATCCCCCAATTGAAAGAATTTCATCCTGAAATTCAGCTGGAGTTAGATCCGGAAGTTCTATCCGCGAACAGATGCGGGTATTTAGATTTCAACCGTCCTCCCGTTCCCACGTAAACTCAGGCCTTCGCTTAGAGTTCCGTCTCACTCTGACAATCGGGATCTTGTTGCGCTTCAACTTTTTCACTTCTCGGTCCATTATTTCTAGGGGTTCTTCCACAAAGTGGAGTTTCTCGTTAATTTTGATTTCCTCAAACGGCACATGAAGGGATCATCGGCTAAACATTTCTTAGGTTTGATACATGTAATATATCGTGCACGCCGCTAAGTTCTTGAGGTAACTTTAATCGATACGCTACAGGACCAATTCTTTCTATGATCTCGAACGGTCCAACATACCTTGGGGCTAGTTTCCCTTTCTTTCCAAACCGTACGATTCCCTTCCACGGAGAAACCTTCAATAAGACACGATCACCAACGTTAAACTCTAAAGGTTTGGGACGGTTATTGGCGTAACTTTTATGACGATCTTGGGCCGCCTTAAGCTTGTCCTTGATCTGAAATATCTTATCTGTCATTTCCTGAATAATCTCCGGACCTGTCAATTGGCTTTCACCTACTTCTGCCCAACACGCCGGAGACCTACACTGCCTTCCATATAATGCCTCAAACGGAGCACACCCAATGCTCGTATGATAACTATTGTTATAAGAGAATTCGATCAACGGTAGGTGAGTATTCCAACTCCCACCAAAGTCAATCACACATGCCCTAAGCATGGCTTGTAGCGTTTGTATCGTTCGTTCACTTTAACCGTCTGTTGGTGGATGATAGGTAGTACTTAAGTCCAATCGAGTTCCCATTGCCTTCTGTAGTGTCTGCCAAAACCGCGATGTAAATAGACTATCACGATCTGATATAATTGACACAGGCACTCCATGCCTAGCCACGATCTCATTCACATATAATCTTGCTAACTTCTCCATTTTATAGTCCTCGCGAATAGGCAAGAAATTAGCAGATTTTGTCATTCGATCCACGATGACCCAAATCGAATCATGCCCACTACTGGTTCTAGGAAACTTAGTGATGAAATCCATCGCTATATTCTCCCACTTCCATTTGGGAATTTCCGGTTGTTGCAACAGACCCGATGGTTTCTGATGTACAGCTTTGACTTTCGAACAGGTCAACATTCACTTACATACTTTGCAATGTCCTTTTTCATACCTGGCCACCAATACAACTCCTTAAGATCTTGGTACATTTTGTCTGCACCAAGATGGACATAATATTTGGACTTGTGCGCTTCGTTCATAACTAGGATTCGAACATCTCCCCGCTTAGGTACCCATATATGAACCACAAAGTACCGTACGCTATCCTCCTTACAATTCATCTATTTGTCTAACCCTCAAAACTCTTCACTTGCGATATTCTCCTCCTTTAATGCTTCGTCATGTGCTATCAGAATTTGTGTTTTCAGATTTGATTGAATAGTCATTCTTAACGCTCGCGCACGTAGGGGTTTAACACGTTCCTTTTTACTCAAGGCATCAGCTACTACATTTGCCTTTCCAGGATGATATCGAATCTCACAGTCATAATCCCTTAGGAGTTCCACCATCGCCTTTGACGCATATTCAGTTCCTTTTGATCAAAGATGTGTTGAAGACTTTTATGATTAGTGTAGATAACGCACTGGTCCCATACAGATAATGCCTCCATATCTTAAGTGCAAACACCACTGCGCCTAATTCCAGGTCGTGTGCCGTATAATTCTTTTTGTAAACCTTAAGTTGACGTGAGGCGTAAGCAATCACCTTATCCTTTTCATAAGCACACAACCTAGGCCTTGGTATGATGCATCGTAAAACACCACAAAATCATTTGATCCACCAGGGAAGGTCAATATCGGTGCATTACACAATCTTTCCTTTAACGTCTGAAGTGCCTCTTCTTGCTTATGTCCCCAATCAAACTTCTATCCTTCTGTGTTAACATTGTCAGCGGCTGAGCGATCTTTGAGAAGTTTGCAATGAATCATCGATAGTAACCCGCCAATCCTAAAATTGTTGTATCTCTAAAGGTGTCTTAGGAGCATTCCACATTTTAACTGCTTTGATCTTTCCAGGATCAACGTGGATTCCCTTTTCATTAACCACGTGTCTAAGAACTTCACTTCCTCAACCAAAATTCACACATTGAAAACTTGGTGTAAAGTTTTTCTTCCTTTAATAGCTCTAGTATCGTTCGTAGATGCTGATCATGATCTTCTTTCGTTCGAGAGTAGATAAGAATATCGTCTATAATCATAATCATAAACGTGTCCAGATAGTGTTTACAAACCCTGTTCATCAAATCTATAAACACTGTCGGAGCATTGGTCAGTCCAAATGGCATGATGAAGAACTCGTAATGTCCATATCGAGTTCGAAACGCTATTTTTGGTATGTCATCCTCATTAACCGTCAATTGATGATAGCCCGATCGAAGATCAATCTTAGAGAAGTAAGAAGCTCCTTGTAATTGGTCGAATAGATCATCAATCCTAGGGAGAGGATATCAATTCTTCACGGTAAACTTATTCAGTTCCTGATAATCGATGCACATCCGGAACGATCCATCTTTCTTCTTAACAAAGAATATCGGTGCTCCCACGGTGAATGACTTGGTCATATGAAACCCTTATCCAATAATTCCTGCAATTGACTCAATAATTCATGCATTTCTGATGGTGCTAATCGATATGGTGTCTTTGCTACGGGTGTTGCTCCAAGAATCAAATATGTGCGAATTTCCACCCGTCGAGCAGGAGGCAAACGGACAAGTTGTCAGGGAATACTTTCGGAAAGTCTTGCACCACCGGAATGTTCTCCGGTCCCTCCTCCTCTTTTGCTTTCTTTTCCACTACATGTGCCAAAAACGCATAGCATTGCTTCTACAGGCATCAACAAATCATCATGCAAGAAATGAGTCTTAAACCCCTTCCAAGTCGTTTTCCTTGAATCTTAAGCACTTCGCCATTGATAGAGAATTACGTACCACCTTCTCTTCATGGACTATTTTGGTTTCTTGCTTCGATAACCAATTCATATGGTATTAAGTCCATGTCGAGGACATGATCTTCTTGTACTTCTTTACAAAATTATTACCATTGCCATCCCAATCAACTAACTAATTTCTAAGCAACTAGGGTTCATGTCAATTGAATGAGTGAATTCAGGGAAGTCGAAGCTATCTCCTATCCTAGTATACAACAGATACGTACTGAATGATGATAAGATGCGTGCCCGTAACGACATTTGGGTCTTCTTGTCTACCT
Source organism: Flaveria linearis (assembly GCA_024085815.1). Lineage (NCBI taxonomy): Eukaryota > Viridiplantae > Streptophyta > Magnoliopsida > Asterales > Asteraceae > Flaveria > Flaveria linearis. The sequence goes on along the minus strand of CM044004.1, from coordinate 20,066,802 downwards.
TATCACTTGCTTGCTTGTTCCACTCTCTAACTTCTTCTACTACTCACTAGATTTTCAAATGTCCCTCTTAATTCTATTTGATCTAAATTTCACAAGGTATGACATCAGCTTTGTCAATTTATGGAGTTGGTCAGTATAAAGAGCACGGACTAACCCTACCATTGGATGATTCTAGAATTACAATTCTAACTTTTGCATTTCATTCCTCGGGTAGCAGTACTCAATCACCAAAGCTTTGAACTCATCTCGAGTCATGGCTATCACAGCCTCACTGCCTTAGATTGGGGCTAGGGCATTCTACCATTTCAGTGCTTTACCTATTAGTGAACAAGCAACATTCTTCATCTTCTAGTTTTCAGCATGGTTGTTAATACCCATTATAGTTTCCATTTTTCTCTATCCAACAGGTCAGATCAACTGTTTCCTTTTTCTTGTCATACTCATTTGACTATTATGTCAAGAATCCCTTGTATGCACAACCAACCATGTTACCTTAATATTTTACCATGCCTTACTTCAATTAATCGGATTATCACATAGCCCACCTCAGGCACATTCTGAGTATACCAGTGACGCTTATATATAGGGTTCCCCGCAGCGTTCCCACCACATCCATGATATACCGAGAACAATGCTTAAACTGGTCACTTGACATCCGATTACTCTATTAAGGCATAATGCTATAGCGTTCAAACTGCTAATGTTCCATGTTCTGAGGTCAATCTGTTGAAGAAGATAATACATGTGGAGGGAGTATCATTACTCCACTACAACTCTTCAAAGGCCATGTACATTCCAAATAAACATTCAATTTGCATAATTTCTGAAATGTAATAGGAGTAGCGTCTCACTAGGGATAGGACTAATATCATAATATAAGTCTCATGGAGGCTTTAGGTAGATTGGAACTCAATTAAGAGTAGAGGTTATATATGTTTCATCGTCATTAACAAGGTCTTATTAGGATTATGGCCCTAGTGTCCCAAGGTATAGAATGAAAGATTTGTACTAACTATGACCGTTATCTCACGACAGGGTTTTGCTGGACTTCGCATGCACTGCAAATTGCAATTATGTGTGCACTCGTAATGGTAATTTACTTTACATGGTCACCCCTAACTCGTCCAACCGGAGTCAACACGTCTTATCAAGTACAGAGCGTTATCCATGATTGGAGAAGCAAGGATATGGTTAATAACTAAAGATTAAGTAACCAAAGTTGTACAGAGAAATCGATTGAGAAAGCATTTTCTTGGGGTAAGGAACAGTCGAATGAATCCATTTAGTATAGTCTGAATTCCAATAAAATAGTCACCTGACCTTAGTACATCATGTCTCTTATCAGTTGGTGACATGTCAGCTAGCGTGTTCATCTCTCGAAATTCAATCCACAAGTTATAAATAAGCGCTCATTCAACACAGGTGACACCGGCAGATGCACAAGGTGAAGGTTGGCTTAACAACCTAGATTCTATAGAAGAATCCTTATAGCATCACTTATCAATCCCGACCAACTAACAATCAAGTTCATAATAAGAGGATGTCCTTACCTAAAGCTTTTTCAAGGTACACACATGATACGATGTCCATGACTTTTATACCACATAGAGCACGTAAGACAGTCTACTAATCACAATCAATAATGCACATAAAACATTAACACACATGGCAGTGCACACATAATCCTTTTATGCATACTACATGTGGGTACTTAGGTTATAGTCTAGGTCGAATACTCCACCTAATTCTCTATAACCAATGGCTCTGATACCAATCTGTCACACCCCCGCTTATAGCAGAAACACGAGGATGTAACGGATGGGATCGTCATAACATATTGTTAATTAATAGAGATGAAATAAATGGTGAAAGTCAGCGTGTCATGACGTCACCCGACACAAATGGAGACTTGTGTCGCAGTTAGTCAGTTCCACGACATACATAGTCATACAAATGATTAAGTATAAATCCCACAACCCGGGAGTAAGTGAACATAAGTGAATAATAAAAGTCAAAGCAATTGTCAAAGACATCCAATGAATCTAAGTAGTGCAATCCTAAGGTCGTTGCTAAGGCAGCATCCCTAGTTATCCTCAATGATTGTTACCTGAAAAGATATGCTCAAAAGGTCAACATATTGTTGGTGAGTTCGCAGGTTTAAACAGTAAACAAAACTTGATGTTGTGTAAAAGTTTGGTAGGACATGAGTGCATACAGTTATAAGTAAGTACTATCACATGTAAACATGAGCATCATAACTAAACCTACGATGTAAACACAGAACTTGTCGTAAAATATTCACCCTAGGGCCCGTATCTAGCCACTATCAGTCCCAACTAGTATACTAACAAACAAGGGTGGGGGTGTCAGCCCAATAGTACTATCAATACCTGTCCATCGGCTCCAACACCGGAGTTAAATAATTGTGAATAAAGAACCACACAGACAACTCATGCATGTACCAGATAAATACTTACAAAACAGTAAACACAACAGTCTCAAAGATTGAATAAGTCCACAACATAAAAAGGGTGAGCATACTTTTCCCCCTATTTTATAAATATTTAGAATGAAAACGGGGCCGCGAAACTCACCTTAAATATGATGTAATGAAATGAACAGAAGCTTCAAAGGATAAGGGCAAAGTAGGATCAAACACCTATTATAAATTGCAATTAGATCTTAAAATGTGTTTAACGAGAACAGGTGTTTTCGATTGGTTCAGGTCGGATTGGGTTCGACACGCGGCACACGACAATTAGATAACCATATACGATACATTATACGATAATGATGATAGTAATATTAGTAAAATATCATTATTATTATTAATAGAATAATAATAATAGTGATATTAATAAATAATAGTAATAGAGATAATAATAATAATAATATTAGTGATAATAATAATAATAATAATAATAATAATAATAATAATAATAATAATAATAATAATAATAATAATAAAGATAAATATAATAGTAATAGTAATAGTAATAATAGTATTAATAATAATGACAATGATAATATTAATAATAATAATAACAATAAGTAATAACAACCAATACAACCCAACTCATACACGATCATACATGTATAAATATAACGTTCACACATAAATACTTTAATATGCCCACATGTAACCAATTACGCTCATAAAATCGCTAACATCCACTAACCAACACATATATTTATACATACATTCACAATGTAGCAATACCTATACTCATATGTATATAATCAACACACATGTCTACTTATATGATATGAATATATGTATGTACTCATACCTAAACAAACACACACATACATATGTACACTAGGCAAACACTCAAAAATATATATATATTCACATATCCATTTATACACACATATCGCGTACATGTATATATACACGGGAACATACACACCGAAGCACATACATACGCCATGCACACATACACGTACCCTACATACGTACATACACACGGTCATACACATCCACAGCAACCTTCAGTTGATGTGTTCCTTCCCACACGCAAACACACAATGCACACACACTACTCACACACAAAACACACACTGCACACACACTCACACTCACTCATAAACACACTCACTATATATATATATACACACGGGTTGCACCTTCACAGCAGCCTTTGGCTGCTGTGCTCTCTCCCAACACACCTGCACACACACATACAAATACATACAAATTCACACTAACGCACACTGCGCACACACACACCCTATATATATACACACACAGCCATATACATACACACACAGCCATATACATACACGCACACAGCATATACATACACGCACACATCATATACATACATGTACACAGCTATATACATACATGCACACAACATATACATACACGCACACAGCAAATACATACACACACACCTATATATATACATACACGCACATACTATATATATATACATACACGCACACACTATATATATACATACACACACGAAGGCTGCTGTGTTTTGTTTCTCGACACACACACTCACGCTACACACACATATATACACAGTTAACCCCGAACCCGAACTCCGACGAACACAACCGGAACAAACCGCGACAATAATACTATCCAAACGCCGCAAAACAAAACGAGATAAAGCGAAACGAGCATAGTGTTACCTGCGGTTATAAACGGATGAACGAGGGTGGCTGCTAGGTCGGAAGTGGTCGCAAGACTGGGGGCTCACGGTGGCAGTAGGGTTAGCGAGGGGTGGGGGGTGGGGGTGAAGCCGACATATATACATGTTTGGCATATTTACACTTTTGGTTCCCCAACTTACGAATATTAAATCCCTCTAGTTTACTTAAATTACAATTTAAACCCTGAACTTTAATTATAATATTAATAATATTAATAATAATATTAATAATACTAATATTACTAATGATATTAATAATAAACATCATTAAGATTTAAAAGAAAAGACAATAATGAGTAAGATTAATTATACCTTTATAGTTAAATTATTATTATTATTATTAATTATATAATATTAGGTTCAACGCGTAAGGGCAAAGACAATAAGTTTCGGTCCGAAAATCAATTAATTACGCAAAATGTAATAAATGCACGAGGAGAGTTAACGAATTTTAAGTCGATTAACGGACCTGACGTTGATGGATGTCACATGATCCTTCTCACGTACTCCAAAATTTTACTTACTTCAGTCCAATGAGCAAAGTCAGGTTCTGCTGATAACGACTTGCAATGCTTAAAGCTTACGAGATGCTACACATCATATTATATATGACAGAACTAATTAATGAAGCATATGGAACCTTTTTTATTTGCTTAATATCAACGTTCGTTAAAGGAAATTGTGATTTTTTAACATGGTAACTTTACTCATAGGAACACCTCTTATCTTGGAGTTTTCTATCTTAAAGTGTGTTTGACAAAGCCCTAGAATCTACTTAGATCTATCCCTATAGATCTTGATTCCTATAACGCAAATAAATTCTCTAAGATTTTTCATTGCAAAACAAGCTCCTAATCGTTGCTTAACTTCATTACACATAAGGATGTTTCCAATGATCAGTATATCATTGACGTACAATATAAGGAATGATATAGTACTCCTACTAGCCTTTCTGTAAATACAAGGCTTATCTTCACTTTTCATAAAATCAAATTCCATGATTTTTTGATTAAAATGAAAATTCCAGCTGCGAGATGCATATTTAAGTCCATAAATGGACTTATTTCATTTAGACATTCTATTTGGATATTTTAGATCATCAAAACCATCAGGCTGAATCATTTAGGCATCTTCAGAGAGATGTCTATTCAGAAAAGAGGTTTTGACATACATTTGTCATATCTCATAATCATAATACATGGCTATCATCAGCAATATGCTTACCAATTTGATCATAGCAATAGACAAGAAGGTTTCATCATAGTCAATACCTTGAGTTTGAGCGAAACCCTTCGTAACTAGCCGTGCTTTATAGGTTAGCTCAACCAAGTTCTGGACTTGATTGTTACACATCAATCAAATCTCACCGTTCATGGCATCTAGTCATTTTTTAGATTCTAGATATGAGATACAAGATTTGTAGTAAGTAGGTTTATCACTAGAATCAACTACTACCAGGACTTTGGGATCCTCCAGATTCGAAATGTATTTGTCAGGTTCTTTACAAGTCCTGCTACTTTTGTTAATGCGTGTGTTTATATCCAAATCAACAACTTCTTATTGTTCAGATGCACCGACTTCATCGGCGTGTATAGTTCTCAAATTCTTCAAGATCCACAATATTACTTCAATTTCCTAGATTAAGAAACTCTTCTTGACTTTATCAGGTTCGGATTTCATTGCCATACCTACACATCGCTTTTGAGACTTTTCATAATTAACATTTTTACATAAAAAACTATTGTTCTCGACACAATCACCAATCGATTACATAAGGTTTAGACAAACCAAAAAAACTACGACTAATGTTTCAGGGATTTTCAAGAACCTTAATGATGTTTTGGGATTCTTTAGGGTCTTTGCGACTCAATAAGAGACGAAAGATATGGATGGGTGGGGGATGTGGCGGCTGCCGGTGGTCATGGTGGTTGGTTGATGATATTTGGCAATACAAAAAGAGAGCAACGGGTGGATGGTTTCTAACCAAAACCCTTGACATATAACATTTTGTTTTTATATATATATTTTTTGTTTTGAGTAACTTACAAAGATATCCTCTAAACTACCGTATTATTTATTATACATAATTAATCTTTAGATGTAAAACGATTTATTGTAATGCTTCAATATTGTCACTTCCTGATGGAACTAAAGACTTTTAGTATATTGTGATGCATCCTAATATGGAATGGGATGTGTTCTTATAAGAAGAGTCAAGTATTGCCTATAACTCATGAAAATTAAACAAGCATAAGTGTAGTTACACCACTCATGACTAGGAGTTTTATGTAGTAGTGCTTATGGTCTATGCAAAACAACGAGAAACTCTGCAAAGAAATCATGTAAAGAAAGAAAGGATGATTGATAGATAAAAATTATTAAGATCAAGAAAAGATGGTATTATCTACGTTTTAAAGTTGAATATAGGTTTTTAATTTTGGTGGACTGCAAGAAGTGATCATAGAAAAAGCTACAAATCAAAATATTCCATTCATGCCGAAAATAACAAAATATATAAAGACTTAATAAGTGGTTATTGATAGTCTAGGATGAAGTGATCGTATGTTAAGTGTTTAAAAAAGTGACTAACCTACCTTAAGATAAATGTAGAACATCAAAAGCCATCTGGCTGGCTACGATAGCTTGAAATCAAGGAATTGAATTTCAGAAGATAACAAAGAACTTTATTACTAAACTCCCAAGATTGAGTCATAAGTACAATACTATTTAGGTAACTATTGATAGATTAACCGATTCTAACACACTTCTTACTAATTCGTGGCTATAATATGAACAATTAGCTTAACTTTACATAAGTGACATAGCCATGTGACATGGAGTAGATGTCTCAATTATATTAAACAAGGATAGCTGTTTCACCGCTATATTTTGGTAGACTTTCTCTTTTTGAGAACGAAATTGAATCCAAGTTCTATGTATCACCCGCAAAATGATAGGCAAAGTGAACATACTATTCAGACATTGGAAGATGTGCTACGAGCATATGTAATTGTAAGGTTATATAAGAAGGCTGATGTAATCAAAGTAACCAAAGCAACTAAATGCTTTCTACATGCATGCACTATGTACAAGGTACAAGTTGCTTCGGAAGTTTTACACTCTACACAAAAAATATTCCAAGTGTAAAATCTTCCGAAGCCAAAGATCAAATCTTCTGAAGCCAAAGATGAAGTCTTTCGAAGCTTCAAAGACAAGTCTTCCGAAGCCAATGAAATGAAGATTAAATTTTTCTTCCGAAGCCAATATTCTTTCCTTGGATGTACTTTTGCATAAAGCTGATCCACTTTCCACTACAACTTTGAAGTCTCACCAACTTTTATAAGTTGGTGAAAGATCCATGCTTTTGCAAACATTAAGGTCTAGAATCTGTAACTTTCTACTTTATGTACTTTTATCCTTATTGTAATATATTAGGATGTGAGCTATGACATGTTATAGTCACTACTAAAAAGGCAATCTACCTTTTGACTCTATCATTGATCTTGTTGTCGATTAATGTTTCCAGTGGCTTTCAAAGTATAGCCGATTGTAGAATGTAGTATAAAGTATCTCAGGGTCTTATATCTTATTTATGCATTGTAACACTTGTAAAAAAACTTGAGATTAATATACATCATTATTGAAAATCATATCTTATTATTCTTGAGTTCTATCTCCTTGTTTACTTGTGTTCTTTACATCTTTACTCAAACCCGGTTCCCTATTTGAATTGTTAAGTGTTCTAAGGGAGGATGGGACACTCCTCTAAACTATCCTGGAATTCACCAATCACACACTGCCACATCTCAAGTACCCTGAACTACCCTGAAACACCCAAAAAGCTAGAAATGCTACCCTGAACTACCCTGGAACTTTTCTTTTAGTATAAAAAGATTACATAATTAAAATAAAATAGTATATAATTAAAACTAAAACATTACAAATATTAAAATTAACCTATTCCTCATCCGAATCAAGGTACTCTAGACCTAAACTTGAAAGATGTTTGACAAGATCATATCAAAGTCGGAAATGTGTATCTTGATCATATATTTCCGAAAGAGCATTGCCGTAAAAACCGTTGGACCGTGGGTCCATTATGTATACCGGTGATATCATTATTCCTTCATCCATCAAGATAATGTTAGCAATATCATGCACATGTAAACGACGCTCGAATCTTGTCAACCGTCATAGCCCGCATCGGTCGCCTAAGTATGTCCCATTTTCCTTTTAGCGCACCGAACGCTCTTTAAACATATTTCCTAGCCGATTCTTGCACTTTCTTGAATATCTTTGATTCGGATCAGCAGATATGGAAACGATTTCACAAACGTCGACCAAGTAGGATAGATCCCGTCGGTAAGATAGTATCCCCATTTGTATAGATGTCCATTTACATAAATGGTTACTGGGTGCGGTACCATTCGTTTCAGGTACAAATATTGGGGATGGATTGAGAACGTAGATGTCGTTGTTGACCCGGACGGCCCGCAAGAACCATGCCAAAATCACATATGAAGCCACCGCTTCGAGCATGACCGTCGGATACTGGTGATCACCTCTCATATATTGCACGCAACTTGGTCGGACACATCCTCCAAACAAATGTGTACAATCTATACTCACAAGCATACCGGAAAGGTGATGCTTATCCTCGTGTGACTAGTAAAAAGTGCAACATCCTCGGTTGTAGGTCTACGAAGAAACTCCCTACCATATAACTTGATAATCGCATTGCAAAATTTGTATCATTCACGTAAAGTACGAGCAGACATACATAAATACTCATCATACTCGTCTGGGGTGTTATCTGTTGCGAGTTGTCTGACCACTGATGTGCATTTTTGTAGCGGGGTGAAACCCTTTTTGTACCTCCCGTCAAGTCCGTCCTAGAACCATTCTTCATTTGATTCAACATCATCGACTATTTTTAAGAATAAACGTCTCGACATACGGTACCTTCCTCGAAACGTTGTTCATCGTATTTCGAATAGTCAACGAAATAGTCGTTCAATAAGTAGCTCGTGACCCGTTACACGATTACGTGAACGTATCTTTTTTACAAGAACTACTCGCCGTATCCTCCAGGGATTTTTCGACAAGATTTTTCATAAACCACAACTGCTATCATCTGAATCTGTTTCATTTTTAGGAATGTACAATTCTGGATACTCGTCAGACATGGTTGATGGTGTTTGTGTAATTGTTGTGTTTGTATAATTTTGTTTGAGTTTGTGTAGATAATATTATGTATGTGTGTGAGTATTTATAGTGTAATTTTGTTTAATTTAAGCCGCGCCCAACGGTCGGCTAAATAGCCGTTACACCTCGGGTGGCTATTGACGAGTGTAAGCCGAGACCATGAACCCGGGTGGCTACCCAAGGGGGTGGTGGCGGTGTACCACCCGGGTACCACCCTACCCGAGCCCCCTTTGGGCAGCGCCCCGTCCTCCGTAAAACTCCCCTTAATGTGAGGTTGATTGTATGATCTCCCTTAACCGGTCCTGCGGTAATCAACTTTTGTGGTAGTTGGGACAATCATTTACAACTAATTGAGTTCGCCTACAACAACAACCACCATGCAAGCATTAAGGTTGTACCATATGAAGCCTTATATGAAAGCAAACGTCAAATTTCTATCTGTTAGACTAAAGTAGGTGAAAGGCAATTACTTAGACCTGAAACCATCCATGAAACAACAGATTAGGTAAAACAAATTAAAGAAAGAATAAAAAGTTCAATATATAGATAGACCAAAGAGCTACGCATATCATAGAAGAAGGCACCCTAGAGTTTCAAATAGGAGATATGGTGATGTTGAATATATCGCCAATGAAAGTAGTAGTTCGATTTAGAAAAAATGAAAATTTTAACCTACATCACGTGGTCCATTTGAAATAATACCCAAAGTCAAGCTAGTGGCTTATAAATTTAAATTTCCTAAAAATTAAAGGAATACATGAAACATTTCATGTATCAAATCTGAAAAATGCTTAGTAGACGAAGCACAACACATATCACTCAAAGATGTGTAGATAAATGAGAAGTTGAACTTCGTAGAAGAACCTTTGCAAATTAAAGATAGATAAGTAAGGCAGTTATGTCAAATGAAAGTACCTTTTGTAAGGTAAAATGAAATGCATAATATGGTCTTGAGTACACACGGGAATTGGAGGGAGAAATAAGGAAAAAATATCCTCAACTCTTGAACAAGAATACATTTTGAGGACCAAGTTATTTAAGGAAGGAGATGTAATACGTATTGTAAAAAAAGAAAAAGAAAAAGAATAAGATGAATGTGCGGACCATAATATTGGGTTGTTGCGAGCAATAACTTAGTGGCTGAGGGTTTGGTCGTTTGATGATATGTAAGGCAATAATGACACTTGGGTGTCGGCACATCGAATCAAGATAAGGATGATGGATAGTAACCATGTTTCTTATGATCCATAAGGTTAAGGCGGTAAGTGGATAAGTCGCAAATAGGTGCATATATCGCAACTCTTTTATGTTATGGTACGTAACGATGGTTAAACTGGTCTATAAATAGAAAGGCCAAGAATAGCCAATTCACACCAAATTAAACTTTCTTTCTTATTTATAAGCTTCCATTAAGGTGTTTTTCAAGCTAAAAGTCCTTTCATAGTGCTATATAGCCTCTAGTATGCTTTCTAGTTCCTGAGTTTAAGTTATGATTAAGATTTGGTTTATAAACAGGATTTAGGCTCATAACCGAGGTAGGCATTAGGAGACTCATCCTTTGCCTAGGCATGGATTGATTACCCATGCTTAAACTAGATAAGGTTATCCAAAACAACCACAGTGATGACCAGTTATCACTTCATAAATTCATAGTCATCATCTAAATTTCATGTTACTTCTAATAGGATCAAAAGACCCGTTAATCATAACACCAAACATATTAGGTGATTTATCAGATTGTCTTATAAAATAGATAATATACATGTCATTATTGGCAATTGAAGAGATGTTGCACTATGCACGTGTCGGTGGGGGTATGTTTGGGTCCTTATATGATTTTGGGGGTGTGTTAAACTGATTGAGAAGGGACTGGGTGTCCCGTATGAATCGCAAGGCATTCCTATACTCATTCGATGGTCTGATGGTTTGACAAACCCTAGCTGGTGGTTGTGGTGAAATTAGGGAAGACATTGTCTTCTATGGGCTCAAATATCACATCTTTATTGTGTATGCATAATTGTCAATGTGGTTTATGAATTGTTATTATGAGCTCACCAATAATAACTGACGTTGTGTTAAGTATACTTAAGATCTCACCAACTAGATTTTATGCTATGAAAATTGTTTCCGGTTCACAAGCTATTATAATAGATATTTTAAAGTAGAAATAAAAAGGATATATTTAGTTTGCAGTGTACCAATCGTGTATATTCATTCGGTTATTAAGCGCGTATTACAAAAGAGAATCAAATATATGAAGATCGAAGAAGAATATTCGGAGAGTTTTTTAATGTGTCGAGAAAATTGATAACTTCCCATTAAGATCAAGTAAAGATACCTTATTTCTTTGTGGGAAATACTATAGTATAATGGTGTAATCAAATAAATTATAGTTGGAGTAAAATTTGTTTGTAATCTCTATTGTTCGACTAAAACAACCATTAACAAATTATAAGTAGAATATAATTTGTTTTTAATCTGGTTTGATGTAAATAACCATTTAGTCCATTAATTTAAATTTAACTTTTTCACTCATCGTGGTTTCATTTTTGCCATTGAATCCAGATCACTAACAACATTTTTTTTATGTATGTAATTGACCATAGTACCCTCATTAAATAAAAAACAAAAAAATGAGAAATTAGATAATATTTAGGGTTTTAAATAATTCTGAAAATTTTAAGAAAGTATTTTAAAGAGTATTTGATAGGTCCAATTTTATAAAGATGATTTGAAGGATGATGTTCTTTGGCGTACATATTAACATTATGTGAGATAATCTGGAAAAGTTTAAAATTGTTTAAAGCATGAAACCACAAGAGTTTCTCCTTCAACACATGTGGTTGCTAACCAATTTCTTAATAAGTCTATGCATATTGATGGGCATTTAAGAGATGTAAATGGTTCAAATGACTTTGAGTGTAGAGTTATGGGTTGTACAATAAAGAAAAAGTTTAATAAATGTTAGAAAATAACATAAATTATAGTAACTATAGTTTAAGATTACACTAGATCCTCATTTAAAAGTGCATGTTATTACATTTGGTTATAATAGAATATGTATGATGACCGCACTCTATAGCTTCCAATTGTCGCTCTAGCTTTCTTATCGTCTGTTCCCACTTTTTTCCTAGTTTCGACCACCATTCCACACGCAAGAATTATCGTTTTCCCTAGTTTCCACCACCATTCTACAACAATCCTAAACTATCTTCACTACTTTTTAACGAAACTTACAACAATTGCAAACCACCACTACTCGACCATATCCACTTTTCTCTTAATTTACGCCAATGTTTCTAACATGTGCTTTTTGATTGTTTCCAACTCTTCAAATGTGCTCTTGAGACTTTTTGGATCCATTTATTTCTTTAGATTAATTACATAGATGTCCTATGATTTGATTAAAATTTTAGATTTAAAACTTAAAGTTTTAAAATTGCGAATATAGTCCCTAATATTATAGTTATCTTTCATCAATGGTCCCTACTCTGTTAGTCCAGTTAGTGATGTTAAATTTATTAAAATAATTATTTTACTTGTATGATCATCAATGTAATTTTATTTATTATAAATTTTTATTATAAATATGCTTATAACTTAATACACAAATAAAAAGTTTATTTTAAAAAATGTCTTCTTTTAAGTGTTTGGTTTATAAATTTTTTAAACCAATATGCGGGTTTTTTAAACCTTTTTAAAACGTCTTCTTTTACAAAGACGTTAAAACTGAATTCTTTTAAATTTTTTAAAAAAACTAAGAATTTGTTTTAGAAAAGATGTTTTAAAAAACGAATGGTTTAAAAAAACTTTAGAAAATCAACCAGTTTAAAAAATCAAAAGTTTTAGAATGACGTATAAAAAACAAACGGTTTAAAAAACGAACATTAAAAAAACGTGTTTTTAAAAAGTTTTTTATGTATTTAAAACTTATTTTATTAAATAATAATCTTATTAAAAATGGAATTATAAAAATAATATAAAAATAAAAAACTTTGAAAAACAAAAAATATGAAATTTCTTAAATAAAATAATGTTGTATTTTAAAAGGTAAATTAAATAGATGGCTAATACGAGTAAAATCCTAATTCGTATAATATTTAACATCACTAACGGTTAACTAACAGACCTAAGGACCATGTATAAAAGAGAAAAACGTGTTAGGGACTATATTCAACGATTTTAAACTTTAGGGACCAAATCCAAAATTTCAATATAATCACAACGACCATCCATGTAATTTACTCATATCTTTATTTTAAAACATTAAGTTTTAAAGAAAACGAGTTGCTAGATTTCATTGCTAGGGATGGCATACTACAGGTTTGGGATGGATATGAACAACCCCAACCCCATACCCGATTAGAAAAAGTGTATCCCATACTTTCCCATACCCGTCAATATGTATCGGTGGGTGAGCATAACCACGAGTAATCGGGTACACTTGTTAGGGATTGAAAATTTACCTATTGAGTATACCCGTTCGGTATGTATCCATATACGTACTAGGCAATAATGTCGGTTAACCCTTAGTATCTTTTTTTTGATGTTTACTCTTAACTTTTAAGGAGAGATATCAGCTTATATTATAACTTTATAATACATTATATAGTGCAAATGATATAAAACTTAATAGCTTATTCAACACATAACTATTAACTAAAAAGATATTGAATATATTAAATTAAAAATATAAAAGGATATAATATAAATTATATATAATAAATTATTAAGTAAAATAAATTAAGCAATAAAGTAATTTCGGGTATATAATAGGATTAACGGGTATGTTTAATCAGGTAATTGGGTTGGGTAAACGGATACAATGCAATCCATATTCGTGAAAAAAAATAAAATTTGATCTCGAACTCAGTCTCATATCCACTTACCGACTCCATACCTGTACTAAATGTCTCAGATTTTTAGTATTTCTATCGAGTTGGGTTTGATTACCATCTCTACCCATCGCTTTTAAAACTTTTCCTAATTAACACTTTTAAAGCAACTCTTGACCCAATCACCAATTGATTACATAAGGGTTTAGGCAAACCAAAAAAACCACCACAACTAAGTTTTCGGGATTTTCAAGAACCTTAATGAGATTTTTGATATTTTTCTGGTATCTGCGGCTCAAGAAAACTGATAAAGACGAAAGAGATGGATGGGTGGGTGGGGGATTTGGCGTCGGGATGATGGTTGTGATGGCTAGAGATGTGGCGGCTACCAATAGTGATGGTGGTTGGTGGCTGATATTTGTCTGTACAAAAAAGAGAGCGATGGGTGGTGGCTCTGGCCAAAACCCTCGACATATAACCTTTTGTTTTTTATATATATTTTTTCTATTTGAAGTATCTTACACCAATACTTCTCTTAACTATTATATTATTTATGATTAATCTCTAGATTTAAAATGATTAAAATGTGCTTAAACTAAAACGTTTTTATCGGAGTTAGCATAAAATGCTAAATAGTTATATTATTCTATTTTTGTTATTTATTTATGTTAATAAGACTTTTTTAGTTTTATTTAGTTAAAATTATCTTTTTAACATCTAATATATTTTTTTCTGTAATTTAAAATCCTTGCTTATATGCAATTTAAATTATATATTATTTTGGCTTGGGTTCAAATACAAAGTGAACATTATGTAAAAAGTGTAAGAAGCAATCGGTGAGTGACATGTGACATATTTTTAAAAATAGAAGGAGGTGTATTTTAGGAAGTCTAATTTATTGAAATAAAGGTGTGGGCTTACATCAATTTGTTGAAGATTGCTTACATCTAATTTATTTGAACACAAGCCTTCAACAAAATTCTCAATTTATCGATTCAAACGGTTGACGTTTCATCTTACATCAATTTTAATCGTTGAAGATTCAAACGATCGAATTCATCTGTTGAAGATTGCTTTATGTTGTTTCTGTTGAAAATCGTTGAGTTATGTTGATCTATTTGATTTCATCAGTTTGGTACGTATGAAGACGATTATACTGTAATTGAAATAGTATGTTAATAATTTTGTCGTTTGGATCATCATTGTGTCTATACTGTCGGATTTCTGTGAATTTTATTATTGATTGACATCATCATTGTGTCATAGGTATCATCATTGTGTCATAGGTATCATCATTGTGTCATAGGTATCATCATTGTGTCATAGGTATCATCATTGTGTCTTTTTGTTCGTCATTGTGTCTTTTGTATTGTCATTGTGTCTGAATAAAACAGTTATTGTGTCTATACTGTTAGATTAATCTGGACATTATCAATATGTTGTTGAACATATTTTATAAATATCAGGTGAGTCTCTATATGTTGTGTCTTTTATGTTGTTGTGTTTGTTATATGATTTTTGTTATTGATTGACATCATCATTGTGTCTTAGATATCATCATTGTGTCTTTTGTTCGTCATTGTGTCTTTTGTATTGTCATTGTGTCTGAATAAAACAATTATTGTTAATCAATTGGTTACGAACAAAGACGAGTTGTGTTTTTATCTTGATTATTTAAATAGTTACAAGTCTAAGGCTGATAAAGTTCATATGGTCGCCCCACCTCCAAGCAGGAGAGATAGGTTTGTGAAGTTACCTGGAGGGAGCGAACGAAATGAAGCAAAATTCAGTGTACCTGTTAAGCAAAAGACAAAAGGTAGGCCGAAAAGAATGAAGTCAGCTCGTGAGTTAGCCATCAAACAAGCAGGAAAAAAGTTGAGAAATTATGGGTTTTGCAAACAACCTGGTCACATTATACGTAATTGCAGTTTATATCTTCAAAGCATTAAGGATAAACAAGTTTCAAACAGCTCAACAGTTGATTCTATGCCTATTCAAGAATAGGATTCATTGTGTCATAAGATTTATTGTGTCATATACTCATTGTGTTATTATATTCATTGTGTCATTATATTAATTGTGTCATAAGATTCATTGTGTCATGTTTGAAGAGTTTTGTTTACGTTTGATTTTGACGATAAAAATAAGTTACCAAAATACTATTGTGTAATGTAAATCAACATACAGCAACAAATATTAACATGCCAACACATAGCAAAATATAATAATAAGCCAACATACCAAATTACTATTGTTTCAAATTACCATTGTGTCAAACTACCATTGTGTCAAACTACGATTGTGTTAAATAATCATTGTTTCAAACAACCATTATGTCAAACAACTATTGTGTCAAACAACCATTGTGTCAAATAACCATTGTGTCAAACAACCATTGTGTCAAACAACCATTGTGTCAAATTAGTTTTTTGTCCCTCTGCCTGTTAGCAGTTTTCTACTTATTTACATTTTTACCACCGTGTTTTTTTGAACCATTGATCTATTTTAATGAGTTGATCCAATGGCCAAAATTACTTCTCATCATTTTTAGGAAATATAGTCTTTGTAGCATATCCTCTCCCTATTATTTTAAATAATCGTTTTATGATTATAATTCCTAAGTATGAGCTATTTAATCTTATATTTTATTCATTATTAAATTCGTGGTATAATGACCAAACATTGAGCAACAACCACTTGAAAAGCTTAACCCTACTTTATCTTTTCATCCTCTTCCATTCGTTTTTCATTGCACCTGCAACTTCACTTTTCCTCCTCTTCCCTTTATATTTTAACTTTTTGCTTCACACCCATTTCAGATCTATATTTCCCCCACTTCCTTTCATCGATCATAATTTACTATTCTTCCATAACTGTATTTTAGCTTGTTTAAAGTATGAAATAGAGTTGATCCAATATATCTTTTTTGTCAAATGTTTCATTGGGGATCTTAATCGATGATTGGGATTATGTCCTCTGCAACTGATGCCGGTGATGATCTCTCATCCTCGATCTCAAAAAACCCAGATCGTGTAGTTTCAAATTGTGAACGGATTATTGAAGATGAAGGATCTAGAGCTATGTATGTGGTTTATTATTAGGGTGGAAAAGTTAAGAGTTGTTGGTGAATCATGTGGATTAGACTACTTTCATAATTACGTTATTGTTTGGCACATTATGGGATGTCGTGACATCAAGAGCTCAAAATGAGCTAAGACTCGAGTGTGTTGCCTGTGGTAACGTTTTTTCTGAGTTTAAAAAGATTTATAATGGATTTGGATATACATTTAGATGTTGTAACTCACGTATATTTTCAGATCCATCTATTACATGGTAGAATAATTTTGTTTGAAAATAAGATGAAGATGCCCTCTAGAAATTATTATTATTATTTGATGGGATGATCCTTGTGATAAGTATGTATAAACCTATACTTTTTTTAATTGAACACAAGAATTATAGATGAAAGTTATTGAATGAACTACTTCTCCACTGTCATTTGAAGCATTTTTTGTCAATAAATGCAGTGATAAGTGCGGGAATTAGTGCAAGCGGGAATTAGTGCAAGCGGCAATTTATCTTCAATAAAATTGTGGATGTCTAAACTACCTTCATACAAAGTGTTTGAGGAGAAGTATTTGTTTAGAATAAGAATTTTAGCTTGTGACTGTCGCGCACACAAATTTATTTTCTTTTTGTTTTGTTTTTGTTGTAATAAAATAGAAATAAAATAGAAATAAAATAGAAATAAAATAGAAATGATGTATGAGCACGTTTAATAAAATTCTTTATGTATCATTTTGTTTTTGCATTATTGTTTTCTTACATTTTCTAATTTACATGATAACAAATAGTATTCAAAGCTTATGAAACTATGAATGCATAAAACCCAGCTAATGTTTACTATTATCTAAATTTTTTATTTAAATAGTCATAAAAAACATTTTATTAGAGTAATAATAACATTACTAAATAATTAACATTATTTCTCAACATAATCTACTATTAACGAAATTAGTTTTTTCACCTCTCACGCGTTGTTACGACATCAAACACGGTGCGATAAAGTATACACTAACAATAGAGCCGGTCTGTTTCCGGACTAAATTTACGTGAAAACGTAAAGTTACTCGAATTTATATTGTTAAACGAAAAAGTATTAGGGGGTGGGGCCGCCTACGCTGGAGGCCGTGGCGAAAGCCGGCACCGCACGACAACACCATCGTTGGTCCCCTACGCCGCAAGTTTCCACCATTTCACGGTAGGTATAAGCCGAGCCACACTACCACCAATGTCAATTTTTTTGATTGAGTCACACCACCGTTGCCCACTAAGCATCAAGGAGTGAAGGGTGGTAAGAAACCACGCCAATGGAAGCCGGTGGAGGTTATGGCTTCGGAGTTTTGTACTCAAACAACAAAGAGAACTAAAATTTTAGAATCGGACCAATATGTTAGCTCTAATGAGCCTGCTACAAGTCCCCTCCCCAACCTCAACGAGAACGTCATACCCACCGAGTCGAGACGCAAAGACAAAACTATGGGGAGTCTTCTTTAAGCAAAGCAACATTGAATGAGGCCACTAGCAAGTACAAAGTGATAGTGAAAAAGAAATGAAGAAAAAAGAGAACGAGAAACACTTCACATGAAAGTAACTGGATCTAAATTGGCCTTACTCAACTTATAACGAGAGACATTGCATCGCGAAATGCAAGACCGGGACATGGAAAATTTTCTTAAACCGCATGACGAAGTTCTCTAGTCAATGTTAA
Organism: Flaveria linearis; assembly: GCA_024085815.1. Classification (NCBI taxonomy): domain Eukaryota; kingdom Viridiplantae; phylum Streptophyta; class Magnoliopsida; order Asterales; family Asteraceae; genus Flaveria; species Flaveria linearis. Next base: position 20,047,828 of record CM044004.1, on the reverse strand, counting down.
AGAATGTCCTTAAACGCAAACGTCAAATTGCCCAGACTCATGTAACACCCAAAAATTTATTAAGAAAAGAATAAGGAAAAAGAAAAAGGAGAGTAAAAAGAAAGAAAAGTAAAATAACCAAGTTAAGGGGTTAAAGTTATGTAAAAGGCAAACTTTAATATTATTATGTTTAAAAGTGGGCATGGCTGCCCACTTTTCTGTTCCATCAACTGCTTCGACTTTTAGAGAGAGAAGAAGAGAGTTCCATCGGTTCTAGAGAGAAGAAGAAGAAGAGTTTGTTGAATGGTAAGTTTTTCTTGTGTTTTGTTAGGTTTCAACCGAATTTTCAGCCTTATGACCAAGCCTTATGTGTTTAGGTGTGTTCGGTTGTGTGCTGTTGGCATGTTTAGGTGTTAGAACTCTTTGTGAGCTCGAATTTGAAGAAGTTTGGTTCAAAGGCTGCACCAGGTGAGTTCGAGAACCCCCATTTTTCGGTTTTAAACTTGTTTTGGGGCTGAAAATGTATGCAATTAACTTTTTTTAAAACTCTCAGCATGTGAACCGTATGTTATATCCCTGTTCTCTACGGGTGGGTGTATGTTTGGAGTATATTTTGTTTGAGTTTCATGTTATATGATTGTTTTGGTGTTTAGTATGTTAGGAATGGGTCAAGAATATGTTTAAATGTTGATTCGGGAACCAGACTAAAGTAAGATTGAACTAGTATAGTGCCCATGCGCCTAAGTGTGGCTCATGCGCCTAGTGCCCATGCGCTCACTGCCTATGCGCCTAAGTATGGACCAGGCTCCCAAGCAGTGTCCATGCGCCTAAGTTCTTCATGCGCCCAACACTTGGCTCATGCGCCCAAGTGTGGCTCGTGCGCCTAAGTACTCATGCGCCTAAGTGTCCATGCAGCTAACCAACCATGCGCCTACATAGTGTTCATGCGCCTTCATAGTGCTCATGCGCCTTCATAGTGCTCATGCGCCTAAGTGTCCATGCACCTAACTAACCATGCGCCTACATAGTGTTCATGCGTCCGCATAGTGCTCATGCGCCTGAATAGTTCCAATGCGCCTAATTTTCCTCATGCGCCTAAGTATTCCTATGCGTCCAAGTACCCATGCGCCTGCATAGTGCCCATGCGCCCAACGTAGTGCTCATGCGCCCAACATAGTACTCATTCGCCTAACGCCTTAGAATTTTTTGAAATTTTAGGGAAATAGAAATTTAAAGGCTAAGACCTGGAATGTTTAGTGATTTTGTTTTGTTGGTGTTATGCATGTTTGTGGTCAGATAATCATGTTCCATATTATGTATTATTACGTGACTTTACATGATGTGTTAATGCTAGTATACGAAAAGTATTATCGTAAATGAAACGAAAGATTAAAGATAATGGAAAGTGAAACATAACGAATGAATGAAAGTCTTGAAAGCAAATTTAAGAAGGTTCACAACTCACTGAGAGTTATTAGCTCAACTGTGTGTTATATAGCATGCGATCTTGGCTAATCCATGAGGGTTCACATACAGGGGGAGTCAGTCTTGTTGACTGATCCATACGTGCAAAATGTGATCCTTGTCGCCTGACCTCGAGACTGAGGTGGTTTTGTGCTCGACGATGGGGTATAACAGGATCTAGATAGAAGTAAAAGGTAATGAAAAAGTGTGAAACGAATGAATACGTGCGATAATGGAAGATAATAAGTTAATACCTAGATGTATATATGATGGATGACCATGTACAAAAGTAGAGAAAATGTTTTAAACAAACGGAAAGTATTTTATTTATAAAACTAGAACTCACACAGCAACACTGACTTTTATGCATTTTCAGTTGGCAGGTAACTTGTTGCTGGGAATGACATGAGGGTGAAGCTACTTGGTAAATAAGAGACTGACATCCATCTTATGCATACATGTTATTTTTGTCTTGTAATGCAACTAAATATTATTTTGTAACTTCAACAACGATGTATTACTTGGCAAAAGTAATTATTAATGCATGAAGTGGTTTTATTAAATTATTCCGCTGCGATGATTTTATCATTCTAAAAAATCTTAATGTATTTTAAATATTATGTGCGAGAATGTCTAACTATAAGCGTATCGAATAAACCTGCATCAATTTGATAGAGACAAATGCAAGAACCATTAAACCAATTAAATTGACTAACCACTTTGTGATTAACCAGGAAATCTTGTAGTTTAATCGATTTATTTTGAACGCCTACAGTTGGACATTCATCGCACATAATATTTAAAACACATTAAGATTCTTTAGGATGATAAAATCATCGCAGCGGAATAATTTAACAAAAAACCACTTCATGCATTAATAATTACTTTTACCAAGTAATACATCGTTGTTAAATTAACAAAATAATATTTAGTTGCATTACAGATAAAAATAACACATATACATAAGATGGATGTCAGTCTTTGCCCACCAAGTAGCTTCCACCTCGTGCCATCTTCAGCAACAAGTTACCTGCCAACTAAAATACATAAAAGTTAGCGTTGCTGATTGAGTTCTAGTTTTTATAAATAAAATACTTTCCATTTACTTAAAACATTTTCTTTACTTTCGTGCATGGTCATTCATCATACATACATCAATGTATTAACTTATTATCTTCATTTATCTCATGTATTTGTTCGTTTCGCACCTTATCATTATATTTCACTTCAATCTAAATCCTGGCATAAGCTATACCCCATCGTTGGGCACAAAGCCACCTCAGTCTTGGGGTTAAGCGACAAGGATCCCGTTTCGCACGTATGGATCAATCACCAAGACTGACTCCCCTTGTGTGTGAACCCTCATGGGTTAGCCAAGATCGCACGCTATATGACACATAGTTGAGCTAACAACTCTCAATGAGTTATGAGCCTCCTTAAATTTTGCTTGCAAGACTTTCATTCATTCGTTATGTTCCACTTTTCATTATCTTTAATATTTTGCTTCATTTACGATAATACTTTACGTATGCTAGTATTAAACATCACGTAAAGTCACGTATTACTACATAATAAGGAACATAATTAACTAACCACGAACATGCATAATACTAACAAAACAATAACCACTAAATATTCCAGGTCTTAACCTTTAAATTTCTGTCTTCCCAAAATTTCCTAAGGCATTAGGCACATGGCCACTATGCAGGCGCATGGCACTATGTGGGAGCATGGGTACTTGGGCGTATGGGAACACTTAGGTGCATGAGAAAACTTGGGCGCATGGGAATTATTTAGGCGCATGAGCACTATGCGGGCGCATGAACACTATGTGGGCGCATGGGCAGTTGGGCGCATGAGCATACTTGGGCGCATGAGCATACTTAGCGCATGAGCTAAGTGTTGGGCGCATGGACATACTTAGGCACATGGACACTTAGGCGCATGGGAAACTTGGGTGCATGGGCAACTTAGGCCCATGGGCACTTATCAGGTCTATACCATACAAATTTTCAGCCCCCAAATCATCATCCTAACATATTCCTAGCCCCAAAACTAACTTACTAAACATCCCAAACAGGCATAATAATAGTAAACCAACCATATATACTCAAACATGCATTCATCCGTATAAAAAGAGTACATACATACGGTATAACATAATTGTGTGTTTGTAAAAGTCATTTGTATACATTTCAGCCCCAAAATACGTTTAAAACAGAAAAATGGGGGATCTAGAACTCACCATTTGCAGCCCTCGAACCAAAACTTCTTCAAACTCGAGCTCACAAGGTGTTCTAACACATAGTTCATGCCAAAAGCATACAACCGAACACAACACACATAAGGCTCGGTCCAAGCTGAAAGTTCGGTTGAAACCTTACAAAACACAAGAAAACTCACCTTTAAGCAAATTCTTCTTGTTCTTCTCTCTAGAACCGATGGAACTCTTCTCTTTCTCTCTAAAAGTCGACGGCAGTTGGTGAAGAAAGTAGTGGGCAACCATGCCACCTTTTTAAGCATAATAATAAAGTTTGCCTCTTGCACAACTTTAACCCCTTGACTTGGGTTATTTTACTTTTCTTTCTTTTTTTACTGTTCTTCTTTTTCTTCTATAATTTTTCGGGTGGTACAAGTCCACCCCCTTATATAGGTTTCGTCTCCGAAACCTATCACTCCTCAAACAGTTGTGGATAATGTTGTCTCATTTCTTCCTCAGTCTCCCACGTAGACTCGTATCCCTTCCTATGCCTCCATTGTACTTGTACTAGTGGAACCACTTTATTCCATAATCTTTTCTCCTTTGGTTAATGATTGCCACGGGTTGCTCTACATAATTGAGTCGTTCTTCCACTTTGATGTCTTCCAGTGGTACAATCATATCTTCATCAGTTAAGCACTTTCTCAGATGAGATACATGGAATGTTGGCTGAATCCCCCTTAACTCATCGGGTAGCTCCAACATATAGGTCATGTCTCCTACTCGAGTAATGATTCGGAAAGTCCTATATATCTCAGACTCAGCTTACCCCGCTTCTTAAACCAAATGATACCTTTCCATGGTAAAACCTTCAGCATAACTTATACACCCCCTCAAATTCAATTGGTCTACGTCTTTTGTCAGCATACGACTTTTGCCCTATCTTTTGCCGCCTTCATAAATGCATTGATCTTATCCACATTTCAGTCGTAGCTTCTTCGATCACCTCCATGTTTCCCAACTCCTTCTATCCAATGTCACCCTAACATACAGGCGTTCTACACTTCCTACCATATAGCATCTCATATGGTGGGCATACCATGCTGGCATGGTAACCTTGTTGTATGAGAATTCAGCTAACGGTAAGTGTTCGTCCTAACTTCCACCAAAATCGATGACGCATGCCCGAAGCATATGTTCTAGCATCTGGATGGTCCTTTCCGACTAACCATCTGTCTGAGGATGGTAAGCCGTACTGATATGTACATCGTCCGCATCACGTCATCAGAAATCTCTTCTAAAACTTGGATGTAAACCGAGTGTCACGATCAGACACAATAGACACTGGTACACCATGACGCGTCAAAATCTCTTTGATGAAAAGATCCGCCAACCTCTCGAATGAATGTCTCGCGGGTGGTAGAAAGTGAGCACCCTTCGTCAAATAGTCAACTATAACCCATATGACATTGTAACCTCTTACCGTACGTGGTAGCTTTATAATGAAGTCCATGGTGATGTGCTTCCATTTCCACTCGGTAGATACAAAGTTGGATCTCCCGTATGGCTTCTGATGCTCCGCGTTTACTTACAACAAATTAGGCACTTGCTCACGTACTCGGCTACATCGTGCTTCATTCCTGGCCACCAATAATCTTTCTCTATCCTTGTATATCTTCGTGGCATCACGATGAATGGAGTATCAAGTCTTGTGAGCCTCGTCCATAATCTTCCCCTTTAGATCCCCCATAACAAGGTATCCACATCTCTCCAGTTTGGGTTCTAACACCAAGAGTGTTCTCACACAATTCTGTGACTAACCCTTCATACGTTCGGAATTAATCGATCCTCTTTAAGCGCTTTGTCCTGAAACTCCTTGACCTGTTTCA
>CM044004.1:19774993-20042196 GCA_024085815.1 Flaveria linearis | reverse complement strand
GAAGATGCCATACGGGCCGGCCTAACAGGAGGTGCTAGGGAACAGGCCCATGTCCGGAAGAGCCCAATATTCGGCCTACAAGGCCTCGTAAAGTTCCTGTCAGATTATTTGAATGATGATACGGATGGGAGCAGCCATATTCTGAAATCATTTGACTTATTCTTATTTTTGTTATGCATTTGTTAGTTAATTAGTCAAGGTAGTTTTGCATGATAGTTAGTGGAGCATGGTAGGAGTGAGGCATGCATGTCTCCTAACAATAAGGATAGTGGGCATTATGCTTCAAGTTCCATTGCATCTTTAATACTTGTAATTTGCTTTTGGAGAAGATATAGAAATTGTCCAAGTCTCTTGTTTCCTTCCTTAATTCTTGGAGTGTTGCCTACTAAAAAAGGGCTACATCATATTGAATGGTTAAAATTCTAATGCTGAATGGTTATACCTCTTATTTGAATTGGTAAGACATTTGTCATGAATAGTTAACCGATATACCACCTCTTAATGGTTCAGACCTCTTAATGGTTCAGCATTTAATGTTCAGACCTCTTATTGTTCACACTTAATCATTCATATATTGTCAAACAACCCCTTAATCATGTTTTCAGAACCGGATCGGCGTCGAACCGACGCCTTACTGGTTTGGTGGTCGGACCAGTCGGACCGGTCGGACCGGTTGGATCGGATTAACTATATTTTATTTATATTTATATATGTAATTAAATATAAGTAATTTATATTAATTTATACATATATTTTATAGTTTATATAAATATATATAAGATCCCTTTCAAATAAATCAAATTCAACAAATCAATACATAACATATTTTAAATCATCAAATTCCAATTTATTGAGCACATTGCTCAATGTGATGGTTGACAGGTGTGCCTATCACTAGCTAAACGCATATTTAAAAGTATATTAAAAACATAATAAGAAAGATATGAAATGCTCAAATGCCTGTCTTCTCCTCTTCTTCTTCTTCACAATGAACGTGCACCGCATCGTCGAAATTAAAAAAAAGAAACTTCGAACTACCCTACTGCAGATGCCTTCCCGGAGAGCCATCAGTTATTTCTTTTTTTTTTTTCCTTCGCTAAGAATACACTACTGAAGTATTTCAGCCATTGTTGCAGCAGTTTGGATGTTCACCATTGTTGCAACAGCTTCGACGTCCAAAGTTGTTGCAGAAGATCCGACGTTACTACAGTAGATCCCGTGTTATCGCAGCGAGCTAGCCTTTTTTGTTTAGATCTCCGACGTTAGTCCCCGTCCATATATGTTCAAATCCAAGCCAACCGGTCCACCGAATCCCGGTTTGACCGCCGAATCGCTTTCAACCGACCGGTTTTTCAAGTTCAAAACGAACCAGGGTAGATCGGACCGCTGGCAACACCGAATCCCGTCAGACCGGTTGGACCGCCGGTCCGATCCGAGCGTCAAAACGTTGCCCTTAATCACTCAACTTTTAAGGAATGTGCCAATCTTATATTCTTTATCAGCTTAACAGATTAAAGTGCTGACGTGGTATTTTTTTAATTTAAATTGAATCTTTTTAACAATTGGTTAATTTATATTTTAAAATTACAGTTCAATTGTTGTTTTGAAAAAAATTAATCGACTTTTCTTGTGACCCTTTGTACAATTGGATGTATTTGATTATTTTGAAAACATATTTTAAATTATAATTTTACTGTTCGATTTATTTTTTAAACCCCAGTACAAAATTTGTTTTAAAAACACTGGAATTGACTTTACTGAAACCTCTGTACGAATCGAATTGTTTACATTAATACTTGTTTTTTTAGATATTTGATGGGTCTTTTATGGAAAAGCTTTATTTTAGGTGATACCATTGATTCCAAGTCAACAGTCCTTTAAAAAACAATTTAACTTGTTGACATATAAATTAATAATGAATTATAGTTAAGTGATTAAATCATGATAAAAAAAAGTTTGAGTTTGTAAATATGATGTTAACCCCTTTGTAAAGCCTTTGCCTCTTAAAAAGGAGGTTTTGAGTTCAAACCCACACATGATTTTAACTTGATGTAATTAGTAATAGTGTAGGATATATTTCTCGTTTAAAAAAAGTTTGAGTTTATTGAACAATCATGATTTGTTACAATTCTATAACTTCTTCCTTTTTTATCAAGAGGAAATATTCCACTTTGTCTTATCTTTACCGCAAAAACAAACATATAAGGGAGAATGGCTACATCCCTAATGATCTTTTAAATATTATTAATTAATTCCTAGTGACCCCGGACTATCGATCTAATTAGTTCACAATAAATACTGAAACTTGCAACTATAAACGTTAATAAGCAAACATTTTAATAAACATTTATAACTGTGAAATTATCAAAACCTGATATAATTCGTAAATGCCGGTTAATAAAATCAAGTCGGGTTCAACATCAGTTGCACAAGGTGTAAGTCTTACAGGTCATAGCTTGGTTGGTAACGCCATTAATCGACCCGTACATATTAAATCCACAAACTCTCATTTGGGCGGTTCAATTAAATTTTTAACATAGACAACCAACAGCTCTCTCGCTACACCATGACTGCCCCTAGCAAGGTATGCATTTTAAAGTCATTAACCAAAACATATTGTTTTAATAAGACCTTATTATAACAAAACAATAGACTTATGGTATTCATACTCATTTATCATTTTTCCAAAAACATCAATTTAGTCATTAAGATTAGTTCTTATATAGTGCATATCATTATTATTCTTGATACGGATTCAAAAGTGATCCAATCAAACACCAGTCAGTTTGGGTAAGACCTCACACATCTTCAGTTTGAATGAACAAGGGCGTGAACTTTAGAAGTTTTCACAACCAAAGCCTTTATGATTGGTAATTACGCGACAGCGGTAAATAGTGATCAAAGAATAACATTGGGAAATAGAATCTAGTATCCATCTTAATAAGAGGATACTGAATGAGTATATCAATATCAAATTATCTATAATGAAGCTGGTTTATGGCGAGTTACATCCAACGACATTTATAATGAGGCATGGGAATTTAGAAGTCAACACCTTGAGTCTAAATTCACAATCATTTCCATGACCGACTACAGATAATTTAGAAAAACATTCATGGATTAAACGTATTTTAATAAAAAATAGTTATAAGATTCATAATTACATTTAGCCAGTAAATAAAATATAATTCAACGTATAACTGTAAAATGTTCATATCTCCAGATACTAAATCAAAACATATCACTAGCTATTCTAAGCATGATCGCTTCCCTATCCAAATCATGCTTGTCCCGAGTTATGGGCTTATAAACGGGTCTGCTAGTTTAGATATATTTTTATTTTGCTTGTCCTGATATCTCCCTTTTGCACTATGTCACACATGTAGTGTACCTCTTATGAATGTGTTTGGTCCTATGATGAAATCTAGGCTCTTTGGATTGAGCAATAGCACCTACGTTATCACAAATATTTCGGTTGGTTGCTGAATACTTGGAACCACATCAAGATTGGCTATGAACTTCTTCATCCAAGCAGCTTCCTTAATGTATTCAAATTCAATTGTAGAATCTTCCACCACCCTCTGCTTGAAACTTTTTCAAGAGATGGCTCTAATATTATTGTGAATATGAAACCAAATTGTGAGTGTGAATCATCTCAGTCCATTGAAAACTAGCATTAATGTACACCTTACAGTGAGTTATTCTTCAACTCCCCAAATATTATGAACATATCCTTAATCCTTCTCAAGTACTCCAAAATTTCCTTACTTCAGTCCAATGAGCAAGTCAGGTTCTGCTGATAACAACTTGCAATGCTTAAAGCATACAAGATACTACACATCATATTATATATGACAGAACTAATTAATGAAGCATATGAAACCTTTTCCATTTGCTTAATATCAATGTTCTTTAAAGGAAATTGTGATTTTTTAACATGGTAACTTTACTCATAGGAACACCTCTTATCTTGGAGTTTTTCTATCTTAAAGTGTGTTTGACTAAGCCCTAGAATCTACTTAGATCTATCCCTATATCTTGATTCCTATAACGTAAATAAATTCTCTAAGATTTTTCATTGCAAAACAGCTCCTAACCGTTGCTTAACTTCATTACGTATAAGGATGTTTCCAATGATCAGTATATCATTGACATAAATATAAGGAATGATACAGTACTCCTACTAGTCTTTCTATAAATACAAGGCTCATCTTTACTTTTCATAAAATCGAATTCCATGATTATCTGATTAAAATGAAGATTCCAGCTACGAGATGCATATTTAAGTCCATAAATGGACTTATTTCATTTAGACACTCTAATTGGATATTTTAGATCATCAAAACCATCAGGCTAAACCATTTAGGCATCTTCAGAGAGATGTCTATTTAGAAAAGAGGTTTTGACATACATTTTTCATATCTCATAATCATAGTACATGGCTATCGTCAGCAATATCCTTACTAATTTGATCATAGCAACAGACGAGAAAGTTTCATCATTGTCAACACCTTGAGTTTGAGTGAAACCCTTCGCAACTAGCCATGCTTTATAGGTTTGTATATTTTCATGCATGTCAATTTCTCTCTTTAAAATCCACTTTTTCCTTTTGCCCGAGAACCAGGGGTTAGACCAGGGGTTAGCTTAACCAAGTCCTAGACTTGCTTGTTACACATCAATTAAATCTCGCTGTTCATGGCATCTAGCCATTTTTTAGATTCTAGATATGAGATACAAGATTTGTAGTTAGTAGGTTTATCACTAGAATCAGCTACTACCAGGACTTTGGGATCCTCCAAATTCAAATGTATTTGTCAGGTTATTGCGAGTCCTGCTACTTTTGTTAATGTGTGTGTTTTATGTTCAAATCAACAACTTCTTATTGTTCAGATGCACCAACTTCATCGGCGTGTATAGTTCTCGAATTTCTTCAAGATCCACAATATTACTTCAATTTCCTGGAATAAGAAACTCTTCTTGACTTTATCAGGTTCGGATTTGATTGCCATACCTACCCATCTCTTTTGAGACTTTTCATAATTACATTTCTAAAGCAAAACTCTTGTTCTCGACACAATCACCATCGATTACATAAGGGTTTAGACAACCCAAAAAAACTACGACTAATGTTTCAGGGATTTCAAGAACTTTAATGAGGTTTTGTGATTCTTTAGGGTCTTTACGGCTTAATAAGAGACGAAAGATATGGATGGGTGGGGGATGTGGCGGTTACGGTGGTCACGTGGTCACGGTGGTTGGTGGATGATATTTGGCAATACAAAAAAGAGAGCAACGGGTGGATGGTTTCTGACCAAAACCCTCGACATATGATATTTTGTTCTTATATATATATTTCTCTTTTTGAGTAACTTACAAAGATAGTCCTCTAAACTATCATATTATTATTATACATAATGAATCTTTAGATGTAAAACGATTAAATGTCCTTAAACTAATATTTTTTTATTGGAGTTAGCATAAAAATACTAAATATATCGTATTATTTGTTTGTAGTGCTTCAATGTTGTCACTTTCCTAAGGGAACTAAAGACTTTTTGTATATTGTGATGCATCCCAATATGGAATGGGATGTGTCCTTATAGGAAGAGTCAAGTATTCCCTATAACTCGTGAATATTAAACAAGAATAAGTGTAGTTACACCACTCATGGCTAGGAGTTTTATGTAGTATTGCTTATGGTCTATGCCTAACAACGAGAAACTATACAAAGAAACCATGTAAGAATGAAAGGATGATTGATAGATTAAAATTATTAAGATCAAGAAAGATGGTATTATCTATGTTTTAAAGTTGAATATAGGTTTTTGATTTCAGTGGACTGCAATAGATGATCATAGAAAAGCTACAAATCAATATCCCATTCTTGTAAAAAAAAACTAATGTATAGACTTAATAAGTGGTTATTGATGGTCCAGGATGAGTGATCATATTTAAGTGTTTAAAAAAGTGACTAACCTACCTTAATAAATTAGAACATCAAAAGCCATTCGCTGGCTAGAATAGCCTGAAATCAGGAATGGAAATCAGAAAATAACGGAGACTTATTACTAAACTCCTAGACTGAGTCATAGTGCAATACTATCTCGTAACTATTGACAGATTACTGATTCTACACACTTCTTAACAATTTGTGGCTATAATATGAACAATTATTTTAACTTTACATAAGTGACATATCCATGTGACATGGAGTAGATGTCTCAATTATATCAAACAAGGATAGTTGTTTCACATCTATATTTTGGTAGACTTTCTCTTTTTAGAATGAAATTGAATCCAGTTCTATGTATCACCCGCAAAATGATAGGCAAAGTGAACGGATTACTCAGACATTGGAAGATATGCTACGAGCATGTGTAATTGTAAGGTTATATAAGAAGGCTGATGCAATCAAAGCAACCAAAGTAACCAAAAGCTTCTTACATGCGTGCACTACATACAAGGTACAAGTTGCTTTAGAAGTTTTACACTCTACACAGAAAATATTCCAAGTGTAAAATCTTCCCAATCCAAAGAACAAATCTTCCAAAGCTAAAGATGAAGTCTTTCGAAGCCAAAGATGAAGTCTTCCAAAGCTACAAAGACAAAGTCTTATGAAGCCAATGAGTGAAGACTAATTTCTTCCGAAGCCAATATTCTTTCCTTGGATGTACTTTTGCATAAAGCTGATCCATTTTCCGCTGCAGCTCTGAAGTCTCACCAACTTGCATAAGTTGGTGAAAAGGTCCATGCTTTTACGACGGTACATTAAGTCCTAGTGTTTGTGACTTTCTACTTAATGTACTTTTATCCTTATTGTAATATATTAAGATGTGAGCTATGGCATGTCTAGTCACTAGTCAAAATAGTCAAAGGCAATCTGCCTTTTGACTCTACGTTGATCTTGTTATCAATCAATATTTTCCAACCGGCTTTTAAAGTATAGCCAGTTGTAGAATAATATAAAGTATCTTAGGGTCTTGTATCTTACTTATGTATTGTAACACTTGTAAAAGAATTTGAGATTAATATACATTATTCTTGAAAACCATATATATTATTCTTGAGTTCTATCTCCTTGTTTACTTGTGTTCTTTACATCTTTTAATCAAACCCGGTTCCCTATTTGAATTGTTAAGTGTTCTAAAACTCCCCTCAGTATGAGACTGATTGTATTCAGTTGGATCAAGAAGAAGGCTGGTGCAACCAAAACCGAATCACTTAGACTATTTTGGTGCATCTAATAAAGGACTTCCGAAGCTAAGTATGGAACTTCCGAAGGAAAAAGAGCTCTTCCGAAGAAAGTATAATATGGACTTCTGAAGAAACACTCTTCTTCCGGAGAAAAGTATTCACTTCCGAAGATCAAGACTTAGAAGAAAAAGATAAGAAGACAACTTTCGAAGTATGAAGGAAAGATGAAGTCCTCAAGGCTTGGAAGAAGTAGCCTCTTCCGAAGTATAGGTGGCTTCAGAAAACTTGTTCTTCCGAAGCCAACTAACCTTCGAAAGAGACTACTATGAACCAGTGGACATAAGTATGGTCCTCCTGACACTCTGCTGCAGATCTCTGATATACTGCATGGCGTTTTCTCAAAGGCCATGTAGTTGACCATATTTTATTCCACTGTTCACCTTTATTAGTTAGTACAGTTACTAACTTTAGTTAGTAACAACAGGTAAGTCATGGACATGTCATGACTACCATATCCTAGATAATACTTTATCTAAGATACCTTAACTCTAGCATTGTATTATATGCTTAGTCATAGGTTCCCAGCTGGTATCAAGTATATCCGGCTGTAGGTAGTAGTATATATAGTTTCTCATTGTAACTCATAAACATGCTTGTAAGAGTCTTGTAATACTTTGAGTTGAGAAGTAATATATACAAATACCTTGAAAACTATATCCTTGTGTTCTTTGTTATTTAGTATATTATTATCAGCTCTTAAAAGACTCTGCTTTATCTGATCTGAGTGTAGCATTAGTGAGTTTGAGAGAAAAAACCAAGTCTTATTAACAAAACCGATCCTGCAATTGGTATCGGAGCTCTTCAGGGTCTTGATTGTGAGGTCTTACCATCCTAATCAACCTGTTTTTTTCTCCTCATTACACCACACTCAATATGGCCCTCAACAAGTCCGAAGTAGAAATGGGGATGATGACTAAAGCACCTGTCATCACCCCTAAAAACTTCAGATCATGGAGCAGACGCATGGAAGACTTCATCAGATATCAAGATAGCAAAATGTGGCAATCTATCGTCAATGGCCCGTACAAACCCAAGGTGGCTACACCAGGAGGAAACAGTGCCATGATAGAGAAAGCTATTGAAGATTATTCTGATGAGGACCGAAAAAGATGGATATTGACACAATGCAATGACTATCTTATGACTGCAATAACCAACTCCACTATGGTGGGATTTGAGCATTGGAAGTTAGCTAAAGAACTGTTTGATGCACTCGCTCAGATGTACTCTTGTTCCAATGAATCCAAGAAGGACTCACTGAAGCAGTAGTTTGAGAACTTCACCTACATTGATGGAGAGACTCTCAGCCAGCAATATTTAAGGTACATGGATCTCGTTTCTTCCCTTCAGTCTTTAGGAATCACTCCTGAACTTAGAGACCTCACAAGAAAGTTCACGAGTGCACTTCCTAATGAGTGGATGTTTTACTGTCTCTATCAAGAGAAAAGAAAATCTGATCCCTCTCACCATGACCGAACTCTACGGAATTCTTGATGGATACCGTTTGGAGATGGAAAGCAAAAAGGGTCATCAGACAAGCAGGTCCTCGAGTCTCCCTGCTAGCAATGCATTGATGGTTGCTAAAGGCTCAGGACCCTCCCAACCTCAACAGTTCCTAACATACAACCAGTAGACATCTTGTTCTTCCGGACCATACATTACATTTCCTGAGACTCCACGGTCTCAACAGGCTCAACATAGTTCTTTTCAGGACAACTGTTCCTTTGTCTTAGGAAGTGGAAACTCTAGTGATCATTAATACTGTTTTGATGATCTAGAGTGCTTCAGTCCAGATGATGTGGAATATGTGGGCATAGTCCAACAAATGGCTCTTTTAACCTACACAGCAAAGAAGTTCTTCAAGAGAACTAAAAGGCAATTCCCTCAGAACCCAACCAACAGCAAATTTAGGTTTGACAAAACTAAGGCCAAATGTTACAACTGTAACCAACTTGGTTATTTTGCAAGAGAATGCAAGGATACCAAGTCAAATCCGGGAACCCCATAAGCCTCCACACATTCTTTTGTATCAAAGCACACTGGGAAGTCAACAGAGACAACTTCAATGGCTCAAGAAGTTGACTGGAGCTTTATAGTGCAGGATGTGACTTCTGCTCAAGCACTCATGGCTGGATCTGATGACAATAAGGTACATGAACATCTCTGTACTCCTGCATGTATTGTTAAGGTTAAATTGTATCAGGACTACAATATGGAGATTAATCTGATATTGAGTCTTTAAATGTTTTAAAATCTGATTTTAAAAGGGTTGAATCTGACTATTAAAGAAAAATTAAGGAGTTGGAGAAAACTATGTTCTTATTAAACACGAACATTCAAAATATAAGACTCAAATAAAAATTTAATATCCAAATTGTCTGAGGCTCAAGCCCAGCTTGTCACTGCTGAGGCTCAAGCTAGAAAGTATGCTATTTCTGAGCAGAACTTTTAAGCTATTATTGCATCATCCTCCCACTCCAAAGTTTGTTATCAGAACAAAGAAGGATTGGGGACCAATGAAATTGCTCCACCACACTCTTATGAGTACATCAGACAACCAAGATATGGACTGAAGAGCAAGAGGTCCCATCCGTTGATCCTTCTCCATCTGAGTTGGAGAATGATGCAATAATAGAAAACACCACAGGGAAGGAAAAGGTAAATCAACCCACTCCTACTAGTGATGATCAAATCCTGACCACAAAAGCCAGAAGAAGCAGAGCCAAAGCAGCAAGAAGAACCGCAAAGAAAGTAGCTGAGTCTAAGCTGATGATTGGCCCAAAACAAAGGGTGTATTCATCTGCTGGATTCCAAGTGGAAGGTAACTCTGATTTAGGAAAGGAGTATAATACCAATACTCCTGTCCTACCAAAGAATCAAAGATAAAGGGAAAGGTTACTGATGAATAGAAAAGAAACAAGAAACAACAATCCTCAAGTTCCTAGAAGAGTAACATTGCATGCATAATGTGTGGATTGCAAAACCACATGGCCAAAGATTGTTACTACAATCCTGCTAGCACACATTATGCAAATAATGTTAAAAGAGAAGGAGTCAGGGAAGGTTTATCGTTTGGAACCTATCAAATGGTCCAAGTCATGAAAAAGGGAAAGCTGAGTTTCGAAGCAAGATTGCTTTCGGAAGAAAGTCATTCTTCCAAAGGGAAAACAGCCTCGGAAGCTAAAGCTGCTAAAATCAAAGAACAAAAGAATTATCTTGAAACCATTTCAGAAGAAGACTAATTCAGAAGAAAAGGTGGTGAAGGCATCTTCCGAAAAGAAAGAAGCTTCGGAAGAATGTCATGCTGCAAAAGATTCAACAAGCTCATCCTCTATGATCAACCAAAGGATGGATTGGAAGATCAAGAAAGATGCTGCAACCCAAACCTCTTCTTCAAAACATCCATTGAACCCTCATGCTTAACTTATGGTTCAATCATGTCAATATCATTGGATGAACCCAAGACCAACAAGGCTTGGGTTTCCAATCAAAACTAATTATCTCATCTTATGTGTAGGAACATCCATATGACAAAAATAACAATGTTTGGATTGTATGCTCCAGGCACATGACAGGGAACATATCTCTCCTTCAACAACTTCAACATTTTGATAGAGGTCCTGTTCAGTTTGGAGGTGAGACTGGAGGATATATTTCTGGTAGAGGAAGTATATCCAATGGAAAATTAAACATTGACAAGGTTCACTTTGTCAAACAACTTAAACACAATCTCCTAAGTGTTTCTGAATTCTATGATCAAAAGCACCAAATGCTTTTTACAGAACATGAGTGCATTATCCTCAAAACTGGGATGACAATTCCTAAGGAATTAGTGCTTCTTAGATCTCCCAGAAAAGGGGATATGTACAAGCTAGACATGAATAATGCTTCCCCACTAGGTGAAGTATCATGCTTTCTTCCAAAGCAAATAGTGATGAGTCAACTATTTGGCATAAATGTATGTGTCATGTAAATTTTAAGATAATGAATAAATTGGCTAAAAATAACTTGGTACATGGTATGCCCAGAAAGGAGTTCATCTATAAAGATAACTGCGTTGCTTGTCTGAAAGGGAAGCAACATAGGGCATCTCACAAATCCAAAGAAGTTAACTCTATTACTACTCCATTACACTTATTGCACATGGATCTTTTCGATCCCACAAGTATAATGATCATTGAAGGAAATCATATTGCCTTGTGATAGTAGATGATTTTACTAGATTTACTTGGGTGTTCTTCTTAAGAACTAAAGATGAAACTGCTGAAACTCTAAAATCTTTTATTCTTAAGATAGAAAATCAAATTGATCACACGGTCAAAATAATCAGAAGTGATCAAGGGACCGAGATTAAGAATCAAGTTCTTGACTTATTTTGTAACTCTAAAGGGATTGCCAGACAATATAGTGCTCCTAGAACTCCTTAACAAAATGGTGTTGTTGAGAGGAGGAACATGACACTTATTGAGGCTACAAGAACCATGTTAGCTGATTCAAGCTACCTCTAACTTTTTGGGCAGAGGCAGTCAGCACTGCATGCTATATGCAGAACAGAGTTCTCATTGTCAAGCCCCATGGAAAAACCCCTTATGAGTTATGGAACAAGAGGCCACCATTCCTTGATTTTCTAAGGTCCTTTGGCAGCAGGTGTACCATACCTAACACAAAAGACAATTTAGCAAAGTTTGCTGAAAAGTCAGATGATGCTATCTGATGCGTGCGGATAGTATATATATTTTGATAAAGGTTTTTCGCACAAATTCAGTTTTAAATGGTTATTACTAATACTAACTACACACAAAAGGCAAGTGTACCTATCGTGAGGTAATATAGTGTTGGTAAGAACCGAGTATCAATCCATGGACACACTAATTCTACTCAACAACCCTCATAATTGACTATTAATTTTGATTTAGAAAATGATAAGTTAAACAAAATAACAATAAATAAACATAGATAAAGATAGATTGAGACTTTTGGTGATTCTTTTAGTGAAGTAAGGCTGTTATCCTAATTTAGATTACACTTATGCAACTGTGATGAATTGGTGGTATGATTAAAGATATTGATTAAAGTAATTATGTTAATGTTTATAAAGATGAGCTGGCGTGATTTTTCGTCTATCCGCTCCGTAGTGACTAGGACCACGTCAGATTGAGATTTACTGCTTAGGTCAAAGCCCTAGTAATATAGGTAAATCTTTTTTGTCCTTTTCGACATACGATTTCTGAAAACATAACGTAATGTAAGAAGAGAGTTGACCAAGTTCCTTTCCAACATACCATTAATTTTGGAAAACCGTAACAATTACTGTAGATTTCTCAGACTAATAAAAGGGAACCCGTAAATGATTAGAAAGTTAAGGTGATATGATTTCTAATAACCATCTCCAGTTAATTAGCCACAGATTTGTTATGAATAAAAGTTGATCATATGTTTTTCAACCGTGTATGACAATCACAATTACAAATCATAAGTTTATAACTTCCAATTTAAATATAGGTGCTACCCATCAAAAGTTTTCCTAAGACCACCATAACATTAACATAATATAAATCACACCCTTAGTTTATCACAAATTACATAAGGTTTCACTAAATTAGTATAACAAATGAAGTTTAGCTTATAATGAGCTTGAACCTAACAACAAAGATAGAAGATAGTAATGAAATCATCATTAAATTAGAACAATCAAACCGGTGATTCACTATGGATGATGTTAACGATCCCGAGCTTCTTCTAAGTGTTGAATGGACCTCTAAAACCTTCTAAGGACCTCCAAAGGTTGGGTTCCCGAGAAGGAACACCAGCACTTCACCTCCCAAAAGCTCCTCTCAAAGTTGCAAATGAAGTCCTATTTATAGGCTTTCTGGAGTGTTTAAGCACGGCCCTGTGCCTAAAAGGCACGACCCCGTGATAGTACAATGTACATAAAAGTTGGTCGGCTCGTACGCTCAGATGTTGTCTGGCACGGCCCCGTGTTCAATGGGGCACGACCCCGTGTTGTGGTGGGGCACGACCCCGTGCCTCCTGGGGCACGCCCCCGTGCCTCGGTCGGGGAACCATACTTTTTGTCCTGTCGGACTAACAAACACGGGGGTGTGTTGATTTAAGCACGGGGGTGTGTTTCAGGCTGGGTATGGGGGCGTGCCTCATGAAGCATGAACCCATGCTTGAATTCCAAAACTTGGTTTTCTTCATTTTCTTCTTATTTATGCTCCTTTGTTCATCTTGGTCTTTTCCAAGCTGAAAACACAATATGAATGATTTAGGTATCAAATCATCATTTTCAGTAAGAGTTTTATAGAATAATTGATGTGCAATTGATATGTTTTATATATATAATTTGAAGCACATCAAATATCCCCACACTTAAACTTTGCTTGTGCTCAAGCAAAATCACTCAAAATAG
Source organism: Flaveria linearis (assembly GCA_024085815.1). Taxonomy (NCBI): domain Eukaryota; kingdom Viridiplantae; phylum Streptophyta; class Magnoliopsida; order Asterales; family Asteraceae; genus Flaveria; species Flaveria linearis. Next base: position 20,028,530 of record CM044004.1, on the reverse strand, counting down.
CAACACCACCAAAAACCAAATAAATCAAGATATAAATATGTCTTTCGCGAACTATACAAGCAAACTTGGTTTACCCAAATATAAACAATTAAGCACATGTGGAATGATATCCTTTCAAGCAATAGAATGGTTTGCAAATATTTTTAACATGTAAAACTTCACACTTCTCACAAGGTGCACTCACACTCGGCTATATATATGGAATCATACATAAGATGAAGTATGAATAATACGCTCAATTGCCTAGTATGAATACGTGTGAAATCATATGCTTGGTAAAGGATCAAATCTCCACCTATGTTAGGTATTACTTGCATAAATCATTAGGTCTTTGATAGGTTGTAACTTGGTTTAGGTTTAGGGTACGGATTATTTGGGGAAAAAGTGGCTAAATGCTAAAGACGATGATCTTGGCTTATTTGATTGATATAAACTAACAAGAAAGTAATAAAAAGGTTTCCCCATACAATACTCAAGCTGCAAGGGATATACAAACTCAAGGACTTGTTTATGGTCAGATTGTCAAGACTGTATTTGCATTTTCAAAAACTGCACCTCCTCCTTAACCCGAAGATATACATAGCTATCCTTTTTTAAGGGTCGTTCAGCTCGGAGCCTAAAAGCACCCAACGGATTCGGATGTCGAATTTTTGGATTCGGTTTGGCTTTTGCTGCATTTTCCTTCGTGAAAACAGTTCTCCACAAGTTGGGAATTTTTCATATCATTTTTTTTCCTTTCTTGATCACATATATTGAAATAACACAAAATGACGGAACTAGTTTCTTCTTTGTTCTTTTTTTCTCTCTCTTTTTCTTTTCTTCTTTTTTTTCTTTTTTTTTTTGAAATAAGCCAAAACGTGTCTTTATCGAAAAAGGGTTTTGTTCAAGGCTTTTTGGTTTAGTGACTTCATGGTTCGGGTGATTAAAAATAAAAATGTTTAAGCTCAACGGGGCTAACTAGGGATAATATTTGGGTAAGGATATTTGAAAATGGCAGAGGCTCGAATCTTGGGTTTCCTAATTGTCTAAATCCTTTTTACGCAATAAATACTTATCAGGTTTTGAAATGCATACCCAAAACAAGTTTAATTCACACGCAACATAAGTCACCCTCAATAAATTCATAATGAAAGCAAAATGCATAAATGCAAAGCATGTTTAAGGCTCAAAAATAAGCTCACGTAACGGATGGATTTGAGTATAAGTGCTTCATTTTACATGTTTGAATATTTTCACCAACTCGTTTTGCTTTTCAGGATATCACAAAAAACATTTTTAAGATCATTTGGGTTTGCTTTATTTCTTATTTATTTCTCGAAAACGTATATTTATATTTTGTTTTATTAAAAATTGTTTCATGTTTCCTGTGTTGTTGCCAAAAACATTAAAATCAGAGTGACTTTTTGCAAAAGTTTTAGTTATAACTTGGACCTATTTATAAGAAAAGTATCAAGCATGTATAACCTTCCCCACACTTAAACTTCACATTGTGCTCAATGTGATTCTCAGTAATATTAAGTAGAGAAAGGCAAATGAAAACTCCCCTAAAATGATGAGTCGAATGCGTGCGATCGTTTTTCCACAGCCGCCTTGAAAAAGCTCAAAAGAATACATCCGGATTAATCTAAAACATAACCAATTTATTTAAGCAGAAAGTTAAAATCCTAAGCACACAAACTAAAAATAAACAGACTGAAAGTAACATAGAGCCATGTTTTGGTTATGGGTCCTTGGCTAGACCCTTCCCCACACTTAGTTTTTAGTGAGGTGGAGGTTTATCACCTCTGAGAAAATCTTAGTTGGTACATCGATTTGGCCATTAACCGATGACCATTAACTTTGAAGCTTAGTCCCTCATTATTTTTAACCTTGATAGCATTATGTGGATCGACTTCTTCTTCTTTTTTTATTAAATAATTATTATTTTTTTAAAGTAAAACAAAATAGTCAAAAATTTGGATTGCCTTTCAAACTACCATGTGTCCCCGGCAACGGCGCCAAAAACTTGATGCGTGCGGACAGTATATATATTTTGATAAAGGTTTTTCGCACAAATTCAGTTTTAAATGCTTATTACTAATACTAACTACACACACAAAAGGCAAGTGTACCTATCGTGAGGTAATATAGTGTTGGTAAGAACCGAGTATCAATCCATGGACACACTAAGCCTACTCAACAACCCTCATAATTGACTATTAATTTTGATTTAGAAAATGATAAGTTAAACAAAATAACAATAAATAAACATAGATAAAGATAGATTGAGACTTTTGGTGATTCTTTTAGTGAAGTAAGGCTGTTATCCTAATTTAGATTACACTTATGCAACTGTGATGAATTGGTGGTGTGATTAAAGATATTGATTAAAGTAATTATGTTAATGTTTATAAAGATGAGCTGGCGCGATTTCTCGTCTATCCGCTCCGTAGTGACTAGGACCACGTCAGGTTGAGATTTACTGCTTAGGTAAAAGCCCTAGTAATGTAGGTAAATCTTTTGTATCCTTTTCGACATACGATTTCTGAAAACATAACTTAATGTAAGAAGAGAGTTGATCAAGTTCCTTTACAACATACCATTAATTTTAGAAAACCGTAACAATTACTGTAGATTTCTCAGACTAATAAAGGGAACCCGTAAATGATTAGAAAGTTAAGGTGATATGATTTCTAATAACCATCTACAGTTAATTAGCCATAGATTTGTTATGAATAAAAGTTGATCATGTGTTTTTCAACCGTGTATGACAATCACAATTACAAATCATAAGTTTATAACTTCCCATTCAAATGTAGGTGCTACCCATCGAAAGTTTTCCCAAGAACACCATAACATTAACATAATATAAATCACACCCTTAGTTCATCACAAATTACATAAGGTTTCACTAAATTAGTATAACAAATGAAGGTTAGCTCATAATGAGCTTGAACCTAACAACAAAGATAGAAAATAGTAATGAAGTCATCGATAAATTAGAACAATCAAACCGGTGATTCACTATGGATGATGTTAAATGATCCTGAGCTTCTTCTTAGTGTTGAATGGACCTCCAAAACCTTCTAAGGACCTCCAAAGGCTGGGTTCCCGAGAGGGAACACCAGCACTTCACCTCCCAAAAGCTCATCTCAAAGTTGCAAATGAAGTCCTATTTATAGGCTTTCTGGAGTGTTTAAGCACGGCCCCGTGCCTAAAAGGCACGACCCCATGATAGTACAATGTACGTAAAAGTTGGTTGGCTCGTACGCTTAGATGTTGTCGGGCACGGCTCCGTGTTTAATGGGGCATGAACCCGTGTTTGTGGTGGGGCACGGCCCCGTGCCTCTTGGGGCACGCTCCCGTGCCTCGGGTCGGGGAACCGTACTTTTTGTCCTGTCGGACCAACAAACACGGGGGTGTTGATTTAAGCATGGGGGTGTGTTTCAGCCTGGGCATGGGGGCGTGCCTTATGAAGCACGACCCTATGCTTGAATTCCAAAACTTGGTTTTCTTCATTTTCTTCTTATTGATGCTCCTTTTGTTCATCTTGGTCTTTTCCAAGCCTGAAAACACAATATGAACGATTAACGTATGAAATCATTATTTTCAGTATGAGTTTAGAATAATTGATATGCAATTGATATGTTTTATATGTATAATTTGAAGCACATCACTATCTTTGTTTGATACTCTTCCAGCTCTAAAGCTTATAGAGTATACAACATTAAGAATCAACAATTTGAGTAATCATTCAACATAGTTGTAAATGAGCACACTCCTTGTGTTAAGGGGAATGGTCCTGATCATATTTTTGACTTAGAATTGTTTCCAAACTATTCTAAACCATCTTGTGAGAATGTTTCATCTGGAACATGTGCTCAAAACGAATCAGATGCTAGCCAACTGTTTGAGCTGCACGGACCTCTTCCAAACTCTCTAAGGAATACAAACAATCAAGCTTCCACTATTGACAGATCTAATAGTATAGTCATCTCAGGGAATAGTAAAACTTCAACCAGTGATTCACTTACTGATCCTCAAAATTCGATGGGTGACACTTTACAACACCAGGCTGATGAAAGTAGCATCCTGAAGGAATAGGCAACTGTTGATGCTGCTTCACAGTCAACAAATGATGATGTTTCTCGTTCATTCAATCAGTCCTCATCGAATGAATTTGAAACAACAATTGGATGAAGTGTTCCAGCTCCCAAGCAAAATATGTCTAATCTGGATTTATCTTTTCAACTAGAGGTGATTCCTAAACTAAGGATTCATACTCATCCAACTGAAAATATTATAGGGGGTGCAACTGAAGGCGTGAGAGCAAGAGGACAGACTCATCATGGGAATGTCTTCTTGTACTCCTGCTTCTTATCTCAGATAGAACCCAAGAAGGTAGAAGATGCCTTGAAAGATATCAGCTGGATTGAATCGATGCAAGAGGAGCTGCTTCAATTCAAAAGACAAAAAGTTTGGAACTTATGTCCATTGCCATCTGGTCAAGTACCTATAGGCACTAAATGGGTTTTCAAAACAAAAGAGATGATAGAGGCTTGATTATCAAGAACAAGGCAAGACTGGTGGTTCAAGGATACACTCAAGAGGAAGGAATCGATTATATAGATGTCTTTGCACCTGTTGCAAGACTTGAGGTAGTTAGGATCTTCTTTGCTTATGCTGCATCCAAGAATTTCACTGTCTACCAACTAGATGTCAAGTGTGCTTTTCTATATGAGGATATAGATGGGGAAATCTACGTGTGCCAGCCTCCAGGATTTGAAGACCCACAACACCCCAACTATATGTGCAATTGGATAAAGCTCTATATGGGCTGCACCAAGCACCTAGGCTGTGGTATGAGACTTTGTCTCAGTTTCTTCTGAAAAATGGTTACACCAGAGGTACCATTGATAAGACTCTTTTTATAAAGAAGTCTGGAAAGAACATCTTACTTGTTCAAGTCTATGTCGATGACATCATATTTGGCTCCTCATGTAAAGACTTTGAAAGCATCATGAAGAAGAAGTTTGAAATGAGTTCCATGGGAAAATTGGACTTTTTCCTTGGGATTCAGGTGAAACAATCGAAGGGTGGGTTCTTTATCAATCAATCTAAGTTTGTCAATGGCATCCTAGAAAGATTTGACATGAAATACTGTAAGCCAGCCAAGACACCCATACCAAGAAACCATAACCTCTGTCCTGACTGTAAGGCTCCATCCCCGGGCACCTCACAGTTGGTCATTCATCGCACATAAACGTACAATTATTTAAAACATAGCAGCGGAAATTAAACAAAACCATTTCATATATTTTAGTGACAACTTTTGCAACGTAATACAATACTGTTAACTGTTACAAAATATTATAATTGCATTACATCACAAAAATGTAATTATTATAGGAATGGATGCCATCCCAAAAATGCCAAGTAGCTGCCCCGTGTCATCCTCAGCAACTATTACCTGCCAACTGGAAACACAAAAAAGTCAGCGTTGCTGAGTGTGTTCTAGTTTTGTAAATAAAATACTTTACTTTAAATATATACTCTCTTTACTTTCATACGTGGTCATGCATCATATGTACAGATAGAGAATATTGCTTTTACTTTCAATAACGTTCATCATTATTCATCATATTCTTAGCATGTTTTCATGTCATGCTTTTCGTTAACATTCTCTTATTTTCATTCTCATTCTTTCGTAACGTACTCATTATCATTCTTTTACATTCATACTTGTTTTCTTACTTACTTTCTTTCTTTCTTTCTTTAGTACGTTATGTCATTCTTTTACATTCATATGGATTAATGAACAATACCCCGAACATTGTGCACGAAGCTGATGCTGGACCTGTGGTAATTAAACCATGAACATTGTGCACGAAGCTGATCCAGTCACCTAGGGCAAGTCATCTCTCCCATTCATACAAACCGTTTGGTCCTACCCCGAACATTGTGCACGAAGCTGATTATAGATCTGTGGTAATTAAACCATAAATATTGTGCACGAAGCTAATCCAGTCACCTAGGGCATACCAAAGGGCCATGTCAATCTCAAAGATTGACCCTGTGTGCATCCTTTGGGGTTTATAGTTGAGCTAACGACAACATGGTCGTGCACCTCCTTTCATTTGCTTATAAGCCATTCGTTCGTTCATAGGCACTATTTGGGCGCTTCTGCCCTGTTCAGACATTTTGCCACTATGCAGACGTCTGGGCTTAACTTAGTCGCTTTTTCACTTATTCGCATGAGCCTGTTTAGGCGCATTGGCCCTATTCAGATGTTTGGGGCAACACTTAGCCATTTTCTACTTAGACGCATGCGCCTGTTTAGACGCATGGGCACTATTCAGGCGTCTGGGTTTCTGGGCGTTTGGGCGTACTTAGGCAATTTGACCTTTGGACGCATGGGTCACTGTTTAGGCGCATGAACAACTAACTTTCCCATAACCAACATAAATCAGTCCCATTTCATCTTAAATCATAATCTAAGCCTAGTACGTATTAGCATCCTAAGCATCTTAACATGAACATTCATACATTTTTATCCCAAATTACACCCACCCCCACACACACATTCACACATACTTACATACTTACACACATTCACACATACTTACATACGGGTAAACCCATTTTTATAAAAACATATACACATGCATTTTCCATCCCTAAAGTAGTTAAGAACATGATAAAAAAGGGGGATTCGAGAACTCACCTTAGTTGTTTTCGGGTTTGAACCCTTCTTTGAGCTTCCCAGATGTTTCTAGCACCTAAAACCCCCACACATATACAACCCGAACACACAATCATATTTATAGGCATATAACCGAGAGTAGAAACATCTATAACATCATAAAACTAAGAATTATTACCAAAAACTTCAAACTTCCTTTCTTCTTCTGCAAACTCCGAGAATTCTCTGTTGTTTTTCTCTCTAAAAATCCGATTATTGATGTGAATAAGCAATATGGGCGACCATGTTACTTTATTTACCAACTTTCAAACCTTTTGTCCTTTTTGACACTTTTAGTCCTTCAACTTGGGCTTCATAGCCTTTCCTTCTTTTCCTTTACTTCTATTCTTTTCTTTTTTTCTTTAAAAAAACCGGGTGTTACAAGTCCACCCCCCTTATATAGGTTTCGTCCCCGAAACTTGTTATTCCTGAAACAGATGAGGGTAATGCTGCCTCATCTCTCCTTCAACCTCCCATGTAGACTCAGATCCCTTCCTATGGTTCCACTGTACTCGCATAAGAGGAATCACTTTATTCCTTAACCTCTTCTCCTTATGATCGATGATCGTCACTAGTTGCTCCACGTAATTGAGCCGTTCATCCACTTCGATTTCCTCAAGTGGTACAATCATATCCTCATCGGCTAAACACTTCTGCAGATGAGATACATGGAATTTAGGATGAATTCCACTCAACTCATCAGGTAGCTCTAACCTATAGGCCACCTCTCCTACTCGAGCATTGATTCGGAAAGGTCTTATATACCTTGGGCTCAACTTGCCCCGCTTTCTAAACCGAATGATACCTTTCCAAGGTGAGAATTTTAACATAACCCTATCACCCACCTGGAACTCAATCGGTTTACGCCTCTTAGCGACATACGACTTCTGTCTATCCTTAGCTGCCTTCATGAAGGCTTTAATCTTTTCGAGTTTCTCCGTCGTAGCCTCAATCACTTCAATGCTCCTAACTCCTTCTGACCAATATCACCCCAGCAAACGGGTGTCCTACATCTTTTACCGTGTAGCATCTCGTAGGGTGGCATGCCAATGCTGGCATGATAACTGTTGTTGTACGAGAATTCGGCTAACGGCAGATGGTCATCCCAACTTCCTCCGAAATCGATCACGCACGCTCGAAGCATGTCCTCGTGTGTCTGGATCGTCCTCTTAGACTGACCGTCAGTCTAAGGATGATAAGCCGTGCTGATATGTAGTCTCGTCCCCGTCGCATCGTGGAATTTCTTCCAAAACTTTGATGTAAGCCGAGTGTCGCGATCAGACACAATAGACACCGACACACCATGACGAGATACAATCTCCTTGATAATAGATCCGTGAGCCTCTCAGAGGAATACGTCTCTCGGATTGGTAGGAAGTGAGCACTCTTCGTCAAGCGATCAACTAACACCCATATAGCATCATATCCTTTCGGGGTACGTGTTAGTTCCGTAATCAAGTCCATGGTGATATGCTCCCACTTCAACTGGGTATATCCAACGGTTGGATTTTCCCGTACAGCTTCTGGTGTTCCGCCTTCACCTGCAAACAGGTAAGGCATTTACTCACATACTCTGCTACGTCACGCTTCATACCCGACCACCAGTAGTCTTTCTTCATATCGTGATACATCTTGGTAGCACCGGGATGAATGGAGTATCGAGTCTTATGAGCCTCATACATGATCTTTCCATGAAGATCCCCGTAACGAGGAATCTAGATCCGCCCATATCAGGTTCTGACACCGAGTGTTTTCACCCAACTCCATGACCAGACCTTTCATTATTTGAGAGTTAAGACGTTCTTCTTTCAAAGCCTCGTCTTGAAACTCCTTGACCTACATCATCACGTCAAAGGTCATAATCAGCTGATAAGCCTTCATTCGAATTGGCTCGGGTCTCTCTTTTCAGCTAAGGGCATCTGCCACCACGTTGGCCTTGCCTGGATGGTAATTGATCTCACAATCGTAATCCTTTATGAACTCCAACCATAGCCTTTGCCTCATATTCAAATCTTTCTGCTCAAAGAAGTACTTCAAGCTTTGTGGTCTGTGAAGATGGTGCACTTCGTCCCGTATAGGTAGTGCCGCCAAATCTTCAGCGCGAAAACCACCGCAGCTAGTTCTAGATCGTGCATAGGATAGTTGACTTCGTGGGTTTTCAGCTATCGGGATGCCTAGGCTATCACTCTTCCACGTTGCATCAATACGAACCCTAGCCAAGAATATGATGCATCCGAATACACCACTAAATCTTCACTTCCCTCGGGCAATGACAAGACAGGAGCTTGTGTTAATCTTGCCTTTAACTCCTCAAAAGCATCCTCCTGTTCTCGACGCCACATGAACTTCACATCATTACGAGTCAACCTTGTCAATGATATGGCTATCTTGTAAAAGTCTTGAATGAATCTTTGGTAGTAGCCCGCCAACCCTAAGAAGCTACGATTCTCGGATGGCGTCTTAGGAGACTTCCATTGCATCACGGCCTCAACCTTTATCGGGTCCACCATGATTCCCTCAGCATTTACCACGTGACCCAGAAATTGCACCTCACGTGACCAAAAAGAACACTTGGAGAACTTAGCATACAACTTCTCCTTTCTCAATGTCTCCAACACTTCCCGAATGTGACCGACATGCTCTTCTTCACTCCTTGAATAAATCAGGATATCATTGATGAACACAATCACTGATTTATCGAACATCGGCTGGTACACTCGATTCATCAAATCCATAAAAGCAGCTGATGCGTTGGTTAGACCAAAAGACATCACAAGGAACTTATAGTGTCCATAACACGTACGAAAAGCTGTTTTAGGAATGTCTTGCTCCTTTACCTTTAATTGATGGTAACTAGATCGAAGGTCTATCCTCGAGAACCAACTGGCACCTTGGAGCTGATCGAACAAGTCATCAATTCTCGGTAATGGATACCGATTCTTCACCGTCAACTTGTTCAACTCACGGTAGTCAATACACATCTTCATGCTACCATCCTTCTTCTTTACGAATAAGACCGGAGCACCCCAAGGAGAGACACTCGGTCTAATGAACCCCTGTTAGATCTAGGAATAATAGGTCTAGATCAATTTGTATAGGCTTAGCACTTTAATCAATACTTGTAATAAATATTTATAACTGACTATCATTATGTATGCATTGAATGTATAGGTTAACCTATATGTTTTGTGTGATGTACATGATGACAGACAAAACAATATACTTGGTGCATTTTTGAAATCGGCCAAGTGTAGGAAACATCTACGGATGAACAATATGCTAATCCGTAGATATGTTTCTTACAAGGCATCCTTTGTGTCTACGGATGAACAACACCACCCAAGGATTACTTGGAAGTGAAGATTCCTACAAAAGGCAAGGTTCGTACGGAAGAACAGAAGTTCCTATGGAAGGCAAGGTTCCAACGGAAGAACAGAAGTTCCTGCGGAAGACAAGATTTCAGCGGAAGACCAAAACACTTGTACAATCTCAACCAGTCAACAAGTCAACAAGTCAACAACAAATCTGTTGGATCATGATAAGGCTGGTGCAACCAAATTCACTTCATAGTCACTTTTGGTACTACATTAAAGGGCTTCCGAAGCCAAGTAAGAGATCTTCCGAGAGTCTAAGGAACAACAGCTGAAGATATCTACTGAAGGCAAAAGCTGAAGTCAACTGCTGAAGACAACAGCTGAAACCAACAACTGAAGATATCTTCCGAAGACAAAGTCTGATGAAAGAGCTGAAGACAAAGTCTGAAAGCTTCCGAAGACAAAGTCTGATGAAAGAGCTGAACACAAAGTCTGAAAGCTTCCGAAGACAAAATCTGATGAAAGAGCTGAAGACAAAGTCTGAAAGCTTCCGAAGACAAAGTCTGATGAAAGAGCTGAAGACAAAGTCTGCTTCCGAAGACAAAGAAGACTCCAAGCTTCGGAAGAAGCAGTCTTCCGAAGTATAAGTGCCTTCGGAAGAAGTTATACTTTCGAAGCACTTTATCCTTCGGAAGACATTGCTATGTCCAGCAGATAAAAGTATGGTCCCTGTCAGTCCGCATGCAGACCTCTGACACAACATGGGTTCTTCCTAGAGAGCCATGCTGTTGACCATACTTTATTCTACTGCTCACCTTTTTATGTTAGTGCATGTTACCAACTTTAGTTGGTAACAAAAGGTAAGTCAGGGACATGTCCTGACTACCAACTCTGAGGCAAAATGTCTGAAAGAACTCACCTAGAGTCTTGTAGTATAGATGTAAGGTTAGAGGTGTCCAGCTGGAATCAAAGTATTCCCGGCTGTAGGTAGTATTATATATATCTTCTCCCTGTAACTCCTTATATAAGCGATTTGAGTCCAAGTGTCTTGTAATCCTTTGAGTTGAGAAGCAATATATAAAAGTACCTTGAAAATTTACTTGCTGTGTTAAATTTTCTTACTGCTTGTTACTTGTTATATTATGATCAACTCTTCTTAAAGACTGCTTGCTGAGTGTTGATTCACGGTGAGTTGAGAGAAAAACCACCCGAAATCGATCCCTGCAATTGGTATCAGAGCTCCAGGCTCTTGATTATGAGATCTTACCATCCTAATCAACCTGTTTTTCACTCCTCACCACAATCCACTCACTCAAATGGCCGCTCTATCCAAGGCTGATATGGAAACCGGTACCTTGACCAAGTCCCCCATGATCACCCCTGAAGATTTTGACACATGGTGTATCAGGATGGAAGGCTTCATCAAGTGTCAAGATTCAAGGATGTGGGACTCCATTGTCAATGGTCCTTTCATACCAAGCACTACATCTGCCACTGGTAATCACATCATTCCAAAAGATGTTGATGATTACTCAGAGGAAGACAGGAAGAGAATAGAGCTAGATCAAAGGGCTATGACTTGTCTCCAAACTGCTCTCCCCAACTCCGTCTACAGACGCTTCAAGAAGTGCAAAACTGCTAAAGATTTATAGGAAGCTTTGAAGCTGATGTATGAGGGATCCAAGGAAACTCAAGAGAACAAGAAAGATCTCTTGAAGCAGCAGTTTGAGAACTTTACTTTCAGGCTGGTGAGACCTTGACTCAACAATACTTCAGGTATGTTGAGCTAGTAGATACTCTGGCGGATATTGGAGTAGCTCTTGAGAACAGAGACATAGTTAGGAAGTTCATGTCTTCTCTTCCTAAACTATGGACTCACTACTGTGTTGTCATCAAGAGAACTTCGGACCTTAAGACTCTTTCTCTCACAGAGTTGTATGGTATCCTAAGTGCATTTCAGATGGAGATGAACATGCAGAACTCCTCTGACCACTCCAACAACCAACTGAGTTCAGCCCTTCATGTGGTTGAAAGGGAAAGCATAGAACCACAGCATCAGTTGCTATGCTACCCTGACAACTCACATACTGGACCCTTCATTACTCTACCTGAGACTCCAAAGTCTTAAAAGGTTCAACACAACTCCTTTCAGGATGGTTGTGCCTTTGTCTCTGGAAGTGGACACTCTGGTGATTTTCAATACTGCCTTGATGATCTTGAGTGCTTCAGTCCAGATGATGTGGAGTACATGGATATTGTCCAGCAGATGGCTCTTTTAACTTACAGAGCGAAGAAGTTTTTCAAGAGAACTGGAAGGCAATTCCCTCAAAACCCAGTCAACAGCAAGTTTGGGTTTGATAAGAGCAAAGCAAGGTGCTACAACTGCAACCAACTTGGTCACTTTGCTAGGGAATGCAAGGCTCCCAAGAACAATCCGGGAACCCCATAGGCCTCCACACATCCCACTGCTCCCAAGCATGAAGAAAAGTCAACTAAAACAGCTGCTGTTGCTCAGGAAGTTGACTGGAGCTTCATGGTACAGGATGTGACTCCCGCTCAAGCACTTATGGCCGGAACAGATGATGATCAGGTATATGAACATCTTTGTACTGCTGCCTGTATTGCTAAAGTTAAACTATATAAGGATTACATTTCGGAAATCAGATCTGAGGTTGAGTCTTTAAATGTGCTAAAATCTGACTTTAAAAGAGCTGAATCTGACTATCAAAGGAAGATTGATGAGTTAGAGAAAAACTGTGTCTCTTTTAAAACATGAAAAGACTAACTACAAGACTCAAATCAAAGATCTAATCTCCAAACTTTCTAAAGTTCAAGCCCAGTTAGTCACAGCTGAGGCTCAGGCCAGGAAGCAAGCTATTGCTGAGCAAAGCTTCCAAACTATTCTTGCATCAACCTCTCATTCCAAAATGTTTTATCAAAACAAAGAAGGGTTGGGAACCAGTGAAATAGCTCCACCACACTCTTATGAGTCTATTAGACTACCTAGATGTGGTACTGAAGAGCAAGAGGTTCCAACTGCTGACCCTTCTCCATTGGAACTAGAGGATGGAGCGAAAATAGTGGCCTCCACAGGGGAGAAACAAAAGGATACACCCATCTCCACCTGTGATGACCAAATCCTAACCACCAAGGCAAGAAGAAGCAGAGCTAAAGCTGCTAGAAGGACTGCTAAGAAGGTCGCAGAGTCCAAGCTTAAGATCGACCCTAAGCAAAAGGGTGTCTTCATTCTGCCGGATTTCAAGTGGTAGGTACTCCTGATTCAGGAAAGGAGTGTAGTACCAGCACTCCTGTCCTACTGAAGGATCAGAAGTTGAAAGGGAAAGTTGCTGATGAAGAGAAGAAAACTAGAAACGGCAAGCACACATTATGCAAATAATGTTAGAAAAGAAGGAGAAGAGAAGGTTTCTCAGTTGGACCACTTCAAAAGGTCCAAATGATGAAAAAGGGAAAGTTGGTCTCGGAAGCCAAGTTGCTTTCGGAAGAAATGCTTCTTCCGAAGGGAAAATGGCTTCGGAAGCCAAACCTTCTAAGGTTCGGAAGAACAAGAAGGCTCCTTGAAACCATCTCAGAAGAAGACTACTTCGGAAGAAAAGGTGGTGAAGGCTTCTTCCGAAAAGAGAGAAGCTTCGGAAGAAGACCATGCTGCAAAAGCTTCAACAAGCTCATCCTCAAAGATCAACCAAGGATGGATTGGAAGATCAAGGAAGATGCTGCAGCCCAAACCTCTTCTTCAAACCTCTCTTCATCAACGACCTCTATTGAACCCATTGCATATCTTTTGGTTCAATTATGTCACTATCTTTGGAAGAGCCCAAGACCTGCAAGGCTTGGGCTTCCAAACAAAACTAACCATCTCATCTTATGTGCAGGGACATCCATTTGACAAGAACAACAATATCTGGATTGTAGATAGTGGATGCTCCAGGCACATGACAGGGAACAGATCTCTCCTTCAACAATTCCAGAACTTTGATGGAGGCCTTCCAATTTGGAGGTGAGCCGGAGGATATATTTCTGGCAGAGGAAGTATATCCAATGGCAGAATAACATTGACAAAGTTCACTTTGTCAAACAGCTTGAACACAATCTGTTAATGTTTCTCATTCTGTGACCAGAAGCATCAATGCTTTTCACAGACATGAGTGCATTATCCTCAAACCAGGGATGACAATTCCTCCGGAATTGGTGCTTCTCAGATCTCCCAGGAAAGGGGATATGTACAAGCTAGATATGAACAATGCTTCTCCTATGGGTGAAGTATCATGCTTTCTTTCCAAAGCTGATAGTGATGAGTCAACACTATGGCATAAACGCATGTGTCATGTGAATTTTAAACAATGAATAATTTGTCTAAAAATAACTTGGTACATGGTTTGCCTAAAAAGGAATTTTTCTGCAAAGATAACTGTGTTGCATGCCTGAAAGGAAACAACACAGATCACTCATAAATCCAAATGTGTTAACTCTATCACTACTCCATTACACTTATTGCACATGGATCTCTTTGGTCCCACAAGTATAATGAGCATTGGAAGGAATCATACTGCCTTGTGATCGTTGATGATTTTACAAGATTTACATGGGTATTCTTTTTAAGAAGTAAAGATGAAACTGCTGAAACTTTAAATCTTTATTCTTAAAATAGAAAATCAAATTGATCACAAGGTTAAGATTATTAGAAGTGATCAAGGGACTGAGTTTAAGAACTTCGTTCTTGACTCATTCTGTGACTCAAAGGATTGCCAGACAATATAGTGCTCCCAGAACTCCTCAACAAACGTGTTGCTGAGAGGAGGAATAAGACACTTATTGAGGCTGCTCGGACCATGAGCTGATTCAAAGCTGCCTCTAACATTCTGGGCAGAGGCGTCAGCACTGCATGCTATGTGCAGAACAGGTTCTGTAGTTAAGCCCCATGGAAAAACCCCTTATGAGTATGGAACAAGAGGCCACCGTTCATTGGCTTTCTAAGGTCCTTTGGCTGCAGGTGTACCATACTTAACACAAAGGACAACTTGGCAAAGTTTGCTGAGAAGTCGGATGATGCTATCTTTATTGGATACTCTTCTAGCTCCAAAGCTTATAGAGTATACAATATCAAGAATCAACAATTTGAGGAGTCATCCAACATAGTTGTTAATGAGCACACTCCTTGTGTTAGGGGGATGGACCTGAGTATATCTTTTATTTAGAATTGTTTCCAAACTATTCTAAACCATCTTGTGAGAATGTTTCAGCTGGAACAGGTGCTCAAAGTGATGCTGATGCTGATGCAGGTCAACTATATGAGCTTCCCAGACCTCTTCCAAATTCTCCAAGAGCTGAAGGCAACAAGCTTCAACTATTCACAGATCTGACAGTGTAACTATCTCAAAAATAGTGAAGCTTCAACAAGTGAATCACTTGATCAACCTCAAAGTTCTTCAGTGATCCATTACAACACCAGGTTGAGGGAAGTAGTATTCTGAAGGAACAGGCAACTGTTAATACTACTTCACAACCAACCATTGATGATGTTTCTCAATCATTCAATCATCCTCATTGAATGACTCTGAAACAGCAGTTGGACAGAGTGATCCAGTTCCTGATCAGAATATGTCTAACCTAGACTTATCTCTGCAACTGGAAGTGATTCCTCGTCTTAGGATTCACAACACTCATCCACTGAGAACATCATAGGGAATGTCTCTGAGGTGTGAGAACAGAGGACAACTCATCATGGAAATGTCTGCTTGTACTCATGCTTCTTGTCTCAGATGGAACCAAAGAAGTAGAAGATGCCTTAAAGGATAGTAGTTGGGTTGAATCGATGCAGGAGGAGCTGCTTCAATTCAGAAGACAAAAGGTCTGGAATCTATGCCCACTACCATCTGGTCAGTACCCATAGGCACTAAATGGGTATTCAGGAACAGAAAGATGATAGAGGCTTGATTATCAGAACAAGGCAAGACTAGAGTTCAAGGGTACACCCAGGAGGAAGGAATTGATTATACTGATGTCTTTGCACCTGTTGCAAGACTTGAGGCAGTTAGGATCTTCCTTGCTTATGCTGCATCCAAGAACTTCACAGTCTACCAACTTGATGTCAAGTGTGCTTTCTATATGGGGATATAGATAGGGAATCTATGGTGTCAACCTCCAGGATTTGAAGACCCACAGCACCCCAACTATGTGTGCAAGCTGGATAAAGCTCTATATGGGCTGCACCAAGCACCTAGGCTTGGTATGAGACCTTGTCTCAGTTTCTCCCTGAAGAATGGATACACTAGAGGTACCATTGACAAGACTCTTTTCATCAGAAAGAGTGGAGAAGACATTTTGCTTGTACAAGTCTATGTTGATGACATCATATTTGTTCTTCAAACGACCAAATGTGCAAGGACTTTGAAAGCATTAAGCAGAAGTTTGAGATGAGTTCCATGGGAAAAATGGACTTTTCCTAGGATCCAGTGAAACAGATGAAGGAAGGGTTCTTCATAATCAATCTAAGTATGTCTCAGACATCTTAGAAAGATTTGAAATGAAGGACTGTAAACCAGCCAAGACACCCATACCCAGAAACCATAATCTTTGCCCTGACCTTGGGGGGAGGATACTGATCAACATCAGTATAGAGCAATTATTGGTTCTCTGATGTATCTCACTGCAAGTAGACCAGATATCATGTTTGCCACAGCATTTGTGCAAGATATCAGGCTGCACCAAAGGTGTCTCACCTAGCTGCTGCAAAGAGAATCCTCAGATACCTCAAAGGAGCACCTAAACTAGGTCTCTGGTATCCAAGAAATAGTGATTTCAATCTCTATGGATACTCTAACAGTGACTATGGTGGCTGCAACATTGACAAGAAATCACATCAGAGGATGTCAATTTCTTGGTGGAAGGATTATCTCATGGCAATGCAAGAAACAATCCTGTGTCTCTACATCAACTGCTGAAGCTGAATACATTGCTGCTGCTAGCTGCTGTGCTCAACTGCTATGGATTCAAAATCAGATGTTAACTATGGTTCAACTTCATGACTACTCCTATCCATATTGACAACAACAGTGCTATCTCCATTACTGAGAATCCGGTGAAGCACTACAAGACAAAACACATTGATATCAGGTATCATTTCATTAGAGATATTCATGAAAACAGCGATAAGTTAATCAAAGTTGACTCAAATGAACAATATGCTGATTTGTTCACAAAGGCATTTGATGAACAAGATTTGTATCTCATATCAGCAATTGGGATGATAAACATTGAATAACTACCTCTTTTGAAAACCTTTTTAATGAGTAATGTCTTGTGTCAATACAATTTAAGCCCTGTTACAAAAGATCTTTAACTATTCCAAGTGTAAATTCCTTCCGAAGAGGACTAACTCTCGGAAGATATTCTTGCATATCTTCCGAAGCTAAATTCCTCAATGGAAATTTTCTTCTGGAAGAGTTTTTGGTCTCGGAAGAAGCGATTGATTTTATATCAGATCTACTTCCGAAACTTATACAACTCTCCATTCGGAAGACAACTTTACCTTCGGAAGCAATGCCTTGCTTCGGAAGATAAAGTGCCTTCAAGGACAATTTTACCTTCGGAAGCAATATCTAGCTTCGGAAGAGAATTGCCTTCAGAGAAAATTACCTTCGGAACGTTTTACCTTCGGAAGTAAAGGTTTTATCTGTAACGGATATCTTTTGGGCCCCACTCTGTAAAAAGTAAAGATTTTGTACATGATGGTCAGATTATTTAAATTATCCTTGCCGCCAACATCATTTCTCCACCGTAACCACCAACCACCCACATAACCCCAAACAGTTACCCTATTACCGGCCTCTACTACCACAATTCATCCCCTTTTAAATATCTTGACTGATCAATTTCATCTTCTTTTACCACTTTATACCGCTAACTGTTCCCTTCACTATAAAACCCTCAAATTCACCCAAATTTCAAGCTTACCCTTTTCTTCAATGGCGCTAACCCTCAGCACAACCAAGTCGCATTACTTGATTCGTCAAGGGATGCCGACTTCACCCAAATCATCAACTTTCTCACCGAATCCACATACCTAACTGCACTTACAGTTAACCCCACCGTATACTCCAACCATATGTCCGAATTCTGGAGCAACGGTGAAACCGCAGTTCTGAATGGGGTTCGAGTCCTGAGAACTCGAGTTTGTGGCCAAGAGTTGGTCATCAATGACAGATCATCAGGGAGCATCTCGAGCTTCACGATGATGGGGCTCCTACTGATTTCCCAAGGAAGACTTGGAAGGCACCTATATCCTCATGGGATATGGAGGCGATGTCAGCAGTCCACAGTAACAAGTTCAACTTTTCCTACCATTGGAAGTTCTTGCTACACATTGTCCTGCATTGCCTCTCCAACAAATCAGGGGTTGGGATCAAATCTCATATGAACTAGGATGCCTAGTCATGGTTGGTGAGAGGCCTCAGATTCAACTACTCACGATTTGTGTTGAACAACCTAGTCGCCAATCTGAGCAGGGATACATTCTTCATGTATCCCCGATTTCTTCAACACATAATCACTGTGAGATGGAACAACCGCAAGCTTGTCTGCGCAGCTGCTCTTCCTGTTCCACACATGAGGCCTACCATCTTCAAAATTCTGAAGAAGATCCACCAACTTCACTGGACGGTACACTCCATTACCTCCAGAGATGACTGAGCGCATCGCTCCTGGGGACATCCCGGTTATCCCCACAGGTGATGAACCCACACCAGCAACATCCACACAATACCAAAACCTTCTTTACCCATCAAAGCTACTTATCAGAGACGCCCCAAACGAACCCTTGTTCAATCTACTCTGATTGAACAAGCTCCTCCGTTTCACACACGAGAAAGGACTAAGTGGAATCATGGGCTTCCACTCAGTCCGAGGTCACACCATCCTTCACATTTGACCTTAATGTGGGTTTTGAGCCTCCTCAGTCTCAAACCCCTGAGGACCCATGTCCGAAAGGACACTCCAGCGGATAGTCAGTGAAATCAAAGCTGACATCCGTTTGGGAAAAGAAGGGAGATGTATAGGAGGTACAGGGGACAGTCTTAACCCCAGCCACTCAACCACAGCCACAACCCACACCTGATGAAGCCTTCACCCCTAAACCCACAACTATACCCAAACCTACCACATCACCTCAACCACCCAAACTACCCATCCTAAAACCCAAGACTCAACCCAAAACCCTAAACCTAAGCCTACCCAACAACAACCAAGACCATCCCTTCAGCCTCCTCAACATCTCTCCTTGAGGAAATAAAGGAGTTCAAGATGAGCTCATTAACTGCACTACCTGAGCAGCATCTCCTGTGAGGAGAGCTTATCAACATCACCTATGTTGATAACTCTTCAAGCTCCCTCACCCTAGGCAAATTTCTTGATTGCCTAGAGACACCTTGGGCCAGGCTGCAAGACTTCTTGGTCTCAACTCCGATACCCTCATGCTGAGGAGAAGAGCTAAGAAGAAGACTGGTGACTCTGCTGGATACCAGGAAAAGGATGGATCTCTGGCCAATCCCTGGACCTAGAAATGCAATAATCCAGTGGAGGTTCGATGAACCTTCTCACAACTTTGTTGTGGAAAGGGAGAATGGCGAAACCAACAGGCTTAATGCCACCTCTCTACTGCATCTCAGCGATTTGATCTTGCTGAGCTTGCAGAGAAGCCATTCTCCAATCCCTCCAACTCTGAGACTGCTGCACACATCCAAACCACATCAGCGGTCTCCACTTGGCTGAACGAAGTAGAAGAGCCAAGATTGAAGAAGAGTTGAAGTTGAAAAGAGTGGAAGACAAGGAAAGATCAACCACCAAAGGCACAACCTTTCTACAGATGGTGGAAGGTCCCAAACTGGAACCATAGTCCGATGGGAATATGACTATACTTCCCATCAACTAACTCTTTTCAGAGGGCCACAACAGAGGGTACACGTAATCCAAGGTGACAGAGTAGAGGTTCTGTCTACCAAGGATTTGTACAAGATTCTCAGCACCACATCAGGAAAGAATGCAGATACTGATAAACACCTACTTTCCTTGGTGCTGAAACTTTGAGAAGAAGAGAGAAGTGAAGTTTTGTAGCATCAGCCTAGGGGATTTTGTTGGATCATGATAAGGCTGGTGCAACCAAATTCACTTCATAGTCACTTTTGGTACTACATTAAAGGGCTTCCGAAGCCAAGCAAGAGATCTTCCGAGAGTCTAAGGAACAACAGCTGAAGATATCTACTGAAGCAAAAGCTGAAGTCAACTGCTGAAGACAACAGCTGAAACCAACAACTGAAGATATCTTCCGAAGACAAAGTCTGATGAAAGAGCTGAAGACAAAGTCTGAAAGCTTCCGAAGACAAAGTCTGATGAAAGAGCTGAAGACAAAGTCTGAAAGCTTCCGAAGACAAAATCTGATGAAAGAGCTGAAGACAATCTGAAAGCTTCCGAAGACAAATTCTGATGAAAGAGCTGAAGACAAAGTCTGCTTCCGAAGACAAAGAAGACTCCAAGCTTCGGAAGAAGCAGTCTTCCGAAGTACAAGTGCCTTCGGAAGAAGTTATACTTTCGAAGCACTTTATCCTTCGGAGACATTGCTATGTCCAGCAGATAAAAGTATGGTCCCTGTCAGTCCGCATGCAGACCTCTGACACAGCATGGGTTCTTCCTAGAGAGCCATGCTGTTGACCATACTTTTATTCTACTGCTCCCCTTTTTATGTTAGTGCATGTTACCAACTTTAGTTGGTAACAGAAGGTAAGTCAGGGACATGTCCTGACTACCAACTCTCAGCAAAATGTCTGAAAGACCTCACCTAGAGTCTTGTAGTATAGATGTAAGGTTAGAGGTGTCCAGCTGGAATCAAAGTATTCCCGGCTGTAGGTAGTATTATATATATCTTCTCCGTAACTCCTTATATAAGCGATTTGAGTCCATTGTCTTGTAATCCTTTGAGTTGAAAGCAATATAAAAGTACCTTGAAAATTTACTTGCTGTGTTAAATTTTCTTACTGCTTGTTACTTGTTATATTGTGATCAACTCTTCTTAAAGACTGCTTGCTGAGTTTTGATCACAGTGAGTTGAGAGAAAAACCACCCGAAATCGATCCCTGCAATGGAAGGCAAGGTTCCTACGGAAGAACAGAAGTTCCTATGGAAGGCAAGGTTCCTACGGAAGAACAGAAGTTCCCTGCGAAGACAAGATTTCAGCGGAAGACCAACACTTGTACAATCTCAACCAGTCAACAAGTCAACAAGTCAATAACAAATCCAAGAGATCTGGTGTTCCTTAACTTAATCAAAGTGCCTATAAATATGAGTCCTAGGTTTCACATCTCGACGAACACAATTAAGCAATATTACGGCTGTCAACCATCACATCATTGCAACCCTAGCCGCCGTCACATAACAACAACTTCAATTCAATTGAAAATCATTGTTCATAGTTTTATAATTATTCTTTTGTAATCATTACTCAATATTAATGAAATACATTTGAATCAATTATTGTGTTCGTATTTACTGTGACATTGTGATTGTGTTCTTCAATTAACAACTACCACAATTAACAGCAATTAATGATTATTCCGCGATCATTAACTTGTTTCTGTTTTAATTAATGATAATTTCTGAATTGAGATCCTTGGATTCACAGGTGGTATCAGAGCCAAGTGCTCATTGATTTAGATCAATGATCTATCAGTATTAAAATTGTTTAATTGTCTTTTTAAACACTAATTCAGTGACATATCATTCAGCAAGCATATCTCGTTGCTTGATTGATTTAGATCTATATTCACATCAATTGAATACTAGATCTGAGTCTTTGATAGATTTTGTACTAATCAGAGTTAAATCCATAATATTTATTAAAAAATGAGTACTTTTGGTGGATCATATCAACCACCAAAGTTGGAAACAAAGCTGATTTTAAATCCTGGAAATTAAGTTCAGGAATCATGTGAACTACACTGATTCTGATTTGTGGGAGTCCATCACTGAAGGTCCTTATATTCCACCCACTCTTGGGCCGGATTATAATGATAAGAATCAACCAATCAGCACCAAAGATCTATCACCCGATGATGTCAAAAAGGTCAAAGTTGATATTAAAGTATACAGTTTGCTAAGTATGGCTTTCCTGAAGAGATATTAATCAGGTGTGAAAACTATAAAACAGCAACTCTTTGTGGAAGATTCTTCATACTCTCTGTGAAGGGAGTGATGAGATTAGAAGTATCAGGAAAGACACCCTTAGATCACAATATGAAACCTTTCATTATATTGAGGGTGAATCAATTCCTCAACAACTCCACAGATTCATGCAACTCGTTACTGAGATGATATCTTGGAGTTGAAGTATACTACTGAGGAACTAAACAAGAAGATGCTCCATACTTTGCCTGAAAGTTGGAAGCAGACTGTGTCCATGTTCAAGAACACCTTAGATCTCAAGACACTGGTCTAGATACATTGGTTGCCAAAGTAGAGGCTCTTGAAATGGATGAAAATCAAGAAACAAGAGTGTGAGAACTCATGTCTCACCTTATCACTTCAAAGAAACAAAAAATGCTGGAAGTGCATTTATTTCAAACAATGATAGTGATAACTCTTGTGCTTTGAGTGATGATGAGAGGAAGTCAGTTTCTATGCTTCTAAACCCTCAAAGAAATCAACTCAAAGTAAAAATAAAAAGGATAAAGGAAGACCTGCTGACAGAAGATACAACTACAGCTACACCACAGCAAAATCTTCACAACAAAACAATCAGTCAGAAACCAATCACTGTGATATTGGATTCTGAAGAACAAAAGCCATTTGCAGCTTTTAGTTCTAGTTTTCAAGCCTACCTGGGAAGCTCTCTAACTTCAGCAAATATCTGCCAGCAAGACTTGGAAGAACTACATCCTGATGTAGTGGAAGAGATGATTTACAATGGTAGATGGCAATGATTGCTTACAGAGCCAAGCAATATCTCAGGAGAAACAAGAACCTGGCTACAGCAAGCAAACATCAAGATTGGTGTTGACAAGTCAAAGGTAAGATGCTTCAAGTGCAATCTCTATGGACATTTTTCTAGAGAATGCAATCAATAATCACACCCGGAGATGAGACCACATCAGCAGCACCAACAGCATCAGACTCAATCTCATAAGCAATCAAACTCTCAAAGATCTCTGCACAGACAACCTCAGTTGACCAATACCTCCCACCAGCCACAAATGATTTAGCAGGACCAAGTAACTCAAAGGAGTCAGGGCTGATCATACTTCAAGATGGAACTTGTGACTGGAGTATGTATGAAAAGGAAGTCTTGGAAGAGAATCATCTTTGATGGCTCACATGGAAAACAAAGTTCCTCCAATGGCCAGAGAGGTAAGAGAAAGGTTGTGTTCATCATCATGTGTTAGGAAGTCGAACGGTATAGAGTTCCTGCTCAACAGTTGGCTGACAAAGTAAAAGAAACTATGATTTTAAATGAATCACATGTTAGAGACATAAATTATATCAAATCAAATTAATTCTTTGCAAAAGGATTTAGAAAAATTGTTTCTGAAAACTACAGCCTAAAAGCCCAAGTTGAGCATCTGACCACTTCCTTAACCAATCCATGTTGATCATGCATCAACTGAAGTGAAACTTCAGAAGTTTCAACTTTCATCTCAGCAATATAAGAAGCTGTTAAACTCTCATATTGAATCAAAGAATAGGTATGGGTTGGGTTATAATGCTGTTGCACCACTAATAAATGATAATTACACAACTCTACCTGAAACAATGACAAACACATTGTCAAATCATTTTGTGCCCAGCACCATGATTGACATAAAAACAAATCAAATAAACATTAACAATGAAGCTTAGGTGAGTGAAACTGAGTCTTCTGAATCAGAATCGTTAAAACATAATGACTCAGAATTTGATTATGATAAATGTGATGACTTGGATGATTCTGATGAACATGATGTTGATCAACTGAACATTGGTAAGAATGTTCATGTTGAAACTGGTCTTCCAAAAGTACTTGAAGAATCAAAGCTGCTATATCCTCCAAAGCAAAGAAACATGCTGAAGACAATATGTAAAAGGATTGCTGAACTAAATGAAGGACTTCAAGAATTGAATCTTCATAAAAGTTCATCATCAAAGGAAGTTGGTGACCATGGATCAAGTGAGGAAAACCTTCATCTCATGCAGATAAAGGTAAAAAGAACAAGCATCACTGAACATAAGAAAAACTCTTCAGTTGAAGATCTGCGGAGGGAAAATGTGATGAATCCGTAGAACATCTGCGGAAGAGTAAAGCTAAATCTCCGGAAAAGAACCCACAAATAACTGGCAACAAACATGCCCAGACAAAGTTGGATTTCAAGAAAAGGTCAGCTAAAGTTAAACAATGGATGGTTCTTCTAGCAAAAGCAAGGAGAAATCAAGTGATCCATTGGAAAAGGAGCTAAAGTCCCACAAGCTGAACAAGAAAAGAAGTCTGAGTCTGAAGACAATTCAAGAAAAATACTGCAAATGGTGTGATATGAAAATCACAATACAGATGACTGCTACTTCAGCAGTTACATTCCATATGTATATGAACAATCACATGACTTCTGATTGCTACTTCAACAAACATTGTGCAATATGCAACAAAAATAATCATTCAACTCAGGAATGTTATTTCAACAAGAAGAACAAGACAAAGAGCATAAAGAAGTCAAATGCTGAAATGTCTGAATCAGATTCTCAATCTTCTGAAAGTGACAAAGAATCAAAGTCAAGAAAGACCAATAAAAATCAAAGCAAAATCATCTGCTGCGGATAAGCCTTTGAAGAAAAGAGTATCAACTCAGTCAAAAACACCTCATAAAAGGTGGATCTGTCAGACAAGAAGACTAAAGTGATTGATGATTTCTTTGATAATTTTGAAAAAGGAACTCCTGTGACTCAATCAAAATTGAAAGATGATGTAACTTTCAGAAATTCAGGATCGACCTCA
This sequence comes from Flaveria linearis, assembly GCA_024085815.1. Classification (NCBI taxonomy): domain Eukaryota; kingdom Viridiplantae; phylum Streptophyta; class Magnoliopsida; order Asterales; family Asteraceae; genus Flaveria; species Flaveria linearis. The sequence continues at coordinate 20,003,473 of CM044004.1, read as the reverse complement.
AAATCAAATATCACCAAAGAAAGATAAGATGAAGATAGAATCAGACAAGAAAGAAGACATCCATGAACCTGCCTCATCTTCAACAGAATCATCCTCACCACCATCAAATCAAAAAGAATCAATTAGGACTGAAATTAATACTGAAACTTCAAGATTAATTCATGAAGGAGTAACAATTGTAGACACTTCTAGCAAACCCAAGACAATTAAGGCTTGGGTTGTCAATTCTAATTGATTTCTTATTTTGTGCAGAAACAATCATGGAGAGCTGACAACAAGTGGTATGTTGACAGTGGTTGTTCCAGGCATATGACAGGAAACTGTTCTCTTCTCCATGACTTCAAACATAAACACGCCTCATATGTGGCATTTGGTGGGGGGATAAGAGGGAGATAAAAAATTGGTGAAGGAATGGTAAGAAATGGTGTATTAATATTTGAAAAAGTGAATTACTGTGAAAATTTGCAGTACAATTTAATTAGTGTATCTCAAATTTGTGATAAAAAATTCACAACATTATTGATGACACTAATTGTTATATCCTTAAGCCAGGTTTTTCAGTTCCAGAAGAATGGATCCTTCTTAAAGCATCAAGAAAAGGAAACACTTATGTTTTGGATATGAACAACACAACACTCACAAAACATGAAACATGTCTTTTATCCAAGTCCTCTGAAGATGAATCTCAATTATGGCATTGAAGACTTGTTCATTCCAACTTGAAGAATATGAACAAATTGGTGAAAAATGACTTAGTCGTTGGTCTACCAAAGAAAGAATTTTATTGTTCAAATCACTGTTCTTCATGTTACAAGGGAAAACAACATAGAGTGTCTCATAAAACCAAAACTGTCAATACTAACACTACACCACTCAAATTGCTTCACATGGATCTCTTTGGTCCAACCAATGTGATGAGCATTGGAAAAGACAATATTGTTTGGTGATAGAAGATGATTTCACTAGATTTACCTGGGTCTTTTTCTTAAAACAAAAGAGTGAAACATCTGAAACATTAATTGACTTTGTGATCAAGATTAAAAATCAACTTGATCTAAAAGTTAAGATTTTCAGGAGTGACAATGTGACTGAATTTGTTAATGCTGATCTAGATTCTTTTGCAGGAATAAAGGTATTGCAAGGCAAATTAGTGCACCAAGAACTCCACAACAAAATGGAGTTGCTGAAAGAAGGAATAGAACTCTCATAGAAGCAGCCAGAACAATGCTAGCTGACTCTCAGTTGCCCATCACATTCTGGGCAGAAGCTGTGAACACAGCATGCAATGTTCAAAATAGGTTTAATTGTCAAAGAACATAATAAAACTCCTTATGAGCTCTTATTCAAAAGGAAGCCTTTTATAGGATATCTTAGAGCTTTGGGTGTCATGTATCTGTGTTAAATACTAAAGAACAATTGGGAAAATTTTCTGAAAAAGCCTATGATGGTTTCTTTGTTGGATATTCATCCACATCTAAATCATATAGGGTTTACATTCCAAACATAACATTGTTGAAGAGACTCCTAATGTTTCTTTTGATGAATCCATTTTACAACAACTGTAAAAGGATCATCTTGGTTATTTGATATAGATGCATTAACAGAGTCATTTAACACTGGATATTTAATCAATGCAGGTTCTGCTGATACATGCTATCCATTTGTTCCTCCAAGTTTGAATGAAGTGTCACTATCAGCTGATCCTCCAAGGCCACAACCTTCAAATATCCTACAAGCAATAATCAATAATCTGACAAGTCAGCGAATGAAGATACATCCGGAGAAGCAAATCCTTCATCCGCAGTTCATGAACATACATCCGCAGATGATCATCCTTCATCGTAGATGTAAATAATGCTGCAACCGATGCTCCTAGGGTGGATAGGATGTTTTGAATCAACAAAACTTGTCAGCAGATCAACAAACTCAATCCGTAGATGTTGCTGTAACTCCTATGGCAGAACAAAATGCCTCCGTAGAAATTCCTGTGGAAGAATACCATAATGCAGCTGAAGTTCAAGCTGATCCTGTTGAACCTGAAGAACACTTTGACTACTTCATAGACTCCATCACAGCTGAATCCATCTGCTCAAATGGATTTAACAAATTTAGAATCAACCATCCCAGTTGATACTATTTCAACAACCAGAATTCATAAGTCTCATCCATCAGATAATATCATAGGAGACCTAAATGCAAGAACTACCAGAAGCAAAGGGGAGTGGCAAACATTTGCCTGTTCACTTGCTTCTTATCTCAATCGTTCCTGCAAACATTACAGCTGCTCTAAAGGACAATAGCTGGATTGAAGCTATGCAAGAAGAACTACAACAATTCAGAAAACAAAGGTCTGGAATCTTGTAGACTTGCCTCAAGGTAGCATCCAATTGGAACAAGGTGGCTCTTCAAAAACAAGCTGGATGACAGAGGTATAATGTGAGAAACAAAGCTAGACTGATTGCTCAAGGATATACTCAAGAAGAAGGATAGACTATGATTTTTGCTCCAGTTGCAAAATTGAAGCAATCAGGGTCTTTCGCTTATGCTTCATTCAAGAAGTTCACTGTGTATCAAATGGATGTCAAGTGTGCTTTCCTTTGGAAAATTGATGAAGAAGTATATGTGGCTCAACCCCCTGGATTTGAGGATCCTGACTACCACATAGAGTCTACAAGCTAGACAAAGCTTTGTATGGACTTCATCAGGCACCAAGGAAGTGGTATGAAACATTATCATCCTTCTTGCTGAAGCATGGCTACAAAAGAGGGACTATTGATCAGACTCTCTTCCTCAAATAATAACATCAAGATCTTTTTGGTGGTTCAAATATATGTAGATGACATAATATTGGATCAACCAACAAAAAACTTTGTCAAAGTTTTGAAAAGTTAATGAATCTAAGTTTCCAGATAGCTCAATGGGAGAATTGACCTTTTTCCTGGCTTACAAGTTCATCAGAAAACAGATGGAATTTTCATTAATCAAGAAAAGTACATACATCAGATTTTGAAGAAGTACATTCTTACTGATACATCTTCATGCAAAACACCTGCTTCAACAATAGACAAGATTGTGCCTGACCCTGCTGGAAAGTCTGTAGATCAGAGATTGTATAGATCAATGATCGGATCCTTAATGTATTTAACTGCTAGTAGGCCGACATAATGTTTGCTGTGTGTGTGTGCTAGGTATCAATCAGATCCAAAGGAGTCTCATCTGAATGTTGTGAAGAGAATATTCAATACCTGAAGGAAACCAGCTCTAGGACTGTGGTATCCAAAAGATGGAGATTTAAGCCTTTACTCATACTCGATAGTGATTTTGGAGGGTGCAACAACAACAGAAAATCCATAATTTGTGGATGTCAGTTTTTAGGCCAGACTTGTTTCATGGCAGTGTAAGAAGCAAACCAATGTGTCTGTTCCACAGCTGAAGCAGAGTACATAGCTGCTTCAGCTAGTTGTTCTCAAGTACTTTGGATGCAAAACCAATACTTGATTATGGTTATAGTTTCCTTCAAACACCAATTCATATTGATAATTCAGCTGCTATGTTCATCACTGCTAACCCAGTTCAACATAGTAAAACAAAGCATATTGCAATCAGATATCATTTTCGAGGGATTGCTCAGAAAAGGGTTTAATCAAGTTAATTAAGTGGACACAACAAATCAGCTTGCTGATTTGTTCACTAAGCCTTTGATTCTGTTAGATTAAATTTTCTAATTGAATCTTTGGGTATGATTAACTTAGACTAAATCTTCAAAAGCATATGACTGTTCTTGTGTATCGTAATCACTAATTAAAAAAACAAAAAAAACAAATAAAAAAATAATAAAAAAATAAATAAAAATAATAAAAAAATGTAACCTTTCATTTCTGTGTTGATTTCTGCATGACATATAATGGGAAATGATAGTACACTATGCTTGGCTTACTCATCACTAAACTTCAAACTGATTTACAACATTTTGATATGCGAGTAGGTTTATCTTGAGTGGAACTACACTAAGAGCATGCCAACATAATGAAAAGGTGACTGTCTGTGGGAACTCTATTTTGAGGATCAGGCAAGTAAGTCATATCCTGATGTGATCAAATCACTTACCCAAGCACACTATGTAAACACTTTATAATCTTCTATCTTTGCAAATTCATATTCCCTCTGTTTTGTGTAAACAAAGACCTAGGTATATGATTAAAGAGTATGATCTTCATTCTCCTTCTGTTTTGTGTAAACAAAGACCTGGGATAAGTACACCTCTGTTTTATAAAAGTAAGACTTGGTGACTTTATGAGGATCATATCTCAGCTCTCAAAGAATCTCTTGTGATCAACTGTATATTATCTTAAAGAGCTTAAATATCAAAGCATTAATGAGGCTGTAATTCTGTCTCAAGATAGAACTTATAACATAATGTACATAGTCTCTAAGTGTGAAAAGTGATGATTTGACTCACCAATGGATGACAAACTCTACTGAGAATTGACTGTGGAGCACATGACAGTTACTGATTAACAACTTCAAACAACGATAAACAACATGCCTAGTTGATACATTACTCATGTATGAATTTCCTTGGATCTATATACTTACAATCAAGTGTGCACTCGATCAAGTATTATTCAAACAATCAACATCAGCAAAGCCTAGAGTCATAGTATGATCCCTCTACATATATGCATGCTTGTATCATTGAGTCCTTAGTTTAATTTTCTTCTTAAATGATTACTTCTTCATTGGACTGTCATATGCCTTTCATGATTATTTCCGACATAAATTTATGATGAATGAAATATTTAACATTATCACAATTTAGGGGAGTAGGTAATGCATGAAAATCAATAAAAAGCTGTTATTCACTTTGAAGGAATTGAAACTTGAACACTAACTTGGATGCAGGATACATGAAGCTTGCTTGCTTGTACTCAATTGTCATATAAACAAAGTCAACAACGTCCAACATCAAGAATGATTCTATCACTTGATAGGAATCATACATTTAAAGTTTCAATGAAACTTTAATATCCGCAGAAGTTTCAGTCAATTTCTGCATCCGCAAAGTAACAGTGAAACTTCTGCATCAGCAAAACGAACAGTAAAAATGTAACTTTTTGCATAATCGTAAATTCGTAAAGTAACGGATATGCAAATGATTTTGAAAGTATAATTCATGTATAGAATGGTAATCTATAAATAAGATGTACTCATCAGTAATGTTGCATTTAATTTTTAACTAAGGCATCCGTAGATGCTATGTCATCCGCGGATGTTATGGTTCCGCAGATGATCTGCGGAAGCGGTGATACATCCGGAATAAATGTTCACGGAAGGATAAAAGGGAAGTGGGCCTAACATAATTAATAATGAAATTAATATGTCTGCTTATAAATAAGGTTTTTGAAATTGAGAATTCATTAATCACTTTTCTGAGCACTTTCTTTTTAACCTAGAAAAAGAACTCTCCCTTTTCCCTCTTCCACAAACATTCAAACCTCAAACAACATGTAATCTTAATCACAAACTAGGGTTTTGAAGGTAAATCATAGCATAATCATAATCACTGTTTGTTTGATTCATGATTATCGTTAACACTGTTCAATTCATGTCTGCACCACCGATACTAACATACTCGTCATTGTTCTTATGTACAGATGACGAATAGATTTGCGAAAGAGCATGGTGTGCGCATTCCTAAACGCTGATGATCCTGCATCAGAAGGATGTTGAGATATCACTAGATATCTTCGACGATCTAGGCTTTTCTATGCCCTTACGGCTGAGCTGTGATCTATCAGTCACCACATCATTGATTTCTGGAACTCAGCGCAAATAGAGCAAGATAGAGAAGATGAGGTGATTGTTGCTGACGTCCAATCTGAAAGAATCAGGATCAATGAACATACAATCAGAAGATCACTTGAGTTGGGAGATCGAGAAGTAGGGCACCCAGATATGTTTAAGAAAAGTACATTTAGAAGGTGTTCATTTGATGGGTTACGATGGTGATTTTGATAAAGAGAAATCAAGAAGGGGAGACTGTGCAAGCCTTACCGATTCCTATGCCACACTTATCTTAAGTGTATCTCTAACAGGAAGTCTGGGCTGGATAGATTCTCAAGACACTATCTTCAAGCATCATAGAATCTTTGAGGGAGGACCTACAACTATGCTAAATACATCTTTATTGTTTGTGCGACCAAGTTAATGCAAGGTCAGACAAGATGTACATGTTTTCCAAGTTTTTCTGCAACTGATCATCAATGCTGAACTTTTGAGGATTATAAGGGAAGGTGATGTGTTTTTACAACCCATCTGGTAGGTCTGTACTGACAAGATCAGTGGCAAGTATCAAGGTAAAGATATGCCCATGTTTTGCTCATGTCGTGGATGCAGAGGCTGACATACCACAAGAATTGGTATGGATAGATGAACAAGGAGAGACATCTGCTGATTCTGATCAAGCATCACACTCACCTAGTCAAACACCCCCTCACCAACACCATCACCAGCCAGCATAAACACTGAGCCATCTCACCTATTCATCATCAATCTCCATAACAACTATTATCATCCAGCATAAACACTCAGCCATTTCACCTATTCCACAAGAATCACCATCACACTCTTAATCAGACACCTAAACACTCAAACAATCTATCCAATCCAAGCCAATCTCCTCTTCATTCACTTCCTGATACACCAAAACAACAGACACCTGAGAGTGCTAATACTGAGCCTATACATATCACTCAGTCTCAGAACTTAGTATATTCTGGTGAGACTGAGTTAATGTCCCAAGCTAGCACAATACAACTCTCAGTCCCCAACTCCCAGAACACTGTCTTGATAGATCACACTGAACCAATCTCTCCATTATTGATTCTCAGCCACTATCCCAACCTCAACTTATACACAATATTGATGAGCAATCTGCTGGTGAAACCAATGGAAGAAGACAAGATAATTTTGTGGATATTGTTGCTTATAATGAGGATGATCTGAGTGATAAGGACCATACCAGTGAGCAAAAGTTATCTGGTTGCTGAGTACAACAACTGGTGATCAAGTCTAACAAAAGGAAAGAGAATCCAAGAGTTAAAAGGAGTGATCAAAGAAAAGTGAAGAGCTAATGAAACATGAAGCTAGACTGAAAAGACTTAGAGAAGATGCTCAAAGTAACACTGAAGTGATTGATGCTCTGCTTCAACATGAATAAGAGCTGTAAGAATGTGTAAAACTGAGAAGAATGAAAAGAAAAGCTGATCTCTAAAGTGGAGCAAATCTCTGATGATATGTCTGCAAAATCGGAGCTGATAAAGCTGAAAGAACAAGAGATTGAGCGTTTAAAAGATTAAGATTTGTGCATTGGAAGATTCCCCAACCTTCAAACAAACATAGCAATCTTCTGAAGCTTCAAAGAAACTTATACTGTATTCACAAAGAGAAATATTTGGGTGCTACTGAAAAGAAAGTGATCAACGTAGAAGATTCTCCTGAGAAGCCAAAGCACACATCTGCCGAACACACCCCTTCAGTAGATTATCTACTGAGAAGTTGAAATCCACTCATGATAGTGACAATGATGATGAATGGAATGAGCTGATAAAGATGGACTCACCAACTGACCATAAGACTCAAGGCAGATGATCTTCTACACTAAAGTGTAAGGCCCCGCTCACCGGGCACCTTACTCACCGGGCACCTTACTGGTTCTTCATCTCACATATAACGTACATAATGTATATAATCATAAAATACGCAGCGGAAATGATAAATTATATACATTCTCATTCATTCGTAAAAGTCATTACATCATTGACTCGATTACAAAATGCAGCTTTCTCTACTTTGTTTCTCCTCATAGGATCATACAGCGACCTCTAGAGGAGATATTAAGTTCAAAAACAAAAAATTATATTTTTTTTATACTAAAGAATATTCCTTAGGTAATTCCGTACATCGGAACCCTGACGGAATATCTTGACACTCTCATGCAACATATTTCGTTGCATGTGCTACGCGCACGCTTCCAATGCGTGGCGAACTTATCAAAATCTAAAGGAGATTTCTTGAGTAATCTCGTTTATTCAGATCCTCAAGAAATCTCATAATGACATGCAACGCGATGTGTTGCGAATATTATGGACCCGCAACCCATGACGTTGCAGCATTATCAACTGGAGAATGCCATCCCAAAAGAGCTGAGTAGTCGCCTCGTGCCATCCTCAGCAACACTACCTGTGAACTGGAAAACACATAAAAGTCAGCGTTGCTGAGTGAGTTCTAGTTTTATAATAAAACATACTTTCATTCTCATTAACTGCTCTTTCATACATGTGTTCACACATCATACGTACACGTAGATAATATTATTATTATCTCATCATTCATTATTCACTTTCATTCGTGTACACTTCATCGTTCTCATTCACTTTCATACATACATACTTTACATACTTTCGTACGTACTTTACTTTCATTCATACATTCATTACTTACGTTCGAACATTCATTACATTCATTCATACTTTCATTACTTTCGTTCGAACGTTCATTACATTCGGTGACATGTACAATACCCCACTTTCATCATACATACTATTGGTGCTGGACCTATGGTGGTTAACCACGAACGTTGTGCACAAAGCTGATCCAGTCACCTGGGGTAAGTACATGCACCACTTATCTTTCACTTCACTACTAACATACGTTAGCCGAGTCTCTTGCAGTGCGCGACTGCTCACCTCAGTGACAATCTTATGATTGCCTGCTAACCGAGTCTCTTGCAACACGAAGTTGCTCACCTCATTGTCAATCTCAATGATTGACCCGATGTACATCCTTCGGGGTAGCTAACCCGTACACCGTTGAGCTAACACCTGCCAGGGGTGTGCACCTCCTTCATTTGCTTGCAAGCCTTTCTTACTTTCTTTCATTAATGCATGCATTCATTCATCATGTTCCTTCTTTCATTATCTTTCACTTTACGTTTTTAATACATTCGTTTCTTTCGTTCAGTCATTCACGTAAAGTTATTAAAGATAAGACACATATACATAAGGAACATACATACTTACATATCATCAGTATTCACCATCTATCATGGCAACATCATACTAACATACATACATCATACATACACTTCTACATTCACTCACATCAGCCCTGTCCGGGCGACTGAACTACCACCAGTCGCATGTCCTCCATGCGACTGGGTCATGCGATTGGGCTACTCATGCGAATGGGTACTCAAACGTGAGATTGAACTTCCTTCCGTACGACTAGACACTCTGCGACTGGGTTATATGCGACTAACTCTTAACCGTGCGATTGAACTACTCTGCGATTGAGCTTATGCGACCGAAATCCTCTGTCGCATCACCTATCGTGCGATTGAGACTCAATCGGGCGTCTGAGTCTCAGTCAGGCGATTGGACATCAACTATTACTCATTCGGCCGAATGGCCCTTCAGTCGCATAACCCTAACTGGGCAGCGACTGGAGTTCTTCATGAACAGCAGTCGCGAAACCCCCGTCCCCACAGTCACCATAAACCCATTTTCAGCCCAATTCAACCCTCCCAAGCCTTAGGGATTCCTACTAGGACCTCATACAAGCATATACTAGTCCTAATTCATACCATAAACACATTACTCAAGATTTACCCAAATGGTTCAAACTTTCACTATTTCAAAACTAGGGTTTTAATGTGTTTCCAGCCCCAAAATCGTTAGAAACATGTAAATGAGGGGTCCTAGAACTCACATTGTCAGGTAGGAGTTGATGAGCTTCGATTTGGCTAGCTTCACGATCGATCTTGAACTCGGGCAGCACTTTCCCTCTCTTCTCTTCTGTTCTCTGTCGCTCACCCTCTCTCCCGACTGAAAATGGGAGGAGAATGGAGCTGCTCCCTTTTATACCCACTTCTCAGTCGCATCTGGTCCAGGGGCGACTGGACATTCAGTCGCATGAACACTATGCGATTGGACCCAATCGCACATGTTCCATGCGGCTCATACTCCATTCGGGCGGTTGAACTCCAATCGTGCGGTTGAGCTTCAATCGGCCGAATAGCCATGCGGATGACCTCCAGTCGCATAAATCACAGGCGACTGAGGCTCAGTCGCATAGCCTACCAAAAGGTCAAACTTTCGGGTGTTACAAGTCCACCCCCTTATTTTAGGTTTCGTCCCCGAAACCTGTTACTCTTCGAACAATCGTGGGTAATGCTGCCTCATTTCTTCTTCTGTTTCCCACGTCGACTCGGATCCCTTCCTGTGCCGCCACTGTACACGCACAAGGGGAACCACTTTATTTCTCAACCTCTTCTCTTTGCGATCTATGATCGCCACTGGTTGCTCTACGTAATTGAGCTTTTCGTCTACCTCGATATCATCCAGTGGAACGACCATGTCTTCGTCCGCCAAACACTTCCTCAGATGAGACACGTGGAAAGTCGGGTGGATTCCACTTAGTTCATCTGGCAAATCTAACCTATAGGCCACCTCTCCTACTCGAGCAACGATTCGGAAAGGGCCTATATATCGCGGACTCAACTTACCCCGCTTCCGGAATCGAATGATCCCTTTCCAAGGTGAGACCTTCAACATAACACGATCTCCCACCTAGAACTCAATCGGTCTGCGTCGTTTGTCGGCATACGATTTCTGTCGGTCTTTGGCCGCTTTCATATACGCTTTAATTCTTTCAAGCTTTTCAGTCGTAGCCTCTACCACTTCGACGCTTCCCAATTCTTTCTGACCAATATCACCCCAACAGACGGGTGTCCTGCATCTCCTACCGTATAGCATCTCATAGGGTGGCATGCCGATACTGGCATGATAACTGTTGTTGTATGAGAACTCAGCTAACGGTAGATGGTCATCCCAACTTCCCCGAAGTCAATAACACATGCTCGGAGCATGTCCTCTAAAGTCTGAATGGTCCTTTCTGACTGACCATCAGTTTGAGGATGATAAGCCGTGCTAATATGTAACCTCGTCCCCATGGCATCGTGGAATTTCTTCCAGAATTTGGATGTAAACCGGTGTCGCGATCAGACACAATCGACACCGGTACACCATGACGAGTCACGATCTCTTTGATGAAAAGATCAGCCAACTTCTCGGACGAATATGTCTCCCGCATCGGTAAGAAGTGAGCACTCTTCATCAATCGATCCACAATCACCCAGATCGTATCATACCCTTTCGGGTACGTGGCAGCTTTGTGATAAAATCCATGGTGATGTGCTCCCACTTCCATTCCGGTATGTCCAACGGCTGAATCTTTCCATACGGCTTCTGGTGCTCTGCCTTTACTTGCAAACACGTGAGGCATTTGCTCACATACTCCACCACATCACGTTTCATACCCGGCCACCAGTAATCTTTCTTCATATCTTGGTACATTTTGGTAGCACCGGGATGAACGGAGTATCGAGACTTATGAGCTTCATCCAAAATCTTCATTCGTAGATCCCCAAGACGAGGAATCCACATACGCCCAAACCGAGTTCTAACACCCGTTGCGTTTTCTCCCAACTCCGCGACCAGACCTCTCATTCGTTGAGAGTTAAGATGTTCGTCTTTCAAAGCCTCATCTTGGAACTCTTTGACCTGTTTCATTACGTCGGAGGTCATATTAGCTGGTACGCCTTCACTCGAATTGGCTCGGGCCTCTCCTTTCGGCTAAGGGCATCCGCCACCACGTTGGCTTTGCCCGGATGGTAATGGATCTCACAATCATAGTCTTTTATAAGCTCCAACCATCGCCGTTGCTCATATTCAGATCTTTTGCTCGAAGAAGTACTTCAAGCTTTTGTGGTCCGTAAAGATGGTGCACTTCGTCCCGTACAAATAGTGCCGCCAAATCTTCAACGCGAAAACCACAGCTGCTAGCTCCAGGTCATGAGTAGGGTAATTAACCTCATGAACTTTCAGCTGTCGGGATGCATAGGCTATCACCTTCCTCTCTGCATTAATACACACCCCAACCCCGAGTAGGAGGCATCAGAATAAACCACCAAATCTTCACTCCCCTCGGGTAACGCCAATACTGGAGCTTGGGTCAATCTCGTCTTCAGTTCTTCAAACGCCTTCTCTGAGCTTGACCCATACAAATTTCACATCCTTCGGGTCAACTTTGTCAGTGGAGAAGCAATTTTGGAAAAGTCTTGGATGAAACTTCGGTAGTAACCGCCAACCCAAGAAACTACGGATCTCGGACGGCGTCTTCGGAGATTTCCATTGCATAACTGCTTCCACTTTCGCCGGATCGACCATAATCCCGTCCGGATTTACTACATGACCAAGAATTGAACTTCACGCAACCAGAATGCGCACTTGGAGAATTTAGCATACAACTTCTCCTTCTCAACGTCTCCAGAACTTCGCGAATGTGACCGGCATGCTCAGTCTCACTCTTTGAATAAATCAAGATGTCATCAATGAATACAATCACTGATTTATCCAACATCGGCCGGCACACCCTATTCATCAGGTCCATAAAAGCAGCTGGCGCGTTGGTCAGACCAAATGACATAACGAGGAACTCATAATGACCGTAGCGCGTACGAAAAGTGTTTTAGGGATATCCTGCTCCTTCACCTTCAGTTGATTGGTGATTTGTTCTTTACTGTCAGGCTTGTCAACTCGCGGTAGTCGATGCACATCCTCATATACCGTCCTTTTCTTACAAACAGGACCGGAGCACCCCAAGGTGAGATACTCGGTCGAATAAACCCCTTATCCAACAGCTCTTGTAACTGCTCCATCAACTCTTTCATCTCTGTCGGGGCCAATCGGTATGGTGCTTTGGCAACAGGTTGGGCGCCTGGTACTAAATCAATCTGGAACTCGATCTCTCTGTCAGGTGGCAATCCCGATAAGTCTTCCGGGAACACGTCTGGGAACTCACACACAACCGGAACATCAGACAGTTGTGGTGCTGGCTTCTCTACATCTTTCACATAACATAAATAGGCGTTACATCCACGCCTCACATTTCCCCGCCACTGCCATTGAGATCACTTTCGGAATCGTAGTAACCCGATCCCCATAAACTGTCACTGGACTACCGTCAGGCGCTGTCAAACTGATCATCTTCTTGCGACACACAATGTTCGCCTCGAAATCTGCCAACCAATCCATTCCAAGCACCAAATCGAAACCACCTAACGTCATCGCAAAGGTTTAACTGGGAATTTGTGACCCTCCAGTTCTACATCGCAACCCTCAATTACCTGAAATCCTGGTGGTTTTACCTATAGCAGTCTCTACATCAAACGGTACATCCACACGTCTACTACTAACGGGCAATTTGGCACAAAAGCAGCAGAAATAAAACTCCTACTGGCACCCGAATCAAATAATACAGAGGCTAAAGTTTGGTTCACCAGAAACGTACCGGACACTACATCAGGGTCCGTCCTCGCCTCTTCCTGCGTCATCGTAAATGCTCTGGCGCTCGCTTTCGACCCTTCACCCCTGTCTTCTTCACGCCGGAACCTCAGATCTCGGCTTCTTGCAGTCTTTATTCATATGACCACTTTCCCCACAGTTATAGCACCTCATCGCTTTACACTCTTTGGCCATATGTCCGGACTTTCCACACTTGAAACATACATTCAGCCCCCATCTGCACTCACCACCGTGCTCTCGCCCACACTTCCCACACTTTCTCGATCCTGCACTTGTCACGACCACACGGCGTTCATCAACCCGTGCCTTCTTACTACTTGTCGAAGTATCACCCCGACCAAACCTCTTTCCCTGCCACTTCCTCTCATCACTTCCCTTCTTACTGCCCTCAGATTTCACCATCGCAGCCCGTTCATCGTACAACCTCCCAGCTAAATCCACCGCCGACCTGAAAGTACTGGGTCGGGCGGAAATCAAATGCCAACGAATTTCGGCTGGCAACCCCTGAATATACCGGTTAATCTTGCGAGACACCGGCGTCACTTGCTCTGGCACCAACCGTGCCATGTCGTTGAACTTGGTCGTGTATTGTTGGTGGGTCATCGTTCCCGCTTCCAACTGCAGGAACTCTCTCTCAACTCTGTCCATCTCTCGACGAGGACTAAACTCCTCGATCACCATTCTCTTCAACTCAGACCACTTCATTTCCCAATAGCTCTGCTACCTCGGCCTGGACAATATTGTCCCACCAGCACATGCCGTCCCCGTAAACGAGTGGGTAGCAAACTTACCTTCTTATCCTCTGGCAGTCACTGATATCAAGGACCGCCTCCATCTCCTCACCCATTGGTGAGCATCAGCAGCCGTACCGAACCATCGAAAGTCGGAGGCTTGCATCTCATAAATTTCCGTAATCACAACCCCGGGCTGTCCCCGTACCTGTTCTCCTCTTCTCTTCGTCATCAGACAATACTGTTTCTGCCCTGTCTGTTGCTGTCTACCGGAGGACCGTCTCCTCCCTCGTCTATCCTCCTCTCGTACTGCCTTTATCGCTTCGGTCATTACAGTCGGTAAGATCGTCTGCATAACCTGGTGCACTTCCTCAATCACTGCCTCTTTTACCGAGGCTCTCAACTTGGCGCTTTCGTCCGTCTCTTCCTGGTGAGGAATCTCGTTCTCCTCACGAACTACTTTCTCTTTCCTAGATCTTCCTCGCGTGATACGCGGCTCATCACCACGTTCACCATCACGGGAAGCATCAGATGATCTATCACCGACCATCTTCTATCACACTGAAAGATTAAAACACCAACACGGTCATTCAAGGAAATAGCTCAGTTTATGTTAAGTACAGTAAGTCCCTAATTACAGTGGCCAGTTGTGATTAGCCACTTACTCTACTCTTCGTACCCCGAGCATCACCTATCCTGACTACATTAGTATCTCAGTCTAACAGTACACATAACTCACAATCACATGCGCACATAATAACAGTTAATCTTTAAGAAAAATACCTGATGGCACGCGACTACTCAGATGGCATTCTCATTCCCTGTCCCATTCTCAGTTTAAGTTTAGGTTTATTATAAAAAATTTACCCATTTTACTTAAACTTTTGCTCTGATACCAACTTGTAAGGCCCGCTCACCGGGCACCTACTGTTGGTTCTTCATCGCACATATAACGTACATAATGTATATAACATAAAATAACGCAGCGGAAATGATAAATTATATACATTCTCATTCATTCATAAAAGTCATTACATCATTGACTCGATTACAAAATGCAGCTTTCTCTACTTTGTCTCTCCTCATAGGATCATACAGCGACCTCTAGAGGAGATATTAAGTTCAAAAACATAAAAATTATATTTTTATACTAAAGAATATTCCTTAGGTAATTCCGTACATCGGAACCCTGACGGAATTCTTGACACTCTCATGCAACATATTTCGTGCATGTGCTACGCGCACGCTTCCAATGCGTGGCGAACTTATCAAAATCTAAAGGAGATTTCTTGAGTAATCTCGTTTATCAGATCCTCAAGAAATCTCATAATGACATGCAACGTGATGTGTTGCGAATATTATGGACCCGCAACCCATGACGTTGCAGCATTATCAACTGGAGAATGCCATCCCAAAAGAGCTGAGTAGTCGCCTCGTGCCATCCTCAGCAACACTACCTGCGAACTGGAAAACACATAATCAGCGCGCGTTGCTGAGTGAGTTCTAGTTTATAATAAAACATACTTTCATTCTCATTAATGCTCTTCATACATGTGTTCACACATCATACGTACACGTAGATAATATTATTATTATCTCATCATTCATTATCACTTTCATTCGTGTACACTTCATCATTCTCGTTCACTTTCATACATACATACTTTACATACTTTCGTACGTACTTTACTTTCATTCATACATTCATTACTTACGTTCGAACATCATTACATTCATTCATACTTTCATACTTTCGTTCGAACGTTCATTACATTCGGTGACATGTACAATACCCACTTTCATCATACATACTATTGGTGCTGGACCTGTGGTGGTTAGCCACGAACGTTGTGCACAAAGTGATCCAGTCACCTGGGGTAAGTACATGCACCACTTATCTTTCACTTCACTACTAACATACGTTAGCCGAGTCTTTGCAGTGCGCGACTGCTCACCTCAGTGACAATCTTATGATTGCCTGCTAACCGAGTCTCTTGCAACACGAAGTTGCTCACCTCATTATCAATCTCAATGATTGACCCGATGTACATCCTTCGGGGTAGCTAACCCGTACACGTTGAGCTAACACCTGCCAGGGGTGTGCACCTCCTTCATTTCTTGCAAGCCTTTCTTACTTTCTTTCATTAATGCATGCATTCATTCATCATGTTCCTTCTTCATTATCTTTCACTTTACGTTTTTAATACATTCGTTTCTTTCGTTCATTCATTCACGTAAAGTTATTAAAGATAAGACACATATACATAAGGAACATAATAACTTACATATCATCAGTATTCACCATCTATCATGGCAACACATACTAACTACATACATCATACATACACTTCTACATTCACTCACATCAGCCCTGTCCGGGCGACTGAACTACCACCAGTCGCATGTCCTCCATGCGACTGGGTCATGCGATTGGGTACTCATGCGAATGGGTACTCAAACGTGCGATTGAACTTCCTTCCGTAGACTAGACACTCTGCGACTGGGTTATATGCGACTAACTCTTAACCATGCGATTGAACTACTCTGCGATTGAGCTATGCGACCGAAACCTCTGTCGCATCACCTATCGTGCGATTGAGACTCAATCGGGCGTCTGAGTCTCAATCGGGCGATGGACATCAACTATTACTCATTCGGCCGAATGGCCCTTCAGTCGCATAACCCTAACTGGGCAGCGACTGGAGTTCTTCATGAACAGCAGTCGCGAAACCCCCGTCCCCACAGTCACCATAAACCCATTTTCAGCCCAATTCAACCCTCCCAAGCCTTAGGGATTCCTACTAGGACCTCATACAAGCATATACTAGTCCTAATTCATACCATAAACATTACTCAAGATTTACCAAATGGGTCAAACTTTCACTATTTCAAAACTAGGGTTTATGTGTTTCCAGCCCCAAAATCGTTAGAAAACATGTAAATGAGGGGTCCTAGAACTCACATTGTCAGGTAGGAGTTGATGAGCTTCGATTTGGCTAGCTCACGATCGATCTTGAACTCGGGCAACACTTTCCCTCTCTTCTCTTTCTGTTCTCTGTCGCTCACCCTCTCTCCCCGACTGAAAATGGGGAGGAGAGAATGGAGCTGCTCCCCCTTTATACCCACATCTCAGTCGCATCTGGTCCAGGGGCGACTGGACATTCAGTCGCATGAACACTATGCGATTGGACCCTAATCGCACATGTTCCATGCGACTCATACTCCATTCGGGCGGTTGAACTCCAATCGTGCGGTTGAGCTTCAATCGGCCGAATAGCCATGCGGATGACCTCCAGTCGCATAAATCACAGGCGACTGAGGCTCAGTCGCATAGCCTACCAAAAGGTCAAACTTTCGGGTGTTACATAAAGACATTTGGAAGAGAGGCCTGAGTCAACCATGTTTAGACACTCATAACAATGGTTTCCCTTATGACATGGTTGAAAGGCTAAACATGACTGAGATGAAGAATCTGCTGAAAGAGTTCGAGCTTGCAAGATTCATGATTCCAACTGTGACTAAAAGCATTCAGCACCTTTCAATCAATTCAAAATAAAAGAAGAAAGAGTTGGGCCATTGTGACACAGCTAAGCTGAGCAAATACAACATGACATGCTAGTTACAAGGTCATAACTACAACCACATGAGTTAAATGGAAGGTCAGTTAGAGAGCTTAGAAGAATGATGGAGCATGTAATGAGGTTGAGCTTGATTAGGAGTCAGATTCAGAACTGAAGCTCCTAATCCTGCTGTTGAGCATCATAACAAATATCTGCTGAACCAATTGTGGTGGAAAGCAAAGATCAACACAAATCAAAGGATAAACTAATCAGAGAGCCCAGAGAAGTAATTCCAGGAAAGTGTGGCCTATTGGAACTACTATGAGGGAATAATAGAACAAAAGTCTACATTGATTACAACTAATAGACCACCTTATAACTCCTAGCTCTGTTGAAGAGACAGGATTATGGCCTGGAAATATGATCCAGACTGGGTTGTGCCATTATTAAATGAGCATCTGGAAGAATTGAATACTTCCATGATGTTTTCAGTGGTGTGCCTGCCAGAGAATGACATCAAAGATCTACAAAGCCTTACCATCAGCAATTACCCAATACACCCAAGAGGAAGAGACTTCTCAACTATAGTGGGAAACTCAAAACAAAATTTAAGGATGATGTGCTTGTAGAGGCTAAAAAAGAAGATGCAGAGCACAGAAGAGAATCAAGGGCCTTAAAAGATACAAGTCCAATGCCTCAGAATCAGTAGAGATGAATTCTTGAAGAGGGTTGGATACAATGACAGGAAATCAACAGCAATCAAATGCATTGAAGGGACTCAATTCACATACCCTATAACTGAATGGGGATATGTTAAGCAAACAAAAGAGCTTGTGCTGCTGAGAAATGCAGAGAAAACAAAAGGGCTGATCGTATCAGGATTTTGATCCTGTGGAAATCAAGCTACTTCATCCCAGCTACACCTCTTATCTGCATGAAATTATTTCGAAAACTGGGTGATAAAACAAGCACAGAATGATCTGTTTCTGAATGTACATGTAATCCAAGTGATTGACAAACTCCATGCCAAAGCTTACAAGAGGAGAAAACATAATGCTGGATTATTGAAGGGGACAAACTATTAAGAAGTCTCAGAACTGAGGATTTTAGAACAGATGAATTGGAAATTATCAACAACAACAATGTTCTAGAATCCCTCACAACAGAAGAAGATGTTTGGGACTAAGCTATGAAGTCAGAAGAAGATCAGCAAGATGAGATCAATTACAAATATGATGATCAGAAGACTGCTGTGTCTTACTCCTATAACAAGATTATAGCCAGAGTCAAAGAGCTTTTAGTTTTGAAGGATTGATTCAAGGATCTAAGCCTAAGGGGGAGTATTGTTAGATCTAGGAATAATAGATCTAGATCAATTTGTATAGGCTTAGCACTTTAATCAATACTTGTAAAATAATTGTAACTGACTATCATTATGTATGCATTGAATGTTAGGTTAACCCATATGTTTTGTGTGATGTACATGATGACAGGCAAAAACAATATACTTGGTGAATTTCTGAAATCGGCCAAGTGTAAGAAACATCTACGGATGAACAATAATGCTAATCCGTAGATATGTTTCTTATAAGGCATCCTTTGTGTATACGGATGAACAACACCACCCAAGGATTACTTGGAAGTGAAGATTCCTACGGAAGGCAAGGTCCGTATGGAAGAACTGAAGTTCCTATGGAAGGCAAGGTTCCTACGGAAGAACAGAAGTTCCTGCGGAAGACAAGATTTCAGCGGAAGACCAAAACACTTGTAAAATCTCAACCAGTCTACAAGTCAACAAGTCAATAACAAATCCCAAGAGATCGGTGTTTCCTTAACTGACTCAAGTTCCTATAAATATGAGTCCTAGGTTTCACATCTCGACGAACACAATTAAGCAATATTACGGCTGTCAACCATCACATCATTGTGCAACCCCAGCCGTCGTCATATTAACAACAACTTCAATTCGATTGAAGAAATCATTGTTCATAGTTTTTTATAATTATTCTTTTGTAATCATTACTCAATATTAATGAAATACATTTGAATCAATTATTGTGTTCGTATTTACTGTGACATTGTGATTGTGTTCTTCAATTAACAATTAACACAATTAACAAAAAATTAATGATTATTCCGCGATCATTAACTTGTTTCTGTTTTAATATGATAATTCCTGAATTGAGATCCTTGGATTCACAACCCCTTATCAAGCAACTCTTCTAGTTGCTCTATTAACTCCTTCATTTCAGTCGGAGCCAATCGATACGGTGCCTTAGCGACAGGTTGAGCACCGGGTATCAAGTCAATTTGTAATACGATTTCGCGATCTGGGGGCACACCTGGCAAATCTTCTGGAAACACGTCGGGAAAGTCACATACCAACGGTTACATCAGAAATTAGGGTGTGAGGTGTCTGCATCCTTCACGTAGGCTAAATAAGCACTACATCCACGCCTCATGCACTTTCCTGCCACCGCCATCGAAATCACCTTCGGAATCGTCGTAACCCGATCACCGTATATCATCACCGAACTACGTCAGGCGCTATCAGTCTAATCATCTTCTTTCAACACACGTTGTTCGCTTCATAGGTTGCTAACCAATCCATCCCTAGTACTATATGAATCCACCCAGGGCATCACATGTAACTTAGCAGCAAACCTATGACCTTCTAATTCTATGCCACAGTCCTCTATCATCAGTAACTTTAGTGGACTTACCAATAGCAGTTTTTACGTCAAAGGGCTCATCAATACATTTTCTACAATAGGTAGTTTAGCACAGAAAGTAGTAGAAATAAAACTCCTACTAGCACCATAATCAAATAACACAGAAGCAGCAAGAGTTTGATCTACAAGAAACATACCTGACACAACATCGGGGTCCGTCCTAGCCTCCTCCCTGGTCATCGTGAATGCTCTGGCGCTCTCCTTTGCTCCTCAGCCCCAGTCTTCTTCCCTGCTCCGGAACTCTCAGCCCTCGACTTCTTGCATTCCCTACTCATGTGGCTACTTCATCACAGTTGAAGCACCTCGCCGCTCTGCAATCTCTGGAGATGTGGCCGGGCTTCCAATACTTGAAACAGACGTTAAGCCCCGCCTACACTTACCAGCGTGCTCCTTTCCACACTTCCAGCACTCTTCACTCCTTAGCCTGCAGCGACCACCCGTCGATCATCCATTCTAGCCTTCTTGTATTCGGGGTGAAACCACCACGCCCAAACTGTTTCCGGTTCCGATCATCTCTATCTGTCCTTCCTTCGACCACCATCGCCTCCCTCTCATCATACAATCTCCTGGCCAAGTCAACCACCGACCTAAATGTACTCGGTCGAGCGGCGATCATGTGCCTACGGATATCCGCCGGCATGCCTTAGATGTATCTCTTAATCTTTCATGACAGGGGCGTCACCTGATCCGGCACCAGCCGTGCCATCCTCATTGAACTTAGTGGTGTATTGTTGATATGTCATGGTTCCCGCCTCCAACTGCAGGAACTCCCATTCCACCTTGTCCAACTCCCGATGAGGACAGAACTCCTCGATTACCAACTCTTCAGCTCACTCCACCTCATCCTGCCAATCGCCCTGCTACCCACGGCTTGGACAATGTTATCCTACCAGCATAAAGCCGACTCCATAAACGGTGAGTGGTGAACTTTACCTTCTGGTCCTCCTGGCACTCGCTGATCTAAAGAACAGCTGATCTCAAGAACAGCCTCCATCTCTCTCACCCATCGGTGAGCAGCAGCAGCAGTGCCATTACCATCAAAAGTAGGGGGCTTGCATCTCTGGAATGCCCCATAATTACAGCCTCGTGCTGCCTCCGGCACAGGCTCCTCCTCCTCCTCTTCCTCATCAGTAGGGATAATCGTCTCGGTCTCGGGTTTCTCTCACCCTCCCGAGGACCTGTTCCTATCCCTCATCTCTCCTTCTCTAACAGCCTTAATCACTTCGGTCACTACAGACGGCAAGAACGTCTGCATGACCTGATGAACTTCCTCTACCACGGCCTCCTTCATCGAGGCTCTCAAGTTAGCACTCTCATCACCACCCTCCGAATGAGGGGTCTCAGGCTCCTTATGGGTCACTTTCTCAACCCTGGGCCTTCCTCTTGTGGCCTGTGGTTTAGCACCACGTCCACCGCGTGCTCCACCTCATGAAGCCTTAGAAGATCTACCTCCAGCCATTCCTAGTCGCTATAAGATTCAAATGCTAACATAGTCATTCAAGATAATAACTCAGTTTATGTCAAGTATAGTAAGTCCCTAATTACAGTGACCAATTGTGATTAACCACTTACTTTACTCTTCGCACCCTAAGCATTCCCTATCCTAACCACATCAGTATCTAAATCTACTAAGGGCAAACAAATCAAATAACATATGCACATAATATCGGTTAACATTAAAGAAAAATACCTGATGGCACGTGCCTACTTGGACTGGCATCCCTTCCTTTGTCCCATTTTCAGTTTAAGTTTAGGTTTCTTTTAAAAATATTTACCCATTTCACTTAAACTTGGCTCTGATACCAACTGTAAGCCCCAACCCGGGCACCTCACAGTTGGTCATTCATCGCACATAAAACATACAATTATTTAAAACATAGCATCGGAAATTAAACAAAACCATTTCATATATTTTAATGACAACTTTTGCAACGTAATACAATACTGTTAACTGTTACAAAATATTATAAATTGCATTACATCATAAAAATATCATTATTATACGAATGGATGCCATCCCAAAAATGCCAAGTAGCTGTCCCGTGTCATCCTCAGCACTATTACCTGCCAACTGGAAAACACATAAAAGTCAGCGTTGCTGAGTGAGTTCTTAGTTTTGTAAATAAAATACTTTACTTTAAATATACCTCTCTTTACTTTTATAGGTGGTCATGCATCATACGTACAGATAGAGAATATTACTTTTACTTTCAATAACATTCATCATTCTTCATCATATTCTTAGCATGTTTTCATGTCATGCTTTTCATTAACATTCTCTTATTTTCATTCTCATTCTTTCGTAACGTACTCATTATCATTCTTTTACATTCATGCTTGTTTTCTTACTTACTTTCTTTCTTTAGTACGTTATGTCATTATTTTACATTCATATGGATTAATGAATAATACCCTGAATATTGTGCACGAAGCTGATGCTGGACCTGTGGTAATTAAACCACGAACATTATGCACGAAGCTGATCCAGTCACCTAAGGCAAGTCATCTCTCCCGTTCATACAAACCGTTTGGTCCTACCCTGAACATTGTGCACGAAGCTGATGTTGGACCTGTGGTAATTAAACCACGAACATTGTGCACGAAGCTGATCCAGACACCTAGGGCATACCAAAGGGCCTTGTCAATCTCAAATATTGACCCTATGTGCATCCTTTGGGGTAGCTAACCCGCATCACAGTTGAGCTAACGATAACATGGTCGTGCACCTCCTTTCATTTTCTTGCAAGCCATTCGTTCGTCCATTACGTTTTACTTTCATCGTTGTTATCTTTCATTTCGTTACGTCATTCTTACGTTCATTTATTCATTCGTCATACTACGTAAGTAATAACATAATACCTGACGTATTTCATAATATAAAATGAATATGTTTTCATACCATTAAAGATAACACATTATACCTGTCATACATCATACATATTTCCATAACCCTAAACGTCTCATAATTATGCTTAAATTGGGTAATCATTACCATAAGTCAACTTAGTCAAAACCCTAGACTTTCTGTTTTTCCTGAAATTTTCAGAAAATTATTCTAAGGGTCTAGACTCATGGGCACTATTTGGGTGCTTCTGCCCTGTTCAGAACGTTTTGCCACTATGCAGACGCCTGGGCTTAACTTAGTCGCTTTTTCACTTAGACGCATGGGCCTGTTTAGGCGCATAGGCCCTATTCAGAAGTTTGGGTCTACACTTAGCCATTTTCTACTTAAATGCATGGGCCTGTTTAGACGCACGTGCACTATTCAGGAGTCTGGGTTTCTGGGTGTTTGGGCATACTTAGGCAATTTGACCGTTGGACGCATGGGTCACTATTTAGGCGCATGAACAACTAACTTTCCCATAACCAACATAAATCAGTCCCATTTCTTCTTAAATCGTAATCTAAGCCTAGTACGTATTAGCATCCTAAGCATCTTAACATGAACATTCATACATTTTTATCCTAAAATACACCCACCCACCCACACACATTCACACATACTTACATACGGGTAAACCCATTTTTATAAAACATATATACATGCATTTCCATCCCCAAAGTAGTTAAGACATGATAAAAAAGGGATTCTAGAACTCACCTTAGTTGTTTTTCGGGTTTGAACCCTTCTTTGAGCTTCCCAGACGTTTCTAGCACCTAAAACCCACACACATATACAACCCGAACACACAATCATATTTATAAGCACATAACCGAGACTAGAAACATCTATAACATCATAAAACTGAGAATTCTTACAAAAACTTCAAACTTCCTTTCTTCTTCTACAACCTCCGAGAATTCTCTGTTGTTTCTCTCTCTAAAAATCCGATTGTTGATGTGAATAAGCAACATGGGCGTCCATGTTACTTTATTTACCAACTTTCAAACCTTTTATCCTTTTTGACACTTTTAGTCCTTCAACTTGTGCTTTATAGCCTTTCCTTCTTTTCCTTTACTTCTATTCTTTTCTTTATTTCTTTAAAAATAAACCGGGTGTTTCACTGACTCTAAGGGGGAGGATACTGATCAACATCAGTATAGGGCAATTATTGGTTCTCTGATGTATCTCACAGGAAGTAGACCTGATATCATGTTTGCAACTTGTATGTGTGCAAGATATCAGGCTGCTCCAAAGGTGTATCACCTAGCTGCTGCCAAGAGGATCCTCAGATACCTCAAAGGAGCACCTAAACTATGTCTTTGGTATCCAAGGAACAATGATTTCAGTCTCTATGGATACTCTAACAGTGACTATGGTGGCTTCAACATTGACAAAAATCGACATCTAGAGGATGTCATTTCTTGGTGGCAGGATCATTTCATGGCAATGCAAAAAAGCAATCTTGTGTCTCTACACCAATTGCTGAAGTTGAATACATTGCTGCTACAAGTTGCCGTGCTCAGCTTCTGTGGATTTAGAACCAGATGTTAGACTATGGATTTAACTTTATGCGCACTCCTATCCACATTGACAACAACAGTGCTATTTCCATCACCGAAAATCCTGTGAAGCACTCCAAGACCAAGCATATTGATATCAGGTATCATTTCATTAGAGATATTCATGAGAAAAATATAATTAAGCTAATCAAAGTTGACTCAAATAAACAATATGCTGACTTATTCACCAAAGCTTTTGATGAACAAAGATTTAAGTATCTCATTATCGCCATTGGGATGATAAACATTGATTAGCTTACCTCTTTTGGAAACCTTTTAGAATATGTAACGTTATATGTCAATTCAATCTAAGCCTTGTTACAAAAGGTCCCTCTCTGAAATTTTCACCGAGTCTAAATTCTTTCGAAGAGGAATTAACTTTCAGAAGATGTTCTCATATCTTCCGAAGCAAATTCCTCCCAAGATAATTTTTCTTCTTAGAAGAGTTTTTAGTCTTGGAAGAAGCGATTGATTCCACATCAGATCTACTTCTGAAAACTTATCAAAACTCTCCATTCGAAAAGCAAATTTTACTCTAGAAAATAGAACTCTACTTTAGGAAGTAAGAAGTTGCCTTCGGAAGATAATTTACCTTCGAAAATTATTTGTACTCGGAGAAAGACCTAACCGTGTAACAAAAATCTTTTGGGCCCACTCTGTAAAGGTAAAGATTTTGTTAATGATGTCGGAATACTTAAATAAAACTAATCTTACCGCCTCATTTTCATCCACTTACCAAAATCTTACTACCCTAAAATTTCTCTCATCTTCAATTTACCAAGCTCAACTCATCTTCCCACAACTTCTCAATGGCACTCAATCCTTAGCACAATCAAGTCGCATTTCGTGATTCTTCAAGAGATGCTGACTTCTCAGATATCATTTCCTTCTTACCCAATGATCTTATTACACTGCCTTGACCGTTAACCCTACCGTTTACTTAAATCATATGGCGGATTTCTGGGAAAATGGTCAGATTGAAACCTTGAATGGGGATTGAGTAATAAGATCGAGCATCTGTGGACAGGAGTGGTCATTATTAACAACTCATTAGGGAGCATCTCGAGCTTCATGATGATGGTGCACCAACAGTTCCCCAAAACAGAATTGGACAACACTTACATCGAAATGGGATATGGTGGAGATGTTAGCAGGTCTACAGTCTATAAGTTAACTTCTCCTACAACTAGAAGTTCCTGTTGTATGTCATTCTTCACTGTCTATCCAACAATCTGGGGGTTGGGATCAAATTCCATACGAACTAGGGTGCCTAGTTCATGGAATGGTGAGAAGGCTTCACTTCAATTACTTAAGATTTTGTGCTGACCAATCTCATAGGAAACCTTCAGCGGGAGACATTCTTCATGTATCCCAGGTTTCTTCAGCACATAATCAAGATTTTGAATAAAGTGTCCACCAATTTCACTGGAAGACATACCGCTTTGCTTCCAGGTATGATTGAGCAAATAGCTCCCGGTGACATCCTGTTAAGCTCACAGGTGATGAACACACACCAGCACTTACCCTCACACTTGCAAAACTTCCTCTCACCCCATCAAAATCACATATCAAAGATGCCCCAAACGAATCTTACTCTGATTGAACAACTCCTCCTGTTCAAACCAAAAAGACTGGAGTGGAACATGGGCTCCCCCTCAGTCTGAGGTCTTTACCATCCTTCATAATTAACCTCAATATGGTCTTGAGTCTCCTCAGTCCAAACATCTCAAAACCATGAGCCCGACACCCAAGCTAACAGCCTTAAAGTGAGTCTCTACACTCCTCTGAGAAGCCACAAAGGGACAGTCCCGTCATAGGCTCAATGCCTTTATCCTTTACTGACCTCTGCTGCAAACTGATGAAGAGATTCGTCTCTTCACGGCAATGAAGTTGATTTACAACACTCTTTTAAGGATTAACAGAGCCTAGAATAACCTCTTATCTCTAGCCCCTATCAGCAAGCTTTTAGTAAGGTGAGCCCCACTGATGTGGAGGGGACTCATGTAGATTCAGTTGCTACTACTTAACGTGCCTCAATGGATCTTCAGGACAGTGGTAACATCTCTGAGACTAAATCTGCGGCAACCATGCCTATTGATGACTCTGACAGAGACATCATTACGCAAGGGAAACCAGGGTGCCAAGAAACCACATCTGGTGGTGAGGCTAAACATACTAGGTATATTACCTCATCTCCCTTTGATTCTTCAAAAGAAGATGAGGGAAGACTGCAACTCACTCTTAAAGACCTACTATCTAAAGTCTCAATCCCTGAATCAAAGATTAGGACTTTAGAGGATAGGTCTGCCACTCAGCAACTTGAGATTGATAGTCTCAAGGCTCAACTAGCTGAGAAACAGATGAGAGATCTGTTAGGCACATACCTATTCAGGTCTCCTTGGATTCTTCCTCTAGCTCATCTAGCTTTCAAGATGATGATGCCAAAAAGGGAGAGAGTGTTAAGGACAAACAACTAAGGAACCACAGAACCAAGTTTCAACTTTTACCTCTTCGGCTCTAACTACAACCATCTTTCTTGAGCCATCCCAAGTCATACTGCAAATAGACTCAAGGATGCTCAAAGATATCTATAGACTTTTTTCCTAATTTCTATTGAGATCTTCTCTAGATCAGCCTAGCCCTGATATGGCTATGATATACTTTGGAGCTGAAGAGCTTTAGAGGCTAAGTGCACCTTCTACCACTGAGGAAGAAGTTGGTCAACCTAAGGTCCAAATGAAACCTGAGATTAAATTCAAAAGGGAAATAAGGACTGATGGCCCAGCAACTAAACAGTTCGGACAGATGGTGCACTCCCCAAACTTCCGAAGCAAAAGTCAAAGCCTTGAAAGAACAATCTGAGTCTTCCGAAGCTGAGATGGAAGCTGTGGAAGGACTATTCTCTCTGTCCAAGGATCTAACCATCACAGATGCAATTCTTGAGCTAGCATCTGAGCTAGCATCTGAGATTGAAAAACTTAAAAGAAAAGGTAGACTTCCAACTACGAAGTTGCTAGCTGCCAGTTCCAAAGCAGCTGCAACCAACCAGGAGGAAGTCAACAACAAAAGGAGAGTAGAGATTATTGACAGGCTCATCATGCTAGGAGCTGCCAATAAAGACATACTCCTGCTACCATTAGAGGAGTTAGTAGAGCTAGAAAAGGCAACCAGACTACAGATTATATAAAGGGAAGAAGCAGCACGGTTGGCCTTAGAGGAGGAAAGAGAAAGAGAACAGAGGGAGGCTGATCTGCAACTCAGGAGGGAAAGGATATATTTCCTAACCTCCAGGGGTTTCTCTCTCAAGAAATATCTCCACATAATGATGATACGATCCTATGGCTCTTCAATAAAGAACAGGATTTAATGGAGAAAGAGAGAAAGAAAGCTGCGAGAGAAAAGATGAAGGAGAAGAAGGAGAAAGAAGAAGAAGCTAGGGTCATTGCTACCAAGAAGATAGGTGAAAAGGCCTGGATGAAAGACTATCTCCGGGCTCATGGCTTCTCTGGTAGGCAGGTGGGATCTATGTCTGAAAAGACATTCCAACGAATTGTCAGCGACATTAAGGCTGACATTCGTATGGGAAAGAGGAAGAAGATGTATAGAAAGGTACAGTGGATGATCTTCAAACCAACCACTCAACCTCAACCTAAACCAATTCCCTCACCTTTACCGTCAAACCTGAACCTTACACATCTGAGCCCTATACCAGTATCCATACCAGCTTCCTCACCATAACCACCCAAACTACCCATCCTCAAACCCAAACACTCCCCAGAACCATAACTCCACAACCTACCTAACAAACTTCCAAACCATCCCCTCAGCCTTCTAAACATCTCTCCTTAGAAGAATTTAAGGCAATCAAGACGAAGCTCATCAACTGCACAACCCTGAGCGACATCTCTTGTGAGGAGGATTCTATCAAACTGACTTATGTTGACAGGTCTTCATGTTCCCTCACTAGAGATCAATTCCTTGATCAACCTAGAGGAACACTGGACCAGGCTTCTATACTTTTTGGTCTTAACTCTGATTCATTAAACGATGAAGAGAAGAAGCTAAGAAGAAGGCTGGCGACTCTACTGGATACTAGGAGAGAGGATAAGATTCCTAGTAAACCTCTAATGCCTAGAAAGAAAATCATCCAGTGGAGGTTCGATGAATCCTCTCATAACTTTGTTGTGGAGAGAGAGAATGGAGAGAGCAATAGGTTGAATGCCTCCTCTTTGCTACACTACAGCAGATTCGACATTGTTGAGTTAGCAGAGAAACCATTCTCCAATCCCCCCAACTCCGAAACTGCTGCTCACATCAGAAATCATCTTAGCGGCCTTCATCTTGCTGAGCTAACCACAAAAGCAAAGATTGAAGAGAAGCTGAAGCTGAAAGAGAAGGAAGCTAAGGAAAGGTCAACCACCACAAGCAAAGTGTTTCTACAGATGGTGGAAGGCCCCGAATTGGAAACAATAGTTAGATGGGAGTATGACTATACATCCCATCAACTAACTCTTTTTAGAGGGACCCAACAAAGGGTACATATCATTCAAAAAGACAGACTAGATCCCCTGTCCACGAATGATTTGTACAAGCTTCTTAGCACCACTTCCGGGAAGACAAAGAAACAGATAAGTATCTGCTTTCCCTGGTGCTAAAAGCTTTGAGGGGCAGGAACAAGTGGATGTTTTGGTAGCATCAGCCTAGGGGAGTTTGTTGGATCCAAAAAGAAGGCTGTGTGCAACAAAAACCGAATCACTTAGACTATTTTGGTGCATCTAATAAAGGACTTCCGAAGCTAAGTATGGAACTTCTGAAGGAAAACGAGCTCTTCCGAATAAAGTATAATATGGACTTCCGAAGAAACACTCTTCTTCGGAGACAAAGTATCACTTCCGAAGATCAAGACTTAGAAGAAAAAGATCAGAAGACAACTTCCGAAGTATGAAGGAAAGAAGAAGTTCTCAAGGCTTGGAAGAAGTAGCTTCTCCCGAGTATATTTGGCTTTGGAAGAACTTGTTCTTCCGAAGCCAAGTAACCTTCGGAAGAACTTGTTCTTCCGAAGCCAAGTAACCTTCGGAAGACACTACTATGACCAGTGGACATAAGTATGGTCCTCCTGACACTCTGCTGCAGATCTCTGATATACTGTATGGCGTTTTCTCGAAGGCCATGTAGTTGACCATACTTTATTCCACTGTTCACCTTTATTAGTTAGTTACAGTTACTAACTTTAGTTAGTAACAATAGGTAAGTCATGGACATGTCATGACTACCATATCCTAGATAATATTTTATCTAAGATACCTTAACTCTAGCATTGTATTAAATGCTTTAGTCATAGGTTCCCAGCTGGTATCAAAGTATATCCGGCTGTAGGTTAGTAGTATATAGTTCTTATTGTACTCATAAACATGCTTGTAAGAGTCTTGTAATACTTTGGTTGAGAAGTAATATATACAAATACCTTGAAAACTATATCATTGTTCTTTGCTATTTAGTATATTATTCTTAGCTCTTAGAAAAACTCTGCTTCATCTGATCCGAGTGTAGCATTAGTGAGTTGAGAGAAAAACCAAGTCTTATTAACAAAACCGATCCTGCATATTGATCTCCCTTAACTGGTCCTGCAATAATCAACTTTGGTGGTAGTTGGGACAATCATGTACAACTAATTGAGTTCACCTACAACAACAACTACCATGCAAGCATTAAGCTGCATCATATGAAGCCTTATATGAGAGCAAATGTCAAACTTCTATCTCTTAGACTAAAGTAGGTGAAACACAATTACTTGGACATGAAACCATCCATGAAATAACAGATTAGGTAAAACAATTAAAGAAAGAATAAAAAGTGCAATAGATAGACCAAGAGCTATGCATATCATAGAAGAGGCACCCTACAGTTTCAAATAGGAGACATGGTGATGCTGAAGGTATCACCAATGAAACTAGCAGTTCGATTGAAAAAAATGAAAAATTAGACTACATCACGTGGTCCATTCGAAATAATACCCAAAGTCAAGCTAGTGGCTTATAAATATTTCCTAAAATTAAAGGAATACATGAAACATTTCATGTATCAAATCTAAGAAAATGCTTAGTAGACGAAGCATAACACATATCACTCAAAGATGTGTAGATAAATGAGAAGTTGAACTTGTAGAAGAACCTTTGCAAATTAAAGATAGATAAGTAAGGCAGTTATGTCAATTAAAGTAACTTTTGTAAGGTAAAATGAAATGCATAATATGGTCTTGAGTACACACGGGAATTAGGGGGAGAATAAGAAAAAAAAATCCTCAGCTCTTTGAACAAGAATACATTTTGAGGACTAAGTTTTTAAGGAGGGAGATGTAATACGTATTGTAAAAAAAGAAAAAGAAAAAGAATAGATGAATGTTGCAAACCATATATAATAACTTAGTGGCTGAGGGTTTGTCGTTTGATGATATGTAAGGCAATAATGAGACTTGGGTGTCGGCACATCGAATCAAGATAAGGATGATGGATAGTAACCATGTTTCTTATGGTCCATAAGGTTAAGGCGGTAAGTGGATAAGTCGCAAATAGTGGCATATATCGCAACTCTTTTATGTATGTGGTCCGTAACGATAGTTAAACTGGTCTATAAATAGAAAGGACAAGAATAGCCAATTCACACCAAATTAAACTTTCTTTCTTATTTATAAGCTTCCATTAAGGTGTTTTTCAAGCTAAAAGTCCTTTCATAGTGCTATATAGCCTCTAGTATGCTTTCTAGTTCCTGAGTTTAAGTTATGATTAGATTTGGTTTATAAACAGGATTTAGGCTCATAACCGAGGTAGGCATTAGGAGACTCATCCTTTGCCTAGGCATGGATTGATTACCCATGCTTAAACTAGATAAGGTTATCCAAAACTAACCACAGTGATGACCAGTTATCACTTCATAAATTTCATAGTCATCATCTAAATTTCATGTTACTTCTAATAGGATCAAAAGACCCGTTAATCATAACACCAAACAATATTAGGTGATTTATCAGATTGTCTTTATAAAATAGATAATATACATGTCATTATTGGCAATTGAAGAGAATGTTGCACTATGCACGTGTCGGTGGGGGTATGTTTGGGTCCTTATATGATTTTGGGGGTGTGTTAAACTGATTGAGAAGGGACTGGGTGTCCCGTATGAATCGCAAGGCATTCCTATACTCATTCGATGGTCTGATGGTTTGACAAACCCCTAGCTGGTGGTTGTGGTGAAATTAGGGAAGACATTGTCTTCTATGGGCTCAAATATCACATCTTTTATTGTGTATGCATAATTGTCAATGTGGTTTATGAATTGTTATTATGAGCTCACCAATAATAACTGACGTTGTGTTAAGTATACTTAAGATCTCACCAACTAGATTTTATGCTATGAAAATTGTTTCCGGTTCACAAGCTATTATAATAGACATTTTAAAGTAGAAATAAAAAGGATATATTTAGTTTGCAGTGTACCAATCGTGTATATTCATTCGGTTATTAAGCGCGTATTACAAAAGAGAATCAAATATATGAAGATCGAAGAAGAATATTCGGAGAGGTTTTTAATGTGTCGAGAAAATTGATAACTTCCCATTAAGATCAAGTAAAGATACCTTATTTCTTTGTGGGAAATACTATAGTATAATGGTGTTAATCAAATAAATTATAGTTGGAGTAAAATTTGTTTGTAATCTCTATTGTTCGACTAAAACAACCATTAACAAATTATAAGTAGAATATAATTTGTTTTTAATCTGGTTTGATGTAAATAACCATTTTAGTCCATTAATTTAAATTTAACTTTTTCACTCATCGTGGTTTCATTTTTGCCATTAATCCAGATCACTAACAACATTTTTTTTATGTAATTTGACCATAGTACCCTCATTAAATAAAAACAAAAAAATGAGAAATTAGATAATATTTAGGGTTTAAATAATTCTGAAAATTTTAAGAAAGTATTTTAAAGAGTATTTGATAGGTCCAATTTTATAAAGATGATTTGAAGGATGATGTTCTTTGGCGTACATATTAACATTATGTGAGATAATCTGGAAAAGTTTAAAATTGTTTAAAAGCATGAAACCACAAGAGTTTCTCCTTCAACACATGTGGTTGCTAACCAATTTCTTAATAAGTCTATGCATATTGATGGGCATTTAAGAGATGTAAATGGTTCAAATGACTTTGAGTGTAGAGTTATGGGTTGTACAATAAAGAAAAAGTTTAATAAATGTTAGAAAAATAACATAAATTATAGTAACTATAGTTTAAGATTACACTAGATCCTCATTTAAAAGTGCATGTTATTACATTTGGTTATAATAGAATATGTATGATGACCGCACTCTATAGCTTCCAATTGTCGCTCTAGCTTTCTTATCGTCTGTTCCCACTTTTTTCCTAGTTTCGACCACCATTCCACACGCAAGAATTATCGTTTTCCCTAGTTTCCACCACCATTCTACAACAATCCTAAACTATCTTCACTACTTTTTAACGAAACTTACAACAATTGCAAACCACCACTACTCGACCATATCCACTTTTCTCTTAATTTACGCCAATGTTTCTAACATGTGCTTTTTGATTGTTCCAACTCTTCAAATGTGCTCTTGAGACTTTTTGGATCCATTTATTTCTTTAGATTAATTACATAGATGTCCTATGATTTGATTAAAATTTTAGATTTAAAACTTAAAGTTTTAAAATTGCGAATATAGTCCCTAATATTATAGTTATCTTTCATCAATGGTCCCTACTCTGTTAGTCCAGTTAGTGATGTTAAATTTATTAAAATAATTATTTTACTTGTATGATCATCAATGTAATTTTATTTTATTATAAATTTTTATTATAAATATGCTTATAACTTAATACACAAATAAAAAGTTTATTTTAAAAAATGTCTTCTTTTAAGTGTTTGGTTTATAAATTTTTAAACCAATATGCGGGTTTTTTAAACCTTTTTAAAACGTCTTCTTTTACAAAGACGTTAAAACTGAATTCTTTTAAATTTTTTTAAAAAATAAGAATTTGTTTTAGAAAAGATGTTTTAAAAAACGAATGGTTTAAAAAAACTTTAGAAAATCAACCAGTTTAAAAAATCAAAAAGTTTTAGAATGACGTATAAAAAACAAACGGTTTAAAAAACGAACATTAAAAAAACGTGTTGTTAAAAAGTTTTTTTATGTATTTAAAACTTATTTTATTAAATAATAATCTTATTAAAAATGGAAATAATATAAAAATAAAAAACTTTGAAAAACAAAAATATGAAATTTTCTTAAATAAAATAATGTTGTATTTAAAAGGTAAATTAAATAGATGGCTAATACGAGTAAAATGCTAATTCGTATAATATTTAACATCACTAACGGTTAACTAACACCTAAGGACCATGTATAAAAGAGAAAAACGTGTTAGGGACTATATTCAACGATTTTAAACTTTAGGGACCAAATCCAAAATTTCAATATAATCACAACGACCATCCATGTAATTTACTCATATCTTTATTTTAAAACATTAAGTTTTAAAGAAAAACGAGTTGCTCGATTTCATTGCTAGGGATGGCATACTACAGGTTTGGGATGGATATGAACAACCCCAACCCCATACCCGATTAGAAAAGTGTATCCCATACTTTCCCAATACCCGTCAAATATGTATCGGTGGGTGAGCATAACCACGAGTAATCGGGTACACTTGTTAGGGATTGAAAATTTACCTATTGAGTATACCCGTTCGGTATGTATTCCATATACGACTAGGCAATAATGTCGGTTAACCCTTAGTATCTTTTTTTTGATGTTTACTCTTAACTTTTAAGGAGAGATATCAGCTTATATTATAACTTTATAATACATTATATAGTGCAAATGATATAAAACTTAATAGCTTATTCAACACATAACTATTAACTAAAAAGATATTGAATATATTAAATTAAAAATATAAAAGATATAATATATAAATTATATATAATAAATTATTAAGTAAAATAAATTAAGCAATAAAGTAATTTCGGGTATATAATAGGATTAACGGGTATGCTTAATCAGGTAATTGGGTTGGGTAAACGGATACAATGCAATCCCATATTCGTGAAAAAAATAAAATTTGATCTCGAACTCAGTCTCATATCCACTTACCGACTCCATACCTGTACTAAATGTCTCAGATTTTTAGTATTTCTATCGAGTTTGGGTTTGATTACCATCTCTACCCATCGCTTTTGAAACTTTTCCTAATTAACACTTTTAAAGCAACTCTTGACCCAATCACCAATTGATTACATAAGGGTTTAGGCAAACCAAAAAAACCACAACTAAGTTTTCGGGATTTTCAAGAACCTTAATGAGATTTTTGATATTTTTCTGGTATCTGCGGCTCAAGAAAACTGATAAAGACGAAAGAGATGGATGGGTGGGTGGGGGATTTGGCGTCGGGATGATGGTTGTGATGGCTAGAGATGTGGTGGCTGCCAATAGTGATGGTGGTTGGTGGCTGATATTTGTCTGTACAAAAAAGAGAGCGATGGGTGGTGGCTCTGGCCAAAACCCTCGACATATAACCTTTTGTTTTATATATATATTTTTCTATTTGAAGTATCTTACACCAATAGTTCTCTTAACTATTATATTATTTATGATTAATCTCTAGATTTAAAATGATTAAAATGTGCTTAAACTAAAACGTTTTTTATCGGAGTTAGCATAAAATGCTAAATAGTTATATTATTCTATTTTTTGTTATTTATTTATGTTAATAAGACTTACTTTTTAGTTTTATTTAGTTAAAATTATCTTTTTAACATCTAATATATTTTTTTCTGTAATTTAAAATCCTTGCTTATATGCAATTTAAATTATATATTATTTTGGCTTGGGTTCAAATACAAAGTGAACATTATGTAAAAAGTGTAAGAAGCAATCGGTGAGTGACATGTGACATATTTTTAAAAATAGAAGGAGGGGTATTTTAGGAAGTCTAATTTATTGAAATAAAGGTGTGGGCTTACATCAATTTTGTTGAAGATTGCTTACATCTAATTTATTTGAACACAAGCCTTCAACAAAATTCTCAATTTATCGATTCAAACGGTTGACGTTTCATCTTACATCAATTTTAATCGTTGAAGATTCAAACGATCGAATTCATCTGTTGAAGATTGCTTTATGTTGTTTCTGTTGAAAATCGTTGAGTTATGTTGATCTATTTGATTTCATCAGTTTGGTACGTATGAAGACGATTATATACTGTAATTGAAATAGTATGTTAATAATTTTGTCGTTTGGATCATCATTGTGTCTATACTGTCGGATTTCTGTGAATTTTATTATTGATTGACATCATCATTGTGTCATAGGTATCATCATTGTGTCATAGGTATCATCATTGTGTCATAGGTATCATCATTGTGTCTTTTTGTTCGTCATTGTGTCTTTTGTATTGTCATTGTGTCTGAATAAAACAGTTATTGTGTCTATACTGTTAGATTACTCTGGACATTATCAATATGTTGTTGAACATACTTTATAAATATCAGGTGAGTCTCTATATGTTGTGTCTTTTATATTGTTGTGTTTGTTATATGATTTTGTTATTGATTGACATCATCATTGTGTCTTAGATATCATCATTGTGTCTTTTTGTTCGTCATTGTGTCTTTTGTATTGTCATTGTGTCTGAATAAAACAATTATTGTTAATCAATTGGTTACGAACAAAGACGAGTTGTGTTTTTATCTTGATTATTTAAATAGTTACAAGTCTAAGGCTGATAAAGTTCATATGGTCGCCCCACCTCCAAGCAGGAGAGATAGGTTTGTGAAGTTACCTGGAGGGAGCGAACGAAATGAAGCAAAATTCAGTGTACCTGTTAAGCAAAAGACAAAAGGTAGGCCGAAAAGAATGAAGTCAGCTCGTGAGTTAGCCATCAAACAAGCAGGAAAAAAGTTGAGAAATTATGGGTTTTGCAAACAACCTGGTCACATTATACGTAATTGCAGTTTATATCTTCAAAGCATTAAGGATAAACAAGTTTCAAACAGCTCAACAGTTGATTCTATGCCTATTCAAGAATAGGATTCATTGTGTCATAAGATTTATTGTGTCATATACTCATTGTGTTATTATATTCATTGTGTCATTATATTCATTGTGTCATAAGATTCATTGTGTCATGTTTGAAGAGTTTTGTTTACGTTTGATTTTGACGATAAAAATAAGTTACCAAAATACTATTGTGTAATGTAAATCAACATACAACAACAAATATTAACATGCCAACACATAGCAAAATATAATAATAAGCCAACATACCAAATTACTATTGTTTCAAATTACCATTGTGTCAAACTACCATTGTGTCAAACTACGATTGTGTTAAATAATCATTGTTTCAAACAACCATTATGTCAAACAACTATTGTGTCAAACAACCATTGTGTCAAATAACCATTGTGTCAAACAACCATTGTGTCAAACAACCATTGTGTCAAATTAGTTTTTTGCCCCTCTGCCTGTTAGCAGTTTTCTACTTATTTACATTTTTACCACCGTGTTTTTTTGAACCATTGATCTATTTTAATGAGTTGATCCAATGACCAAAATTACTTCTCATCATTTTTAGAAAATATAGTCTTTGTAGCATATCCTCTCCCTATTATTTTAAATAATCGTTTTATGATTATAATTCCTAAGTATGAGCTATTTAATCTTATATTTTATTCATTATTAAATTCGTGGTATAATGACCAAACATTGAGCAACAACCACTTGAAAAGCTTAACCCTACTTTATCTTTTCATCCTCTTCCATTCGTTTTTCATTGCACCTGCAACTTCACTTTTCCTCCTCTTCCCTTTATATTTTAACTTTTTGCTTCACACCCATTTCAGATCTATATTTCCCCCACTTCCTTTCATCGATCATAATTTACTATTCTTCCATAACTGTATTTTAGCTTGTTTAAAGTATGAAATAGAGTTGATCCAATATATCATTTTTTGTCAAATGTTTCATTGGGGATCTTAATCGATGATTGGGATTATGTCCTCTGCAACTGATGCCGGTGATGATCTCTCATCCTCGATCTCAAAAAACCCAGATCGTGTAGTTTCAAATTGTGAACGGATTATTGAAGATGAAGGATCTAGAGCTATGTATGTGGTTTATTATTAGGGTGGAAAAGTTAAGAGTTGTTGGTGAATCATGTGGATTAGACTACTTTCATAATTACGTTATTGTTTGGCACATTATGGGATGTCGTGACATCAAGAGCTCAAAATGAGCTAAGACTCGAGTGTGTTGCCTGTGGTAACGTTTTTTCTGAGTTTAAAAAGATTTATAATGGATTTGGATATACATTTAGATGTTGTAACTCACGTATATTTTCAGATCCATCTATTACATGGTAGAATAATTTTGTTTGAAAATAAGATGAAGATGCCCTCTAGAAATTATTATTATTATTTGATGGGATGATCCTTGTGTATAAGTATGTATAAACCTATACTTTTTTTAATTGAACACAAGAATTATAGATGAAAGTTATTGAATGAACTACTTCTCCACTGTCATTTGAAGCATTTTTTGTCAATAAATGCAGTGATAAGTGCGGGAATTAGTGCAAGCGGGAATTAGTGCAAGCGGCAATTTATCTTCAATAAAATTGTGGATGTCTAAACTACCTTCATACAAAGTGTTTGAGGAGAAGTATTTGTTTAGAATAAGAATTTTAGCTTGTGACTGTCGCGCACACAAATTTATTTTCTTTTTGTTTTGTTTTTGTTGTAATAAAATAGAAATAAAATAGAAATAAAATAGAAATAAAATAGAAATGATGTATGAGCACGTTTAATAAAATTCTTTATGTATCATTTTGTTTTTGCATTATTGTTTTCTTACATTTTCTAATTTACATGATAACAAATAGTATTCAAAGCTTATGAAACTATGAATGCATAAAACCCAGCTAATGTTTACTATTATCTAAATTTTTATTTAAATAGTCATAAAAAACATTTTATTAGAGTAATAATAACATTACTAAATAATTAACATTATTTCTCAACATAATCTACTATTAACGAAATTAGTTTTTTCACCTCTCACGCGTTGTTACGACATCAAACACGGTGCGATAAAGTATACACTAACAATAGAGCCGGTCTGTTTCCGGACTAAATTTACGTGAAAACGTAAAGTTACTCGAATTTATATTGTTAAACGAAAAAGTATTAGGGGGTGGGGCCGCCTACGCTGGAGGCCGTGGCGAAAGCCGGCACCGCACGACAACACCATCGTTGGTCCCCTACGCCGCAAGTTTCCACCATTTCACGGTAGGTATAAGCCGAGCCACACTACCACCAATGTCAATTTTTTTGATTGAGTCACACCACCGTTGCCCACTAAGCATCAAGGAGTGAAGGGTGGTAAGAAACCACGCCAATGGAAGCCGGTGGAGGTTATGGCTTCGGAGTTTTGTACTCAAACAACAAAGAGAACTAAAATTTTAGAATCGGACCAATATGTTAGCTCTAATGAGCCTGCTACAAGTCCCCTCCCCAACCTCAACGAGAACGTCATACCCACCGAGTCGAGACGCAAAGACAAAACTATGGGGGAGTCTTCTTTAAGCAAAGCAACATTGAATGAGGCCACTAGCAAGTACAAAGTGATAGTGAAAAAGAAATGAAGAAAAAAAGAGAACGAGAAACACTTCACATGAAAGTAACTGGATCTAAATTGGCCTTACTCAACTTATAACGAGAGACATTGCATCGCGAAATGCAAGACCGGGACATGGAAAATTTTCTTAAACCGCATGACGAAGTTCTCTAGTCAATGTTAAAGAATGTCCTTAAACGCAAACGTCAAATTGCCCAGACTCATGTAACACCCAAAAATTTATTAAGAAAAGAATAAGGAAAAAGAAAAAGGAGAGTAAAAAGAAAGAAAAGTAAAATAACCCAAGTTAAGGGGTTAAAGTTATGTAAAAGGCAAACTTTAATATTATTATGTTTAAAAGTGGGCATGGCTGCCCACTTTTCTGTTCCATCAACTGCTTCGACTTTTAGAGAGAGAAGAAGAGAGTTCCATCGGTTCTAGAGAGAAGAAGAAGAAGAGTTTGTTGAATGGTAAGTTTTTCTTGTGTTTTGTTAGGTTTCAACCGAATTTTCAGCCTTATGACCAAGCCTTATGTGTTTAGGTGTGTTCGGTTGTGTGCTGTTGGCATGTTTAGGTGTTAGAACTCTTTGTGAGCTCGAATTTGAAGAAGTTTGGTTCAAAGGCTGCACCAGGTGAGTTCGAGAACCCCCATTTTTCGGTTTTAAACTTGTTTTGGGGCTGAAAATGTATGCAATTAACTTTTTTTAAAACTCTCAGCATGTGAACCGTATGTTATATCCCTGTTCTCTACGGGTGGGTGTATGTTTGGAGTATATTTTGTTTGAGTTTCATGTTTATATGATTGTTTTGGTGTTTAGTATGTTAGGAATGGGTCAAGAATATGTTTAAATGTTGATTCGGGAACCAGACTAAAGTAAGATTGAACTAGTATAGTGCCCATGCGCCTAAGTGTGGCTCATGCGCCTAGTGCCCATGCGCTCACTGCCTATGCGCCTAAGTATGGACCAGGCTCCCAAGCAGTGTCCATGCGCCTAAGTTCTTCATGCGCCCAACACTTGGCTCATGCGCCCAAGTGTGGCTCGTGCGCCTAAGTACTCATGCGCCTAAGTGTCCATGCAGCTAACCAACCATGCGCCTACATAGTGTTCATGCGCCTTCATAGTGCTCATGCGCCTTCATAGTGCTCATGCGCCTAAGTGTCCATGCACCTAACTAACCATGCGCCTACATAGTGTTCATGCGTCCGCATAGTGCTCATGCGCCTGAATAGTTCCAATGCGCCTAATTTTCCTCATGCGCCTAAGTATTCCTATGCGTCCAAGTACCCATGCGCCTGCATAGTGCCCATGCGCCCAACGTAGTGCTCATGCGCCCAACATAGTACTCATTCGCCTAACGCCTTAGAATTTTTTGAAATTTTAGGGAAATAGAAATTTAAAGGCTAAGACCTGGAATGTTTAGTGATTTTGTTTTGTTGGTGTTATGCATGTTTGTGGTCAGATAATCATGTTCCATATTATGTATTATTACGTGACTTTACATGATGTGTTAATGCTAGTATACGAAAAGTATTATCGTAAATGAAACGAAAGATTAAAGATAATGGAAAGTGAAACATAACGAATGAATGAAAGTCTTGAAAGCAAAATTTAAGAAGGTTCACAACTCACTGAGAGTTATTAGCTCAACTGTGTGTTATATAGCATGCGATCTTGGCTAATCCATGAGGGTTCACATACAGGGGGAGTCAGTCTTGTTGACTGATCCATACGTGCAAAATGTGATCCTTGTCGCCTGACCTCGAGACTGAGGTGGTTTTGTGCTCGACGATGGGGTATAACAGGATCTAGATAGAAGTAAAAGGTAATGAAAAAGTGTGAAACGAATGAATACGTGCGATAATGGAAGATAATAAGTTAATACCTAGATGTATATATGATGGATGACCATGTACAAAAGTAGAGAAAATGTTTTAAACAAACGGAAAGTATTTTATTTATAAAACTAGAACTCACACAGCAACACTGACTTTTATGCATTTTCAGTTGGCAGGTAACTTGTTGCTGGGAATGACATGAGGGTGAAGCTACTTGGTAAATAAGAGACTGACATCCATCTTATGCATACATGTTATTTTTGTCTTGTAATGCAACTAAATATTATTTTGTAACTTCAACAACGATGTATTACTTGGCAAAAGTAATTATTAATGCATGAAGTGGTTTTATTAAATTATTCCGCTGCGATGATTTTATCATTCTAAAAAATCTTAATGTATTTTAAATATTATGTGCGATGAATGTCTAACTATAAGCGTATCGAATAAACCTGCATCAATTTGATAGAGACAAATGCAAGAACCATTAAACCAATTAAATTGACTAACCACTTTGTGATTAACCAGGAAATCTTGTAGTTTAATCGATTTATTTTGAACGCCTACAGTTGGACATTCATCGCACATAATATTTAAAACACATTAAGATTCTTTAGGATGATAAAATCATCGCAGCGGAATAATTTAACAAAAAACCACTTCATGCATTAATAATTACTTTTACCAAGTAATACATCGTTGTTAAATTAACAAAATAATATTTAGTTGCATTACAAGATAAAATAACACATATACATAAGATGGATGTCAGTCTTTGCCCACCAAGTAGCTTCCACCTCGTGCCATCTTCAGCAACAAGTTACCTGCCAACTAAAAATACATAAAAGTTAGCGTTGCTGATTGAGTTCTAGTTTTTATAAATAAAATACTTTCCATTTACTTAAAACATTTTCTTTACTTTCGTGCATGGTCATTCATCATACATACATCAATGTATTAACTTATTATCTTCATTTATCTCATGTATTTGTTCGTTTCGCACCTTATCATTATATTTCACTTCAATCTAAATCCTGGCATAAGCTATACCCCATCGTTGGGCACCAAGCCACCTCAGTCTTGGGGTTAAGCGACAAGGATCCCGTTTCGCACGTATGGATCAATCACCAAGACTGACTCCCCTTGTGTGTGAACCCTCATGGGTTAGCCAAGATCGCACGCTATATGACACATAGTTGAGCTAACAACTCTCAATGAGTTATGAGCCTCCTTAAATTTTGCTTGCAAGACTTTCATTCATTCGTTATGTTCCACTTTTCATTATCTTTAATATTTTGCTTCATTTACGATAATACTTTACGTATGCTAGTATTAACACATCACGTAAAGTCACGTATTACTACATAATAAGGAACATAATTAACTAACCACGAACATGCATAATACTAACAAAACATAACCACTAAATATTCCAGGTCTTAACCTTTAAATTTCTGTCTTCCCAAAATTTCCTAAGGCATTAGGCACATGGCCACTATGCAGGCGCATGGCACTATGTGGGAGCATGGGTACTTGGGCGTATGGGAACACTTAGGTGCATGAGAAAACTTGGGCGCATGGGAATTATTTAGGCGCATGAGCACTATGCGGGCGCATGAACACTATGTGGGCGCATGGGCAGTTGGGCGCATGAGCATACTTGGGCGCATGAGCATACTTAGGCGCATGAGCTAAGTGTTGGGCGCATGGACATACTTAGGCACATGGACACTTAGGCGCATGGGAAACTTGGGTGCATGGGCAACTTAGGCCCATGGGCACTTATCAGGTCTATACCATACAAATTTTCAGCCCCCAAATCATCATCCTAACATATTCCTAGCCCAAAACTAACTTACTAAACATCCCAAACAGGCATAATAATAGTAAACACAACCATATATACTCAAACATGCATTCATCCGTATAAAAAGAGTACATACATACGGTATAACATAATTGTGTGTTTGTAAAAGTCATTTGTATACATTTTCAGCCCCAAAATACGTTTAAAACAGAAAAATGGGGGATCTAGAACTCACCATTTGCAGCCCTCGAACCAAACTTCTTCAAACTCGAGCTCACAAGGTGTTCTAACACATAGTTCATGCCAAAAGCATACAACCGAACACACATACACACATAAGGCTCGGTCCAAGCTGAAAGTTCGGTTGAAACCTTACAAAACACAAGAAAACTCACCTTTAAGCAAATTCTTCTTGTTCTTCTCTCTAGAACCGATGGAACTCTTCTCTTTCTCTCTAAAAAGTCGACGGCAGTTGGTGAAGAAAGTAGTGGGCAACCATGCCACCTTTTTAAGCATAATAATAAAGTTTGCCTCTTGCACAACTTTAACCCCTTGACTTGGGTTATTTTACTTTTCTTTCTTTTTTTACTGTTCTTCTATTTTCTTCTATAATTTTTCGGGTGGTACAAGTCCACCCCCTTATATAGGTTTCGTCTCCGAAACCTATCACTCCTCAAACAGTTGTGGATAATGTTGTCTCATTTCTTCCTCAGTCTCCCACGTAGACTCGTATCCCTTCCTATGCCTCCATTGTACTTGTACTAGTGGAACCACTTTATTCCATAATCTTTTCTCCTTTGGTTAATGATTGCCACGGGTTGCTCTACATAATTGAGTCGTTCTTCCACTTTGATGTCTTCCAGTGGTACAATCATATCTTCATCAGTTAAGCACTTTCTCAGATGAGATACATGGAATGTTGGCTGAATCCCATTAACTCATCGGGTAGCTCCAACATATAGGTCATGTCTCCTACTCGAGTAATGATTCGGAAAGGTCCTATATATCTCAGACTCAGCTTACCCCGCTTCTTAAACCAAATGATACCTTTCCATGGTAAAACCTTCAGCATAACTTTATCACCCACCTCAAATTCAATTGGTCTACGTCTTTTGTCAGCATACGACTTTTGCCTATCTTTTGCCGCCTT
This sequence comes from Flaveria linearis, assembly GCA_024085815.1. Taxonomy (NCBI): domain Eukaryota; kingdom Viridiplantae; phylum Streptophyta; class Magnoliopsida; order Asterales; family Asteraceae; genus Flaveria; species Flaveria linearis. Next base: position 19,959,094 of record CM044004.1, on the reverse strand, counting down.
CATAAATGCATTGATCTTATCCAACATTTCAGTCGTAGCTTCGATCACCTCCATGTTTCCCAACTCCTTCTATCCAATGTCACCCTAACATACAGGCGTTCTACACTTCCTACCATATAGCATCTCATATGGTGGCATACCAATGCTGGCATGGTAACCTTGTTGTATGAGAATTCAGCTAACGGTAAGTGTTCGTCCTAACTTCCACCAAAATCGATGACGCATGCCCGAAGCATATGTTCTAGCATCTGGATGGTCCTTTCCGACTAACCATCTGTCTGAGGATGGTAAGCCGTACTGATATGTAACATCGTCCTCATCACGTCATGAAATCTCTTCTAAAACTTGGATGTAAACCGAGTGTCACGATCAGACACAATAGACACTGGTACACCATGACGCGTCAAAATCTCTTTGATGAAAAGATCCGCCAACCTCTCGAATGAATATGTCTCGCGGGTGGTAGAAAGTGAGCACCCTTCGTCAAATAGTCAACTATAACCCATATGACATTGTAACCTCTTACCGTACGTGGTAGCTTTATAATGAAGTCCATGGTGATGTGCTTCCATTTCCACTCGGGTATATACAAAGGTTGGATCTCCCCGTATGGCTTCTGATGCTCCGCGTTTACTTACAAACAAATTAGGCACTTGCTCACGTACTCGGCTACATCGTGCTTCATTCCTGGCCACCAATAATCTTTCTTCATATCCTTGTATATCTTCGTGGCATCACGATGAATGGAGTATCAAGTCTTGTGAGCCTCGTCCATAATCTTCCCCTTTAGATCCCCATAACAAGGTATCCACATCTCTCCAGTTTGGGTTCTAACACCAAGAGTGTTCTCACACAATTCTGTGACTAAACCCTTCATACGTTCGGAATTAATCCGATCCTCTTTAAGCGCTTTGTCCTGAAACTCCTTGACCTGTTTCATCACATCAGCGGTCATAACCAACTGATAGGCCTTCACCCGAATCGGCTCGGGTCTCTTCTTTCGGCTAAGGGCATCGACCACAACATTGGCCTTACCCAGATGATAATGGATCTCATAATCGTAATCCTTGATAAGCTCCAACCATCTCCTCTGTATCATGTTCAGATTCGTCTGCTCGAAGAAGTACTTCAAGCTCTTGTGGTCGATAAAGATGACACACTTCATCCCATATAAGTAGTGCCGCCAAATCTTCAATGCGAAGACCACAGCCGCTACCTCCAAATCGTGGGTAGGGTAGTTAGCCTCATGGATCTTCAGTTGTCAGGACACATAGGCTATAACCTCCCTCGTTGCATCAACACGCAACCTAATCCTGAATAGAAAGCATCTGAACAGATCACCAAGTCCTTGCTTCCTTCGAGTAACGTCAAGACAGGAGCTTGTGTCAGTCTCGTCTTCAACTCCTCGAAAGCATTCTCTCAACCTTGAACCCGTACGAACTTCGCATCTTTGTGGGTCTACTTAGTCAACGGAGAAGCTATCTTGGAAAAGTCTTGGATGAATCTCCTATAATAACCCGCCAAACCCAAGAAACTACAGATCTCGGATGGCGTCTTTGGAGATTTACATCGCATCACTGCTTCCACCTTTGCTGGGTCCACTATTATCCCTTCAGGATTAACAACATGGCCCCAAAACTGAACCTCCCGCAACCAGAACGCGCATCTCTCCCTTCTAAGCGTCTCTAGTACCTCCCGAATATGACCGGCATGTTCCTCTTCACTCTTCGAATAAATCAAGATATCATCAATGAACATAATCATTGATTTATCCAACATCGGCCGACACACCCGATTCAATAAGTCCATAAAGGCAGCTGGCGCGTTGGTTAAACCAAAGGACATCACGAGAAATTCGTAGTGTCTATAACGGTTACGAAAAGCTGTCTTAGGAATGTCCTGCTCCTTCACCTTCAACTGATAGTAACCAGATCGAAGATCTATCCTCGAGAACCAACTGGCACCTTGAAGCTGATCAAACAAGTTATCTATCCTTGGTAAAGGATACCGGTTCTTCTCCGTCAGCTTGTTCAGCTCACGGTAGTCAATGCACATCCTCATGCTACCGTCCTTTTTTTTACAAATAAGACCTGAGCACCCCACGGAGAGATACTCGGCTGAATGAACCCTTTATCTAATAGCTCTTGTAACTGAGCCATCAGTTCCTTCATCTCAGTTGGAGCTAGGCGATACGGTGCCTTAGCAACAGGTTGGGCACCCGATATCAAATCAATTTGGAACTCAATCTCATGGTCATGTGGCACATCATATAGGTCCTCCGGCAACACGTCTAGGAAGTCACACACCACTTGTACGTCAGACAATTGTGGTGCTGGTGCATCCACATCTTTCACGTAAGCCAGGTAGGCGTTACATCCACGTTTCATACACTTCTCTGCCACCACCATTGAAATCACTTTTGGAACCGTAGTAACTCGATCCCCGTAGATCGTCACCGTACTCCCGTCGGGCGCGGTCAATCGAATCATCTTCTTGCGACACACGATATTTGCCTCGTAGGCTGCTAGCCAATCCATCCCTAAGAGCACATTAAATCCGCCTAAGTTCATCACAATCAGTCTCGCAGGAAACTTATGACCTTCTAATTCTATCACGCAATCCTCTAAAGCATCAGATATCCTAGTGAATTTATCGATAGCAGTTTCTACGACAAAGGGCTCATCATTCTTTCTACCTCTAACAAATAACTTAGCACAGAAAGCAGTAGAAATAAAACTCCTACTAGAACCAGAATAAAATAACATAGAGGCACAAGTTTGGTTTATTAGGAACGTACCTAACACGGCATCGGGATCCACCCTAGCCGCCTCCATGGTCATAGTGAATGCTCTTGTGCTCGCTCTCTGCTCTTCATTCCTAGTGTAACGCCCGGATATTTTCCTTGAAGCCGACGTAGGAAGAAAAAGAAATAAAGTCAAAAGTCGGGGGACCAAACTCGCCAACGTGAGAAAGTTGGGTAAATGGGGATATTTGAAGGGAGAGGGCAGCCCTTACCCTCTCCCCACACCCACAAACATCAGCCATAGAGAGAAGGAAGAGAGAAAAGAGAGAAGAGAAGAAGAAAGCTTGGTTCGAGCGGGTTCGAGTATGCAAAATCATCGTGTAGCGGGTGTAAACGAAGCCCTTCTTCTTGTAGTTTGTGTGAGTTCTAGGACCCCTATTTTACTCGTTTTCAACTAATTTGGGGCTTGAACACATAGTAAACCCGTTTTTGTATGTGTGTGTGTTTGACCCATTTGGGGGTGTTTGCGTGTGATGCGTTTGGAGTATGTTTTCGGGCTTGTGTGTGCTTGAATGGTGTTGTAGTATGCATTCCTAAGGTTTAGGACGATTGATTTGGGCTTAGAATGGGTTTGGATGAGCTTCGAGGTCGAAAATGGCAGATTGGGTTCGGGATGAACTGCATTCTGCATCAGTTAGGGCTAGGCGACCGACTAAAGGCCATACGGCCGACTGGAGTCTGATTGAGGTTCAGTCGCCCGATTGAGGTTCAACCGTACGACTGGAGGGCCAGTCACATGAGGAGTCATGCGACTGAGAGCCCATTCGCATAGAGTTCATTCATATAAGGTCCATTCGCATAGAGTTCATCCGTATAAGGTCAATTCGCATAGAGTCCATCCGCATGAGGTCCATTCGCACGACTGGGTGTTCATCCGCATTGGTGTTCATCCGCATAAGTCCATTCGTATGATGTTCAGTTGCATGGAGGCCATGCGACTAAAGGGGTGCCCATACACCCAAATAGGGTTGTTGTACCCAAGGAGGAGCATAGTGTAATTACTGGCTTTCGGGGGAAAGTACAGATGTAAGTTTTGACGTGAAAGTTCCCGTAAGTTCAAGTAAGATGATTGTTGAGGCCTTAAAGGATATGTTGGGCATGATGATGTTGGATGTTTATGCATGATGTATGTTACGTATGTATGATAATGCCATGTATGATGATGCTACTGTGTATGTTGATGTTCCTTATTATAGTGTATGTTTATCTTTCCTGTGACTTTACGTGTTATGTTAAAGAATGAAACGAAATTATTATGTAACGTAAAGTGAAAAATAATAAAAAGGAACATGATGAACGAATGCATGCATTAATAAAGAATGAGAGTAAGAAAGGCTTGCAAGCAAATATATGAGGTGAGCGACTTTGTTGTCACAACAGACTCGAAATGGAATCCTTGTCTTTTGACCTCAGTAATCGTGGCTGTGTGGGATGAAGAGGGTAAAGCTTGACACTGGGATCAACCATTGTATAGAACCATTGCTGCATATCCTAGGTACTGTGGCCAGGAGGTGCGGTGCACCGTTATAGAAGGTCTATGATAGGCCTAGGTCCAGTATCACGATACAGAAGGATATTGCATATAGTAATAGTACACCTAGACTATACCTTAGGTACTGTGGCCAAGAGGTGCAATGCACCGTTATAGAAGGTCTTGATAGGTCTAGGTCCAGTACCAGGAACAGAAAGGTATTGTATATAGTAATGGTACACCTAAACTTTACCTTAGGTACTATGGCCAGGAGGTGCGATGCAACTTTATAGAAGGTCTATGATAGGCCTAGGTCCAGTACCACGAAACAGAAAGGTAAGGTTTATGGGTGATGGAAAAAAAGAGGTAAAGATGAAAGAGTAAAAAAAAGTTAAAGACGTACGATGAGTGAATGAAAGTTAAATAATAAATGAATGAAAGTAATGAACGAAAGAAACCTAATGATAAAGTTTGAAACGGGATCCTTGTCACTCGACCTCCGTAATCATGGTTGCGTGCCGTGAAGAGGGTAAAGTTTGAAAGGATCTATATAGAAGTAAAAGATAATGAATGGTGAAGATAATAATGGTATTATCTATGTGTACGTATGATGTATGATAACATGAAAGTAAAGAAACGTTTTTAATGAAAGTAAAGTATTTTATTTATAAAACTAGAACTCACTCAGCAACGCTGACTTTTTATGTATTTCCAGTTGGTAGGTAATGTTGCTAAGGATGGCACGGGACGACTACTCAACTTTTTTTGGATGGCATTCTTTTGTATAATGTTTTTGCACTTTAATACGAACAAACGATGTTTTGTAATGGTTGTTGTATTAACTTGCAAAAGTATTTATATTAAAATGAAAAGTTATTTCACTGATTCCGCTGCATTGTTTATTAAAGTTAATGAAATTATATGTTTAAAGAGCGATGAATAGCCAGCTGTAAGCATCTCAGGAACGGGGCCTTACACCCGGTCCTCTTCTTTGCCCCAGAACTTTCGGCCCTGGCTTCTTGCAATCCCTACTCAGATGACCCTCTTCACCGCAGTTATAACACCTTCCAACCCCACACTCTCTTGTCACATGCCTGGGCTTCCCATATTTGAAGCAGACGTTCAATCCCCACTTACACTCTCCCGTATGCTCCCTTCCGCATTTACCATACCTCTTCATCCCCGCACCTGATGTAACCACCTTTCGATCATCCACTCTTGTCTTCTTGTTATTTGGAGTGAAACCGTCATGACCAAACCGTTTCCCATTCCATTTCTTGTCATCACCACCCTTCTTACTCACTTTCATCATATAGTCTTCCTGTCAGATCGACCACCGACCTGAACGTACATGGCCGAGCGGCGATCATATGTCTGCGGATATCCGCCGGCGGACCCTGAATGTATCTCTTGATCTTTCGTGACACAGGTGTCACCTGATCTGGCACCAGCCTTGCATCTCATTGAATTTCTTCGTATACTGCTGGTGTGTCATGGTTCCCTCCTCCAACTGCAGGAATTCTCTCTCAATCTTATCCAGCTCCTTATGAGGACAGAAGTCCTCAATCACCAACTTCTTCAGTTCTGGTCACCTCATCCTGCCAATGGCCCTACTACCATCAGCCTGGACAATGTTGTCCTACCAGCATAAGGCCGAATCACAAACAAGTGGGTAGCGAACTTCCCCTTCTGATCTTCTTGACACTCGCTAATATCAAGTACCGCCTCCATCTCCCTCACCCATCGGTGAGCAACAACAACATTGTCATTCCCATCAAAAGTTAGGGGCTTGCACCTTTAAAATGCCCCGCAGTTACAGCTCTGTGCAGTTTCCTGCACAGCCTTCTCCTCGTCATCATCACTGGAGGCAACCGTCTCAGCCTCCGGTTTCTCTCTTTCTCATCTCTCAGCGGTCTTCCTCTTATCCTTCTTTTCATCCTCCATCACAGCCCTAATCATTTCAGTCACCACAGACGACGAATTGTCTTCATGACTTGATGAACCTCTTCAACTACTACCTTTTTCACTGAGGCCCCCAGGTTCGTACTCTTATCACCACCTTCCTTGTGATGGACCTTGGGCTCTTCAGGTGTCGTTTCGGCAGCTCTAGCCCTGTTCCTCGTGACATGAGATCCAGCACCACGTCCATAACGTCTCCACCTCGTAAGGCATTTGATGATCTACGACCGGCCATCTCTAATCACTACAAGATTTAAATAGCAATATGATGAGTCAAGTTAATAGCTCAGGTGAAGTAAAGTATAGTAAGTCCCTATTTACAGTGGCTAGTTGTGATTAGCCACTTACTTTATTTTTCATTCCCCAAGCACTTCCTATCCTACTACATCAGCATTCAAATCTACTAGGAACACATAAGTTAAAACACACATGCACATAATACCGGTTAATTTTAAGAAAATTACCTGATGACACGTAGCTACTTGAGCTGGAATCCTTTCCCTTTTCTTGTCTCATTCTCAGTTTAAGTTTTAGGTTTTGAAAATAAGTTACCTAATTCTCTCAAACTTTGCCTCTGATACCAACTTGTAAGGCCCCATTCCTGGAACGCTTACAGTTGAACATTCATCGCACACAATATTTAAAACACATTAAGATTCTTTAGGATGATAAAATCATCGCATCAGAATAATTTAACAAAAAACTACTTCGTGCATTAATAATTACTTTTGCCAAGTAATACATCGTTGTTAAAGTTACAAAATAATATTTAGTTGCATTACAAGATAAAAATAACATGTATACATAAGATGGATGCCAGTCTTCGCCCGCCAAGTAGCTTCGCCATCGTGCCATCCCCAGCAACAAGTTACCTGCCAACTGAAAATGCATAAAAGCCAGCGTTACTGAGTGAGTTCTACTTTTTATAAATAAAATACTTTCCATTTACTTAAAACATTTTCTTTACTTTCGTACATGGTCATTCATCGTACATACATCAAGGTTTTGACTTATTATCGTCATTTATTACACGTATTCATTCGTTTTGCACTTTATTATTATCTTTCACTTTCATCCAGTTCCTGTCATAAGCTATACCCCATCGTTGGGCACAAAGCCACCTCAGTCTTAGGGTTAGGTGACAAGGATCTCGTTTCGCACGTATGGATCAGTCACCAAGACTGACCCCCGTGTGTATGAACCCTCATGGGTTAGCCAAGATCGCATGCTATATAACACACAATTGAGCTAACAACCTCTCAAAGAGTTGTGAACCTTCTTAAATTTTACTTGCAAGACTTTCATTCATTCGTTATGTTACACTTTTTATTATCTTTAATATTTCGCTTCGTTGACGATAATGCTTTACGTATACTAGCATTAACACATCACGTAAAGTCACGTATTACTACATAATATGGAACATAATTAACTAACAACGAACATGCAAAATACTAACAAAACATAACCACTAAACATTCCTGGTCTTAACCTTTAAATTTCTATCTTCCTAAAAAATTTTAGAAAATTTTTTAAGGCATTATGCGCATGGGCATTATGCGGGCGCATGGGCACTATGCGGGCGCATGGGTACTTGGGCGCATGGGAACACTTAGGCACATGAGGAAACTTAGGTGCATGGAAATTATTCAGGCGCATGAGCACTATGCGGGCGCATGAACACTATGCAGGTGCATGGGCAGTTGGGCGCATAAGCTAAGTGTTGGGCGCATGGGCATACTTAGGCGCATGGACACTTAGGCGCATGGACACTTAGGCGCATGGGCAACTTAGGCGCATGGGACTTATCAGGTCTATACCATACAAATTTTCAGTCCGAAATCATCATCCTAACACATTCCTAGCCCAAAACTAACTTACTAGACATCCCAAACAGGCATAATAACAGTAAACACAACCATACATACTCAAACATACATTCATCCGTATAAAAAGAGTACATAGATACGGTATAACGTAATTGTGTGTTTGTAAAAGTCATTTGTATATATTTTCAGCCCCAAAATACGTTTAAAACAGAAAAATAGGGGATCTAGAACTCACCTTTTGCAGCCTTCGAACCAAACTTCTTCAAACTCGAGCTCACAAGGTTTCTAACACATAGTTTATGCCAAAAGCACACAACCGAACACACATACACACATAAGGCTCGGTCCAAGCTGAAAGTTCAGTTGAAACCTTAAAGACTGCAGCAGTTGGTAAAGAAAGCAGTGGGCGGCCCTGCCACCTTTTTAAGCATAATAATAATAAAGTTTTCCTTTTGCACAACTTTAAGCCCTTGACTTGGGTTATTTTACTTTTCTTTCTTTTTTTACTCTTCTTATATTTTCTTTTATAAATTTCCGGGTGTTACACCTAACCCCGTACCTGATTAGAAAAGTGTGTTTCATACCCTGTTCAAAACACGTCGGGTATGTATAGGGTGATTACGCGTCAGGTATCGGGCATGTCTGCGGGTAGTTCGGTATACCCATTAAAGTTATAAAAGTTACCAATTGGGTATATCCATCGGATATCTATTATATAAAGCTATATTTGCTATATGTATTAGGCTATACTTTTGATTACCCCTAAATATTTTTTTGTTGATATTCCACTACTCTATAAATTTAAGAACTGATATCAAGTTATATTATAACTTTCTAAGATACTATGTAATGCAAATTATACTAATCTTATTTTAATAACTTATATTTAATCATGATTATGAACTAAATAGATTTTAAATAAAAATAATACAAATATATAGTATATAAATTATTTATAATATAATTATTTAGTATTAAAAATAAAAAATTTAAATAATTTCGAGTATACAATCAAGTAAACGAGTATGCTTAATCGGATAACTGAGTTAGGTAAATGAGTATACAATCCAATCCTATACTTGTGAAAAAAAAATTAAACCAAACCCGGTCCCATACCTGCTTACCCGATCACATACTCGTCCGAAATGTCTTGGGTTTCAGGTATTACCATCGGGTTCGAGTTTAATTATTATCCCTACACTTCAGGTTCCCCATCGCAATCCATATAATTACATTAAAAATCACTTATATTTTTCTCTCATGTTCTGTTAAATAATATTTTTTATATATTTATTATTATCTTTTCTTTCTCTTCCACTTATAACAACTTTTAAAAATATTAAATAATGTATTGGGATGAATAGTGTACAAATAAATATACATATCAGTAATAATATTTTTTTCTTTCACTCACAACCACTTGCAATCATTACTTATAATATAGAACCATTGCTTATAACATAGAAAATAATAAACAAACAAACAAACAAACATACTCAGTGTATCTCGCTGAAGAACAGGGTCTGGGAGGGGTATATGGTGGCAAGTCTTTCCTCTATCTTGAAAGATAGAGAGACCGCTTCCGAAGAGACCCCCGACTCGTTAACAAAGGCAATAACAATAACAATCATAATACAAAGCATACAACACAAAGATAGAAATCACATGAAGAATTAGATAATACGCTCATAAAAAACGGCATGTAACACCCAAAAAGGGTAGATGAGGAAAACTACACCTAACGTGTGGGGTCCGGCCATATGTCAACGTATACCCTTCCCACCCACAAAACCCACTAAAAGTCCTTAATTTTAATTCTACGCCTCCACTCACTTCTATCCTCGATCATGTTCTAAGAAAGATGCAAGCCTATCATATCCCTCCTAATAACCTCGTCCCAAGTCAACCTAGGTATACCTCTACTCCTCCTACCCTCTAAGCTGATGTTCTCTACTGCTCGGACATGTGCTGCCATCGTTCTCCTCTTCACGTGTCCAAACCATCTTAATCTTCCCTCTCTTATTTTTTCTGTGATACAAGCCACCTCTAGCCTCTGGCGAAAAACGTCGTTTCTTATCCGATGCAATCTTGTGTGTCCAAACATCCACTCAGCATTCGCATTTCTGCGACCTCTATTTGTCTCTCGTGCGATTTCTTTATGGCCCAACAGTCTGTGCCGTATAACATAGCTGGACGTACTGCCACTCTGTATAGTTTTTCCTTTAGTTTTACTGGGAACCTCTTATCACATAAAATCCCTGATGCTGCTCTCCACTTGCACCATCCTGATTGTACACGGTGTGCTACATCGCTGTGTATCTCTCCATCTTCCTGTACGTACGAGCCAAGGTATTTGAACCTAGACGTCCGGGGGACCACCATGCCCTGGATACTGATTTGGGTGTCCTCTTCGGTCTCACCACTAAAGTTACAATGCATGTATTCTGTCTTAGAATGATTTATCCTTAAGCCCCTGCGTTCTAGTGCTGCTCTCCACTGTTCTAATCTCTCGTTAAGCACCGTCTTAGATTCTGATATTAAGACAATATCATCCGCAAACAGCATACACCATGGGACTGGCTCTTGTATAGACTTGGTCATCTCGTCCAACACTACTGTGAAGAGGAATGAGCTCAATGCCGATCCTTGGTGGAGTCCTACTTCCACCGAGAAGTAGTCTGTGTCTCCGACAGGTGCTCGTACACACGTTTTTGCCCCGTCATACATATCCTTTATTATTTTGATATACCTCTCTGGTACCTTTCTAAGTCGTAGACTTTCCCAGATGAGTTTCCGCGGCACACTGTCATAGGCTTTTTCTAGGTCAATGAATACCATATGTAGGTCTCTTTTCTTTTCTCTATATTTCTCCATTATCCTCCTTATGACGTGTATAGCTTCTGTTGTAGAGCGTCCTGGCATAAATCCAAATTGGTTTACCGCTATCTGAGTTTCTCGTCTAATTCTCGTGTCAACAATTCTTTCCCATAGCTTCATCGTGTGACTCAATAGCTTTATACCCCTGTAATTTGCGCAACATTGGACATCTCCTTTTTTCTTATATATGGGGACTATGACACTGCTTCTCCACTGCTCTGGCATCTTTCCTGTCTTAAAGATAGTGTTGAATAAGTCCGTTAGCCATTGTAGGCCCTCATCTCCAATGCACTTCCACACTTCAATTGGAATGTTGTCTGGCCCCACCGCCCTAGCCCTTCCCATTTTCTTCAAAGCTCTCTTAACTTCATCGACTGTGATGCTTCTACAATAACACTTGTTTTGTTGCGTCGTTTGAGTTGTTTCATCGATCTCCGTTTGTTGATTACGGTTCGTTATGTTGAAAAGGTTATCGAAGTAAGTTTTCCATCTCCCGTTGATGTCTTTCTCCCTCACCAAGACCTTTCCATCCGCGGCCTTTATAAACTTCACCAATCTCAAGTCCTGTCTACTACGTTCCCTTGCCTTGGCAATCTTAAACATATCATGTTCACCCTCTTTCGTCTCTAATCGTTTATACATCCTCTCGTATGCTGTGTTCTTTGCCTCTGACACAGACTTTTTCGCCTCTCGTTTAGCCTCTTTGTATTTATCTTTTAGCTCTGCTCGTTCTTCCTCATTATTACAGCGTAAAAGCTCTCTAAAACTTTGTTGTTTAATTCTTATCTTCTCCTGTACATCTTCGTTCCACCACCAGGATTCTTTATGACCGATTGTCCTATTTGTTGTAGTCCCAAGCGTTTCTTTAGCTGCTTGAATGACTCTAGTTGCCATAGCCTCCCACTTTTGGTTGACGTCTTCCTGTGGCCCACTCAGATTCATTGGTATGATTTTATCTCTAAAGATGGTAATCTTTTCGTCTTTGAGTTGTCCCCATCTGATCGTAGGTCTACTTCTCTTAGTTGGTTGGACAATTGCTCTCTTCAGTCGTAGATCTACCACCAACATGTGATGTTGAGTGACTACTGTCTGTCCCGGTATTGTCTTGCAGTCCTTCCACGAGCTACGATCTTCTCTCCTCATCAGCAAATAATCTATCTGTGTGTGTCCCGCCGCTGCTAAACGTAATTAAATGCGATTCTCTTTTCTTGAAAAACGAATTTATGATGTTAATGCTCTGTATGTCTACATAAAAACTTATACTTTTTCAAATAAATGCTATTTTTATCCAAAGTTGTGGATGTTACACGTGAACTATACTACCATCGTACCAATGTAGACATTCAACAAGGAATAATACCTTGCTATTCTAAAGGACTTAAAGGTCCATTTGAAAGAAAATTACACAGACTATATTGCTTCGCTTGTATCTCTCTTTCTTTTGAATAGTAACCTACTATTATATATGCGTAATACTGAACTAATTAGTTTTCTATAACCAACTTATGACAACAAAAAAATACTTAAATAATGGCTAGATCTCCCTCTCCCCTCTCAAAACTACAACCATATAGCTCCTTTCTTCAACATCTTTTGGTAACGTATTCAATCGCAAAAGTCCTAGGACGATTGATCTGTGAAGCCAAGGAGAGGGGAGAATAAGTCTTGTTGATTCGGTTATGGGTTGTAACCAACTTATGATCAATGTTTTGGTTTTATTTATTTTTACAGCAAATGTGCTTCGTTTTATAAATGATTCGTTTTAATTAATTATTTGAATAGATAGTTCGATGGTTAAACATTGGCTTTTGACATGGAAAAATTCAAGCTCATTTCAATTAATACATCTAATTATATCTTGAATAAAATAATATATTAATGACTATTTTAATTTATATAAGAATCATCCACCACTAATGTCTCATCTATGAAAAGTTGTAACAAAACTCCTCCGGATGAAAATAAAAATATAAAGTTGGTTTTAATGTCAGTTTAATTCTATTTTATTTTTACATATATAACTAACTATAAACCAAATATAAAGGTGTTTGTGGATTAGAGTCATTAGACTACCTTAACCACTAAAGATTCTTAACAAAGTATGTGAATTGTGAAATGAAAAACTCACATTACTCCGAGGTCGTGATCCAAGTTCAAATATAACACAAGGCTTCAGAGTAACACGATTCAACATGACATGTGTATGTTACAAATGATGAACCCCAAACCAAAATTCAAGTTCGATTTTGCAGTGAACTAGTCACATACATTTCAATATATCGTGGAATTCTTAAGAACATTTAAAAATTCATACCTCCACGGATGCTTTGTCATTTTGGTTCAGGATTTGGTCATGTTCACCACAAGAGAAACATGTATGCTTATCGATGGAGATCATAAAGCCACAAACAAAATTTTCTCCAATCACAACAAACCGCAATCCACAAACTAACCGAAGCAACTCCAAATCATCTAAATTCACATCACTAGGATATAAAGAGCCTACAGCTAACAGTCAAGATGATACATGCTTCCAAATTGTTACATTTGATCATGTTCACTCAGTTTAAGTAAGGTTTTACTATTTATCAACATCTGCAATGTCATTAAAACACACAAACACACACAAATCTTGTACACTAAGATCAATAACTTGAATTTACTTGATAAAAGGCTGTTCAATATAAAACCAATTTAAAGTAGAGAACTTCCACACATATACCTTTACATGTTTCCTTTAACTGATACATAAGACACTTATAAACAAACAAACAAACAAACAAACCCAGTATATCCCACTCAAGAGCAGGGTCTGGGAGGGGTAGGTGGTGGCAAGTCTTTCCTCTATCCAGATAGGTAGAGAGACCGCTTCCAAAGAGACCCCTGGCTCGATACAAAAGCTATAACGCTCGCGATTTAACATATAATCAAATAATCAAATAATCAATCATATAATCAAACGTACGATTTATGACATATGGTATATTGTACAGCACACGTCATACAACAAGCATTCAAAGCATTAAGATATCACCAAAAGGACGTATAAAATGAACAAGCATGCATCAGAAAAGCCGCAAGTTTCCCCTAAGAAGGTCTACGCGAATTACATACATAAGACACTTATGTAACCACATAATCTACTCTCTTTCTGTCTCCCACTATACCCGGTCAACACAAGCGTTCATGCACTTCTTTACTTAAAATTGGTTCTATATTGAGCTCCTTCGCTACTTGATAACGCACAAATATGCAATATAAGAATATATCTATTCCAATAAGAAGAGACAGTAACCCATGAGTTCTATGAAACTACAAACTGGAATTATAATTGATTTGGGACGAGACAGTAGACACCAGCATATAATTTCATCTGGGTTCCCAATCTTGAATAACCATAACAACAAAAGATACTAACTTGATCACAATCATCATCAAGTTCAAAACTATTCAAGAAACCAAAATACCCAAATCACACAACACATTCATAAACTATAATAACTAATATAACACATCATGGCACAGTAGAAACCAACAACTCCAAGATCAAACACATAAAACCAGATACTTTAGTTCAAACTATACCAACCCCATCAGAAAACAGATCATACAGCATCACATAACAGAACAAACACAGATCAAACACAGAACATAACTAATAAACCATACTTCTTAAGCAAGCGCCTCATAGCGGTCAACATCACGATCTGGGTTGATGCATACGATGGCATAAAGGGCGTAAATGATCCCAGGAAGATAACCCAGAATGGTCAACACCAAACATATGAAGACCTCAACCTGCAACAAGAATTACATTCGATCAGACATTTACACAAACACTTTGTGTGCATAATCATAATAAGATCAGTTGTTACCGTGCAGCAACCGTATCGGAGGCAGACGCCGAGAGGTGGGAGGAGGATCGAGAGGATGATTTCGCAGAGGAGAAGGCATCCTGATGACATTTTTGTTGTTGAAGATTGGGGATTTTTGGGTTCGAGGAGTGGAGTCGATGGAGTTATATGGACGACCACACATATGAGTAAAATAATAATAATGATAATAATCTAGTTAGAATAAGGTACTCGTGTATCATGTTTTAAACTTAAGAGTTAAGTTTCAAACTTACATGCTGTTTGATTACATTGACTGAGTAAGATCTGATTGAGTAAGAAGCTGACCCAGTTAGAAGTTCTGACTGGGTAAGTATCTGACTGAAACTTGACTGTTTGATTTACCATCTGACTGACTCTGCTAAATGAAAAAAATAACCATATTACCCGTTTTTCTGACGAGTTTGAATTTAACTGCTGTTGTGTAATCAATAAAAATAGCCAAATTTATAAAAATAACATAATACCTTAAAATTCATAATGTCATATAAAATACAAGTTAAACATAAATCAAACATAATCCAAACAAACACATCGAATTTCAAACATATTACAAGAGTTTGCATACAAATCTAACTTGAAGCATCTGAAAGCAGTTGATTAGCAAATTAGTCACGCAAAGTAGCCAGAGAATCCAACTCATGCTCAGAGAATCCTTCAGCTGGATGAGGAAGTGTAGAAGACGGCCCCCAACTATGAATGCCAGTCGCGGTCACACCCTCAAACAGTTTGGTACAAAGATCAGGGTAAGGAAGGGGCACATTTCTCAACTTTTCCACAAACTTGTTTAACAGTTTGAAAATTTTTATAGATATAATCAAGCTACTAAACAGAAAATAATGTTATTATAAAGGTTTTCATATTAAAAAATACCTTTGCCTCCGCTTCCTATTCTTCATCACTCATATTGAAAGTGTTAGTTATAAGATCATAAATATTCCCTGTTTTGTTTTTTATGATAATTTTTTAGTTTTTCTACAACAACTTTCCATGAGCTTCCTTTTAGGCTACTACCCTCCCGACCGTTGTTTGTTATTTCATGTATACATGCTTCGAGAAATGTTTTGTCGACATAATCCGACTTCCAATTAACTCTAGCTTTTTTTTCTGTCATGGCTAGATCAAGAACTAATATCAAAACAAATACTTGACAACATATACACATATATACTTGACAACATAAGCAACATATACTTGACAACATAAGCAACAGATACTTGACAACATATACACATATATACTTGACTACATAAGCAACATATACTTGACAACAAATACACATATACTTGACAACATATACACATATATACTTGACAACATAAGCAATATATACTTGACAACATAAGCAACATATACTTGACAACATATACACATATATACTTGACAACATAAGCAACATATACTTGACAACATATACACATATATACTTGACAACATAAGCAACATATACTTGACAACATATACACATATATACTTGACAACATAAGCAATATATACTTGACAACATAAGCAACATATACTTGACAACATATACGTATATATACTTGACAACATAAGCAACATATACTTGACAACAAATACACATATATACTTGACAACATAAATAACATATACTTGACAACATAAGCAACATATACTTGACAACATATACATATATATACTTGACAACATAAGCAACACATACTTGACAACATATACACATATATACTAAACTCACAGCCAAATTCACATCTAGTCGGTGTCCCTCATCTATTTTACATATCAACCTTTTTATCAAGTAAACCTTCATAATTCCGTTGTCACTTGGTTGTTTTTACACATAAACCTCCTACAGACCCTAATTTTGACACAAATCCCAAATTAAAAAAAATTACTTCCATCATGAAATTTCTCTGTATACCAATATCCACACATGGTATCCCTAATTCCCCATAGGTAAATTCAACAGTCATTTCAAAAACCTCAAGATTGCCCAATATATACCTAATTTGTTATTATCATCAACAAAGTTACACATAAAAACCCAATCATCTACCTTCAGAAATGAAGCTACTTTGTTACCTAATGATAAAACCAATAAATACTTATTTCAACTAAACAAAAACAGATATCAAAAACACCAAGGGGGGTTGCGGGTCACCTGCACTGTAAGAGGTCGAAGATGCGCTGGTGGGTTGTGGCCGATGGTTGTGCGCCAATGGGTTGTGGCCGTGGTTGTGCGTCGGTGGTTGTGGCCGATGGTTGTGGTTGTCACCGAGAGGGGTTGCGGGTCATCGGTGCTGTGGGTGTCGCCGGTCGCCGGTGCTATGGCTCTGGGTGTCGTTTCTTCAAACCGGTGTTGTGGCTGTGGGTGTCGTTTCTTCAAGAAGAGAGGCGCATGGGGGTTGTGGCTGTGGATTGGGTCAGCTTATTAATTTCTTAGGTCTGGGTCAGCTAGGGGAGACTCGATCAACTTAGGGGAAATAGAAATCAAACGGGCTGACCCGCTGACCGAGTCAGCCGGTCAACCGGGTCAGCCCAAATCAAACACTGCCTTAGAGTTAAAAAGGGCACACGGAGTGGTACCTGGAATGCTTCCTAACTTATCATAAAACTAATCGGTTGGAAACATCGTTTTGTTACATTAATGCTGACTTATTTACCGTTCCACAACATGGATGATGCTGATATGATATATGATAAGAGTGGTAAGAACGGTAAAGGATTCATCACCCTTGATCTCCAAATAATATACAAAAAGTCTATGTAACCAAAAGAGTGTATTAAATATTTTTAGTAACGGTTAACATGTAATCTTTTATATTTACTTTTAAATCTACGTTAAAAGTTTTAACATAGAATTGAATCCTAACCATAGAAGGAACATATTTACAAACCAATTGATAATGCTAGACTACAAGTAACGCCAAAAAAATCTATATTAAATGGTGTGTTGACACTAGATCGAATTTGATATTAATTCAAAAATTGTATGTCCTTCCATACACATATATTCATGGGTTTACAAATACATGATTTTTAGGAGTCATTTGGTTCAACTAGATTAGGCATAATGTTGATGATCCAAGATTAAATTTGATGAAATATTGGCTTTTGGGTGTTATCTGCATGAAAGGAAAACTTTATTGATATAAATCATTTGATCTTGTGAATTGGGCACGTATATGGTGTTAAGATCATGCTAGAATGCTTTTTGATAATGTGTAATGTGCCAAAATGCGTTAATTGGGTTATTTGGATGCTTGATGGGTTATTTGTGAAATCTAGGTTTCATGAAATATTATGCAAAGTGATGAGTTTATATTAGAAAGTTATGAAATCATGTTTGGAATTATATAAGGTTATTGTTATGTATGTTAATGTATTTGATTGGTATTTAATCGTGTTGAGAAATGTGATAATGAACATCATACACGTGTGTGAATCTGAGACCCCTGCTTAGTAGGATTGGTAGGGTTTAGGATGTGAAGTCTTGAGTGGCTTCACATGGCATGTTGTGCGCAATTAATCTAGATGTGTGATGTGTTAGTTGTGATTTAATTATATTTATGTTAAGCATGATGATTGGTTGAGATTTGCATGTGTTGTATGATAATCTATGTTAATATGATGATCTTGATAGAACTTAAGATTCGTAATGTGGCATACATGAATAACTTGTATGATAATCATGAATATTGAGTTATTATACTTGATCTAACAATATTTCAATTAACATGTCACCAACGGGGTCAAACGGGTCAACTAGGTCATATGTGTAACAACTCGAATATTCGTTAACTAATCGTTACATTCCGTTATTTCTTGTAAGGGTTAATTATGCCAATAATGGAACTATGGGTGTTCATTTTGCATTCTTTTAATCTCAATGTTACTATTAATTTGTAATCTTAGTTTCATTTATTTAAAATTTTATAACTTCATTAGTTATTAAATAAATAATTCTTTATGCAAAGTTTAAGTGTTAACAATTGTAACACCCGCAATTTTGATTAGACAAAGGGAAATAATAAGAAGAAAAGAAAAGAAAGAATTTTGGAGGAAAAAGGAAAAGAAAGAGAAAGTAGAAGGGGGTTTTGTGTAAAAGTACAAAGAAAAGAGAAATATCTGATATACATAGGGATGACTGCCCACTTTTTTTCTCACAACCCCAAATCTTCGAAGTGTTCTAGAGAGAGAAAGAGCAGACCACGGGAAATTGAAGGAAGAACAAGAAGAAAAAGAGGGCGGATTCGAGGTACAAGGTCTCACGACGACGGGTTTTGAAGAAGCCATACCCAGCAACACAATGTGAGTTCTAAGACCCCTGTTTTACCCATTTTGAATGATTTTGGGGCTGGAACACATTGTACAACTGTTTTCGAGCTTTGGGTGATAAACCTGTGTATGTATGTACGAGTATGTGTGCGTATGGTCAGTTCAGGTTGCTATGCCCACTGTATATGAGATTTCTAGGGCAGACATAGGAATTATAGCATGTTGTTCGATTTCGTACTGTTAATGTATGTTTAGAAGTCCTTCCTATAATGTGTACGAGATTTAGCCTGTTCTAAGCGTGTATTATGATAGATCTATGCTAATGTATGTTGAGATGACGATTAAGACCTGAAAAACAGCATAGGTCGAGTTGCAGGGTAAACTGCTCATCCGCATGGACTAATGCGGACGACCAAGGGAAATGCGGCCAAGGCATTGGGCAACCGCATTAATTAATGCGGGCATTCAATGAAATGCGGATAAGGCATTTGCTCACCCGCATCAACTAATGCGGACGGCTAAAAGAATGCGGCAAGGCATTTCACAGCCGCATTGACTGATGCGGACGAATGAAAGGAATGCGGCTGTGGCAATTGACTGCCGCATTGACCAATGCGGACAAGTCCGGAAATGCGTTAAGGCATTTCTCAGCCGCATGGACTAATGCGGGTAGATCATGAAATGCGGATAAGGCATTCCTCATCCGCATTGACTAATGCGGATGATCAGACTAATGCGGATGAACCAGAATGTGAAATGCGGATCAGGCTTAGTAAGATCTGATTAATTTGAGGAAAATGAGTAACATAGGCATGATAGTGATGATGATGTTGCATGGTTGTACCTGTTGTATGCCATATATGAATGATGCCTTGTAGGATGATGAATGAATGTTATGTGTATGTTCCTTATGATTATGTATGTTTATCTTTCCGAAAACTTTATGAATTATGGAAATGAATGAATGAAGTATTATGTAACGTAAAGTGAAAGATAATGAAAGAGGAACATGATGATGAATGCATGCATTAACGAATGAATGAACGTAATAAAGGCTTGCAAGCAAAATGAAGGAGGTGCACACCCCTGGCAGGTGTTAGCTCAACGGTGTGCGGGTTAGCTACCCCGAAGGATGCACATCGGGGTCAGTCTTTGTGATTGACCAGAAGTATGTATGGGATCCTTGCCGCTTACCCTAGGTGACTGGATCAGCATTAGTGCACAACGTTCGTGATTTATCATCACAGGTCCAGCACCAGCATTTGTGCACAACGTTCGGGGTATAGCATATGGCATTGATCCAGAAGTAAAGTGAAAGATAAGTGGTGCAAGTACCTACCCCGGGTGACTGGATCAGCATTTGTGCACAACGTTCGTGGCTAACCACCACAGGTCCAGCACCAGTAGTATGTATGATGAAAGGGGTATTGTACATGTCACCGAATATAATGAACGTTCGAACGAAAGTAATAAATGAATGAATGAATAAAATGAAGGTTCGAACGTATGAAGTGAAAGTATGAATGAAAGTAAAGACGTACGAAAGTATGTAAAGTATGAATGAAAGTAAAGACATACGAAAGTATGTAAAGTATGTAAAGTATGTATGTATGAAAGTATACGAGAATGATGAAGT
This sequence comes from Flaveria linearis, assembly GCA_024085815.1. Taxonomy (NCBI): domain Eukaryota; kingdom Viridiplantae; phylum Streptophyta; class Magnoliopsida; order Asterales; family Asteraceae; genus Flaveria; species Flaveria linearis. The sequence goes on along the minus strand of CM044004.1, from coordinate 19,938,369 downwards.
GTACACGAATGAAAGTAAGTAATGAATGATAAGATAATAATAATATTATCTACGTGTACGTATGACGTGTGAACACATGTATGGAAGAACAGTTAATGAGAATGAAAGTATGTTTTATTATAAAAACTAGAACTCACTCAGCAACGCTGACTTTTATGTGTTTTCCAGTTCGCAGGTAGTGTTGCTGAGGATGGCACGAGGCGGCTACTTAGCTCTTTTGGGAGGGCATTCTCCATTTTATAATGCTGCAACGTCACGTGTTGCGGGCCCATAATGCACGCAACAAGTCACGTTGCCTGCCATTATGAGATTTCTTGAGGATCTGAATCAACGAGATTACTCAAGAAATCTCCTTTATATATTTTTGAATTTAATATTTTCTTTATGAAGAAAAATATATTTTCTTATTTCGGTAGAGGTCGCTGTATGACCCTATGATTGCTGAGGAATATGCATCAGCAGAAATCATAGTATAGTTAAGCAATGTAAAGAAAAGCTTGTATTTTGTAATCAAGACAATGATGTAATGGCTTTTATGATGAAATGAGAATGTATGTTTTTTTTATCTAATTCCGCTGCGTATGTTATGATCATGTATTAAATGTATGTTTTACGAGTGATGATGACCAACAGTAAGGTGCCCGGTGAGCGGGGCCTTACAATTTGGTATCAGAGCAAAAGTTTAAGTAAAACGGATAAATTTTCATAATAAACCTAAACTTAAACTGAGAATGGGACAGGGAGAATGAGAATGCCATCTGAGTAGTCGCGTGCCATCAGGTATTTTTCTTAAAGATTAACTGGTTATTATGTGCGCATGTGATGTGAGTTATGTGTACTGTTAGACTGAGATACTAATGTAGTCAGGATAGGTGATGCTCGGGGTACGAAGAGTAGAGTAAGTGGCTAATCACAACTGGCCACTGTAATTAGGGACTTACTGTACTTAACATAAACTGAGCTATTTCCTTGAATGACCGTGTTGGTGTTTTAATCTTTCAGTGTGATAGAAGATGGTCGGTGATAGATCATCTGATGCTTCCCGTGATGGTGAACGTGGTGATGAGCCGCGTATCACGCGAGGAAGACTTAGGAAAGAGAAAGTAGTTCGTGAGGAGAACGAGATTCCTCACCAGGAAGAGACGGACGAAAGCGCCAAGTTGAGAGCCTCGGTAAAAGAGGCAGTGATTGAGGAAGTGCACCAGGTTATGCGGACGATTTTACCGACTGTAATGACCGAAGCGATAAAGGCAGTAAGAGAGGAGGATAGACGAGGGAGGAGACGGTCCTCCGGTAGACAGCAACAGACAGAGGCAGAAACGGTATTGTCTGATGACGAAGAGGAAGAGGAGGAAGAACAGGTTAGGGGGACAGCCCGGGGTTGTGATTACGGGAAATTTATGAGATGCAAGCCTCCGACTTTTGATGGTTCAGGTACGGCTGCTGATGCTCACCAATGGGTGAGAGAGATGAAGGCGGTCCTTGATATCAGTGACTGCCAGGAGGATAAAAAGGTGAAGTTTGCTATCCACTCGTTTACGGGGACGGCATTGTGCTGGTGGGACAATATTGTCCAGGCCGAGGGTAGCAGGGCCATTGGAAAAATGAAGTGGTCTGAATTGAAGAGAATGGTGATCGAGGAGTTTAGTCCTCGTCGAGAGATGGACAGAGTTGAGAGAGAGTTCCTGCAGTTGGAAGCGGGAACGATGACCCACCAACAATACACCACCAAGTTCAACGACATGGCGCGGTTGGTGCCAGAGCAAGTGACGCCGGTGTCTCGCAAGATTAACCGGTATATTCAGGGGTTGCCAGCTGAAATTCGTTGGCATTTGATTTCCGCCCGACCAAGTACTTTCAGGTCGGCGGTGGATTTAGCTGGGAGGTTGTACGATGAACGGGCTGCGATGGTGAAATCTGAGGGCAATAAGAAGGGAAGTGATGAGAGAAAGTGGCAGGGAAAGAGGTTTGGTCGGGGTGATACTTCGACAAGTAGTAAGAAGGCACGGGTTGATGATCGTCGTGTGGTCGTGACAAGTGCAGGGTCGAGAAAGTGTGGGAAGTGTGGGCGAGAGCACGGTGGTGAGTGCAGATGGGGCTGAATGTATGTTTCAAGTGTGGAAAGCCCGTCATATGGCCAAAGAGTGTAAAGGAATGAGATGCTTTAACTGTGGGGAAAGTGGTCATATGAATAAAGACTGCAAGAAGCCGAGATCTGAGGGTTCCGGTGTGAAGAAGACAGGGGGTGAAGGGTCGAAAGCGAGCGCCAGAGCATTCACGATGACGCAGGAAGAGGCGAGGACGGACCCTGATGTAGTGTCCGGTACGTTTCTGGTGAACCAAACTTTAGCCTCTGTATTATTTGATTCGGGTGCCAGTAGGAGTTTTATTTCTGCTGCTTTTTGTGCCAAATTGCCCGTTAGTAGTAGACGTGTGGATGTACCGTTTGATGTAGAGACTGCTATAGGTAAAACCACCAGGATTTCAGAGGTAATTGAGGGTTGCGATGTAGAACTGGAGGGTCACAAATTCCCAGTTAAGCCCTTTGCGATGACGTTAGGCGGTTTCGATTTGGTGCTTGGAATGGATTGGTTGGCAGATTTTGAGGCGAACATTGTGTGTCGCAAGAAGATGATCAGTCTGACAGCGCCCGACGGTAGTCCAGTGACAGTATATGGGGATCGGGTTACTATGATTCCGAAGGTGATCTCAATGGCAGTGGCGGGGAAATGTATGAGGCGTGGATGTAACGCCTATTTATGTTATGTAAAGGATGTAGAGAAGCCAGCACCACAACTGTCTGATGTGCCAGTTGTGTGCGAGTTCCCAGACGTGTTCCCGGAAGACTTGTCGGGATTGCCACCTGACAGAGAGATCGAGTTCCAGATTGATTTAGTACCAGGCGCCCAACCTGTTGCCAAGGCACCATATCGATTGGCCCCTACGGAGATGAAAGAGTTGATGGAACAGTTACAAGAGCTACTGAATAAGGGGTTTATTCGACCGAGTATCTCACCTTGGGGTGCTCCGGTCCTGTTTGTAAAGAAGAAGGACGGTAGCATGAGGATGTGCATCGACTACCGTGAGTTGAATAAGCTGACAGTGAAGAACAGATACCCCTTGCCAAGGATCGATGACTTGTTTGACCAACTTCAAGGTGCTAGTTGGTTTTCACGTATAGATCTTCGATCAGGTTACCATCAACTGAAGGTGAAGGAACAGGATATCCCTAAAACAGCTTTTCGTACGCGCTACGGTCATTATGAGTTTCTTGTCATGTCTTTCGGTTTGACCAACGCGCCAGCTGCTTTTATGGATCTGATGAACAGGGTGTGCCGGCCGATGTTGGATAAATCAGTGATTGTATTCATTGATGACATCTTGATTTATTCAAAGAGCGAGACTGAGCATGCCGGTCACATTCGGGAGGTTATGGAGACGCTGAGAAGGGAGAAGTTGTATGCAAAATTCTCCAAGTGCGCATTTTGGTTGCGTGAGGTTCAGTTTTTGGGTCACGTGGTAAATCCGGATGGGATTCTGGTCGATCCGGCAAAGGTGGAAGCAGTAATGCAATGGAAGTCTCCAAAAACGCCATCCGAGATCCGTAGTTTCTTGGGTTTGGCGGGTTACTACCGAAGGTTCATCCAAGACTTTTCCAAAATTGCTTCTCCACTGACCAAGTTGACCCGGAAAGATGTGAAATTTGAATGGGGTCAAGCACAAGAGAAGGCATTCGAAGAACTGAAGACAAGATTGACCCAAGCTCCAGTTTTGGCACTGCCCGATGGGAGTGAAGACTTGGTAGTTTATTCTGATGCCTCCTACTCGGGGTTGGGATGTGTATTGATGCAGAGGGGAAAGGTGATAGCTTATGCATCCCGACAGCTGAAAGTTCATGAGGTTAATTACCCTACTCATGACTTGGAGCTAGCAGCTATGGTTTTCGCGTTGAAGATTTGGCGGCACTATTTGTACGGGACGAAGTGCACCATCTTCACGGACCACAAAAGCTTGAAGTACTTCTTCGAGCAGAAAGATCTGAATATGAGGCAGAGACGGTGGTTGGAACTAATAAAAGACTACGATTGTGAAATCCATTACCACCCGGGCAAAGCTAACGTGGTGGCTGATGCCCTTAGCCGAAAAGAGAGGCCCGAGCCGATTCGGGTGAAAGCGTACCAACTAATCATGACCTCAGACATGATGAAACAAGTCAGAGAGTTCCAGGATGAAGCATTGAAAGATGAACATCTTAACTCTGAACGAATGAGAGGACTGGTAGCGGAGCTAGTAGAAAACACGACGGGCGTTAAAACCCGGTTTGGGCGTATGTGGATTCCTCGTCTCGGGGATCTACGAATGAAGATTATGGATGAAGCTCATAAGTCTCGATACTCCATTCATCCCGGCGCCACCAAGATGTACCAAGACATGAAGAAAGATTATTGGTGGCCGGGTATGAAACGTGATGTGGTGGAGTATGTGAGTAAATGCCTCACGTGTTTGCAAGTAAAGGCGGAGCACCAGAAGCCGTATGGAAAGATTCAGCCGTTGGACATACCGGAATGGAAGTGGGAGCACATCACCATGGATTTTATCACAAAGTTGCCACGTACCCCGAAAGGGTATGATACGATCTTGGTGATTGTGGATCGATTGACGAAGAGTGCTCACTTCTTACCGATGCGTGAAACATATTCGTCCGAAAGGTTGGCCGATCTTTTCATCAAAGAGATCGTGACTCGTCATGGTGTACCGGTGTCGATTGTATCTGACCGCGACACCCGGTTTACATCCAAATTCTGGAAGAAATTCCACGATGCCATGGGAACGAGGTTGCATATTAGCACGGCTTATCATCCTCAAACTGATGGTCAGTCAGAAAGGACCATTCAGACCTTGGAGGACATGCTTCGGGCATGTGTTATTGATTTCGGAGGAAGTTGGGATGACCATCTACCGTTAGCTGAGTTCTCGTACAACAACAGTTATCATGCTAGTATTGGCATGCCACCCTACGAGATGTTATACGGTAGAAGATGCAGGACCCCCGTCTGTTGGGGTGAAATTGGTCAAAAAGAATTGGGAAGCGTCGAAGTGGTAGAGGCTACGACTGAAAAGCTCGAAAGAATTAAAGCGTATATGAAGGCGGCCAAAGACCGACAGAAGTCGTATGCTGACAAACGACGCAGGCCAATTGAGTTCCAAGTGGGAGACCGGGTTATGTTGAAGGTCTCACCTTGGAAAGGGATCATTCGATTCCGGAAGCGGGGTAAGTTGAGTCCGCGATATATAGGCCCTTTCCGAATTGTTGCTCGAGTGGGGGAGGTGGCTTATAGGTTGGATCTGCCAGATGAACTAAGTGGAATCCACCCGACTTTCCACGTGTCTCATCTGAGGAAATGTTTGACGGACGAAAACATGGTCGTTCCACTGGATGATATAGAGGTAGACGAAAAGCTCAATTATGTAGAGCAACCAGTGGCGATCATAGATCGCAAAGAAAAGAGGCTGAGAAATAAAGTGGTTCCCCTTGTGCGTGTACAGTGGCGGCACAGGAAGGGATCCGAGTCGACGTGGGAAACTGAAGAAGAAATGAGGCAGCATTACCCACGACTGTTCGAGGAATGACAGGTTTCGGGGACGAAACCTAAAATAAGGGGGGTGGACTTGTAACACCCGCAATTTTGATTAGACAAAGGGAAATAATAAGAAGAAAAGAAAAGAAAGAATTTTGGAGGAAAAAGGAAAAGAAAGAGAAAGTAGAAGGGGGTTTTGTGTAAAAGTACAAAGAAAAGAGAAATATCTGATATACATAGGGATGGCTGCCCACTTTTTTTCTCACAACCCCAAATCTTCGAAGTGTTCTAGAGAGAGAAAGAGCAGACCACGGGAAATTGAAGGAAGAACAAGAAGAAGAAGAGGGCGGATTCGAGGTACAAGGTCTCACGACGACGGGTTTTGAAGAAGCCATACCCAGCAACACAATGTGAGTTCTAAGACCCCTGTTTTACCCATTTTGAATGATTTTGGGGCTGGAACACATTGTACAACTGTTTTCGAGCTTTGGGTGATAAACCTGTGTATGTATGTACGAGTATGTGTGCGTATGGTCAGTTCAGGTTGCTATGCCCACTGTATATGAGATTTCTAGGGCAGACATAGGAATTATAGCATGTTGTTCGATTTCGTACTGTTAATGTATGTTTAGAAGTCCTTCCTATAATGTGTACGAGATTTAGCCTGTTCTAAGCGTGTATTATGATAGATCTATGCTAATGTATGTTGAGATGACGATTAAGACCTGAAAAACAGCATAGGTCGAGTTGCAGGGTAAACTGCTCATCCGCATGGACTAATGCGGACGACCAAGGGAAATGCGGCCAAGGCATTGGGCAACCGCATTAATTAATGCGGGCATTCAATGAAATGCGGATAAGGCATTTGCTCACCCGCATCAACTAATGCGGACGGCTAAAAGAATGCGGCAAGGCATTTCACAGCCGCATTGACTGATGCGGACGAATGAAAGGAATGCGGCTGTGGCAATTGACTGCCGCATTGACCAATGCGGACAAGTCCGGAAATGCGTTAAGGCATTTCTCAGCCGCATGGACTAATGCGGGTAGATCATGAAATGCGGATAAGGCATTCCTCATCCGCATTGACTAATGCGGATGATCAGACTAATGCGGATGAACCAGAATGTGAAATGCGGATCAGGCTTAGTAAGATCTGATTAATTTGAGGAAAATGAGTAACATAGGCATGATAGTGATGATGATGTTGCATGGTTGTACCTGTTGTATGCCATATATGAATGATGCCTTGTAGGATGATGAATGAATGTTATGTGTATGTTCCTTATGATTATGTATGTTTATCTTTCCGAAAACTTTATGAATTATGGAAATGAATGAATGAAGTATTATGTAACGTAAAGTGAAAGATAATGAAAGAGGAACATGATGATGAATGCATGCATTAACGAATGAATGAACGTAATAAAGGCTTGCAAGCAAAATGAAGGAGGTGCACACCCCTGGCAGGTGTTAGCTCAACGGTGTGCGGGTTAGCTACCCCGAAGGATGCACATCGGGGTCAGTCTTTGTGATTGACCAGAAGTATGTATGGGATCCTTGCCGCTTACCCTAGGTGACTGGATCAGCATTAGTGCACAACGTTCGTGATTTATCATCACAGGTCCAGCACCAGCATTTGTGCACAACGTTCGGGGTATAGCATATGGCATTGATCCAGAAGTAAAGTGAAAGATAAGTGGTGCAAGTACCTACCCCAGGTGACTGGATCAGCATTTGTGCACAACGTTCGTGGCTAACCACCACAGGTCCAGCACCAGTAGTATGTATGATGAAAGGGGGTATTGTACATGTCACCGAATGTAATGAACGTTCGAACGAAAGTAATAAATGAATGAATGAATAAAATGAAGGTTCGAACGTATGAAGTGAAAGTATGAATGAAAGTAAAGACGTACGAAAGTATGTAAAGTATGAATGAAAGTAAAGACATACGAAAGTATGTAAAGTATGTAAAGTATGTATGTATGAAAGTATACGAGAATGATGAAGTGTACACGAATGAAAGTAAGTAATGAATGATAAGATAATAATAATATTATCTACGTGTACGTATGACTTGTGAACACATGTATGGAAGAACAGTTAATGAGAATGAAAGTATGTTTTATTATAAAAACTAGAACTCACTCAGCAACGCTGACTTTTATGTGTTTTCCAGTTCGCAGGTAGTGTTGCTGAGGATGGCACGAGGCGGCTACTCAGCTCTTTTGGGAGGGCATTCTCCATTTTATAATGCTGCAACGTCACGTGTTGCGGGCCCATAATGCACGCAACAAGTCACGTTGCCTGCCATTATGAGATTTCTTGAGGATCTGAATCAACGAGATTACTCAAGAAATCTCCTTTATATATTTTTGAATTTAATATTTTCCTTATGAAGAAAAGTATATTTTCTTATTTCGGTAGAGGTCACTGTATGACCCTATGATTGCTGAGGAATATGCATCAGCAGAAATCATAGTATAGTTAAGCAATGTAAAGAAAAGCTTGTATTTTGTAATCAAGACAATGATGTAATGGCTTTTATGATGAAATGAGAATGTATGTTTTTTTTTTATCTAATTCCGCTGTGTATGTTATGATCATGTATTAAATGTATGTTTTACGAGTGATGATGACCAACAGTAAGGTGCCCGGTGAGCGGGGCCTTACAACAATGAGGTTGATAATAGAATTGAAACAAAGAATCGAATTATGAAGTTTATTAAATTGATAAGGCTTATAGAATCAATTGAAGTGTATTTAAATTAATTTGTAATGTTTAAGGGTTGAAATTATAAATTTATAAACTTAATTACTAAGGGTTTAGGCATAAAATAATAAACTTTAAAAACACAAGGACCAAAGCTGTAAATTCCTTAAAACGACCCCCTTTTCTCCACCCTATTTTTCCGTTAGCCGGCCGGCAAGCCTCCAACGCGACTTTGACGACACCAATAACCTCTAAGACCCGAGTTTAAACCCCAAACCACCCCTAATCGATTCGCGAACCTGTTTCGAACCTGAATATATGGGTTTAACTCGATCTTTGACGCGGTATCGATGATCTTAAACACAAGAAACGAACCGTGCCATAAATAAAACTGTTTCGGTAATAAATCATGTTAATAACATAATTAATCGAGCATACACATTCATATAATCAATTAGAAATCATTGATACGTTTATTTCACTTGAAGCTGTAAATTATAACTCGAATTTCAACCAAAACTCCTGAACTCAAACCCGAACTCGCTGACCATGAAACGACCCTAATCGAGGGTACTTAATAGAAGTGAAAGGATCGAATTGGCCTCTCTTAACTCTCTGTAACCTCAATTTCTCGAAGAACACATACAAACACCACCTTCAATCGCCATTGTTCATCGCGACGAGCTCACACCTGTTCCAGACGAGTTCTACATCAATTCAGGTACTTCCAAACCCATACACACTCGATTAACCATGGAGAATCAAAGCCATATTGTTAATTCCATTAACATCCATGAATTGATATTCAATTGGCTCGATTTTGCTTCTAGGGTTCATGTGGAATTGGGTTTTTTTAATTAAGTAAGCTTTTTATGCATTAAAAGTGGGGCATTATCAGGCATAGGCGTCCCAGCCTACTAGTTAACACGTTTCCCTAATACACAGGAACCTGGGTTTGAATCCGAGCACCCACATTATTTTTTGGTCCTATCTTTATATTTTTAAAATCCTGAAACAAGTAAACAATATATATATATATATATATATAAAATTAATTAGTGTAAAAATTATTTTGCTAATATAATTGATTCAGTAAGTCTTAATTAATTTCAGAAAATTTTAAAAGCGTTAATATTTTATAATTTAAGGTTACAAATGTTATAAAAAATTATTCTTTTGTTTTTTTCATACCAAAATGTATATTATTTCGCACTTAAATTATCAAGACTTGTGGCTAATAATTTAGATAATTAAAGATTAATTATTTTAAAATTTTAACAATTATACACTATCTTATCGATCTTTTAAAAGTTTATTATTCAAGTTATGTCAAATAATTCCTTTTCAACAAATATGTGTTATTATTGTTAAACCCATCGTATTTCAAGTTAAATTGTTAAAAGATCCTCAATCCCAATTGAAACCATAGCTTTCCCAAATCGTTTTTAAAATCTTACCAATTATAATCTAATCTTGGAACACTCACGTATAGGTAATCTGTGAGATTTTGGTGCTATTTTTCTTATTAATCAAAGTACATCATACATCAAGTGAGTTTTCATAACCCATTTTACTTTATTTCATATCTTCTGGGGTGAATCATATTAATCGTATAAATGTGCACTTGTAAATTTTTTAAATACTTATAACGTACGTGAAATTTATCTTGTTAAATTTTCATGGTTATTTGAAATATTGGTGAACATTATATGATAGTTATCTTGTAAAACAATCATTAACTATTGCTAGCCTAGCAACGTCATAGATCTATGGGCTTGACAAGCCTATTTGGTGCTAAATCCGAGGTTATTGCCGGCTCCTGATGACGTATTCTTGTTCATCATGGGAACCAAATGCACTTAGCTAATCGTATATTTAGTTGTGGCCACATTTTGTCAAGGTTTGATTGTATCATTATTCTATCTATATGTTCTTTTATTATTTCGTAATCTATGACATAAATTGCCTCTTAAAAAGGTTTTATATATGTATGTACTATCTCATGGGAACTCACCAACATACATATGTTGACTCTATTTTTAACATGTTTCAGGAGGTGCACAAGCTTAATTGCTGACTCTTGAAGGATTGAGTTCATCTAGGGTTGGACCTAGAATAAAATAAAGAAATCATTTTATATTTGTGTTATGATCTTGCACTTGTTATTTAACTTATGTTATGGTTGTTGCTTGAACCTGTGGATGTAATGTACAATTTAGAACCTTATGAATAATAATATTTACACTTTAAAGTGGCATTGTGTGGCTTTGAACAATCTTAACCCTCACATCTCAATGTTTCCACCATTAAGGTTGGGGTGTGACAGTTTGTTATTAGAGCACATAACTATAGGGATTTAGGTTATTAAAAATGGTGACCTAGACTTTGGTTAATATAGGGACCCTTACATGAAAATTCTTCATGATCTTGTAAGTTTACTTATATGCACACTACATGATACTACATGTTACATGATAGATTCCTTATATGCTACTTGATTCTACTTAGTTGAAATTGTGCCTTAGTTGATTAACTTGAATGACAAAACCTTTAGTCTCGTATACTTCCAACTTCTTAACCATCTTCACCCGTCACTAGTTTCAGCACATCAATATCTTTCTCTTCTTAAATGTATTCTCGACTATACGTGGAATCGTACGCACTATATCGAATGGTTCAATTCTTTAGACTTTATGTTTAATCTTTGAAAATCTCATCAAGGTTTTAATTCTATTAGTCTATAAGGAAAAATGTGTGACTCATAAACACCTGTATTCTGGATTTCTTGGCAAAAATCCTTCGGGCTAAGGTAAGCATTTTGCATAAATCCCAATCAACAGCGGGACTAGTTATGCTTACCTGAGGATTTTCGGGATGAGTGATAAATTATGGTCAAAATACATAAATTTCCTAAGACGTGATAGAGTTAAGTCACCTTGACGTGTCTATATTCCTAACAACTTTATGTACCAAATGGAACCATCCCGTACGTGTTTTTACAAGTCCTAAAAAATTATTGTTTTATTGAACTAGCGGTACTTTAAGAATTACTATGCATGACCTATTTTTGTATTCAGAATGTCTCGTCACTATGGAAAACGTGGTAGCTTCGACCGTAAGATCGTCGTGATGATCGCCTGACAAATGGCTGTTGTTCTTTCCATAATAGTTGCTGAACTGAGTAGCACCCTGATGGACAACACCAGTAATAATGCAAATAGGAATAATGGTGTTAATGGAAACAATGGTCAAGGAGAAAACAGTGGTAATCAAGGAGGGAATAACACAACCAGCACGTTCAAATATTTCAACTCATGTAAGCCAACCAGTTTTAGTGAAAAGGAAGGACCCACTGGACTTCTCAAGTGATTTGAGAGCATGTAAAATATATTTATCAACACTCAGTGTCTAGAAGCACTCAAGGTTCGTTATGCCATGAGTGTCCTCCAACAAAGGACACTTACATAATGGAATAGTGAGAAGAGGAATACGGGTACCGAAATTGCACTGGCCTTACCTCAGAAGGAGTTTAAAAATATTATGATTCAAAAGTTTTTCCCTAGGAGTGTGTTACAAAAGCTTGAAGAAGAATCATGGAATCTTAATCAGGATAGTGGGAATCATTTGGCTTATTCAACCAGGCATCACGAACTAAGCATCCTCTTGCCTTACATGGTTGATACGGTTCCTCATAGCATTGAGAAGTTCATTAAAGGGGTACCACATCAAATTCAAAATGTTGTAGTGGGAAGCAGGCCCACGAATCTGGAAGAAGCAATCAGCATCACTACTCAGCTGTCACACCCCCGCTGAGAGCGGAAACACGGGGATGCGAGCGAGACGGGATCGTCATAACACATGGTTAACAATAGAGATGCAATATGTATGTAATTGATGACAAGCGTGTCATGACGACACCCGACACAAATGGAGACTTGTGTCGTGTTCAGTCAATGTTCACGACAGCATAGCCATAAGAATAAACAGAAACTTGTAATTGATTCACATAAACGATTCACATAATCACATAAATTTTATCCTTGTATGTATTTCCCACAACCCGGGAACAAGTGTCCGAAAGAATGAATATTGTTTAATGGACTGCAACAATGTACAAAATAATTGTTCATCATGTATGTTCAGTCTCAAAAATGCATCCTAGGGTCTCCACTAAGGCAGCACACCTAGATCTTCAATTGTCATTGTTACCTGAAAAGATATGCTCAAAATTGTCAATAATAACGTTGGTGAGCTTCGCAGGTTTGAATGGTAAACATGTAATTGATGCTGTATAGCGTTTGTAGTGGAATACCATGCATACAGTTATAAGCAATCAAAATCACATACCATGAGTTTTATACAACCAAACCTAATGACGTACACACAACAACTTGTCGGAATATATTCACCCAAGGCCCATTCCTGGCAGTGTGATGGTACTCACAAGTAACCATCTGTCAAGGGTGGGGGTGTCAACCCAGTAGTACTACTAATACCTATCCGTCGGTTCCAACACCGGAATTAAATGGTTGTAAGAAGAACCACACAGTAACATCATGTATGCATCAGATATGTACTCACAAAACAGTATCACGTTGATTCCAAGTATGAAATTTGTATGTATGTTGTACAGCATTGAAAACGGGTGAGCATACTTTCCCCCATGTTTGTAAAAGATTGAAACAATTGTGTAAGCATAAAAAGGGGCCACGAAACTCACTTGTTAAGTGGTAAGTATGTGTGATGAAACTTCCCAAACTTGTATGTATGAACGGTCAATCACCTATTGATAGTTATGTTAAGCATTAATGATGTGTCTGATGTTTATAATATTGTTTAGTCGGGGCGGGTCGTATCGGTTCGGTCGTGGGTAACACTTGCACACAAACACGCGTAATAGATCTTATGTAGATCCAAGTACTAGAAGTGTTGCCATTGTTGATGATATTTGTGTAAAAGTGTTATTGTTGTCAGAGAAATACTTGGTAAGCACTTGTGTTATATATCGTTTGTTGCTAATTGTAAAATGTTAAGTTGATTTGATTTGATATAACATTTTGATAGTGTAAATCTTAAAGATTATCATTAGCAATGGCAACCGTGTCGATGTCACCTTAACATCACACGACCACACACACCGCATACAGGAAGAATCCACACACAATGACTCCAATTGCACGACATGACTAGACGCACGACTGGATACTCCATTCGCACGAATCAACTCTCAGTCATGCGAATCAGCTTCATTCGCATGATTGAACCCCCGTTCGTGCGACTAAGAATTCAGTCGTACCACACAACACCCAATCGCACGACTCAACTTCCATTCGCACGATTCAGCCTTCATTCGTACGAATTAGCTTCATTCGTACGACTGAACTTTCATTTGTGCGACTCGACCTTCAGTCGTAGGATACACACAGTCGCACACATTCATCCGCATTGACTCAATCGCATGGCAATACTCATTCGCATGACTCAATCGCACGACACACACAATCGCATGGACTCAGTCGCACAACACACACAATCGCATGGACTCAGTCGCACGACACACACAATCGTATGGACTCGGTCGCACGACACACACAGTCGCATGGACTCAGTCGCACGACACGCCCAGTCGCACGGCTCAGTCGCATGACAGACTCAGTCGCCCAGTGCAGCAGATCGCGACTGCTGGAGGTGCTGAGCAGCCTTCGGCTGCTCCATGCACGGGTTTCACACAACAAGGACTTCCAGAAACACTTATCTAACATATCTAAGCAAGATGCACACTCAGAAAGGCTACACACGCAACCACACGACCTCTTGTGCTTGGTTTGAACCCGAGCACCCGAAACCCTAGAAATCGCAGAAGTAAAATGAGCAAAAATGGATGACCAAGGTCGTCTACCTGCTAAAAACGTGTAGTCTAGGCTGTAATCGAGGTTTCACCGGTGAAAACGAGACGGGATGGGGCGGTTTTGGTGCAAGGATGAAGAAGAAAGTGGAGAAGAAGATAAGGAAGAAGAAGAAGTGGTGAAGGCTAGGGCTGATACAAGGGTATTTATACCCAGCCCTAGTTTGGCAATTATCACATTTAGTCCCTGCACTTAGCCCCCAAGTTCCCAAATTTGTTTCGGTTGAAAACGACGTAAATGAGCGAGTTATATTTATTATAAGGAAGTATTTAATGTTGTTTGTATCTTGAAAATGATGTTATTAATGATGTTTACATTATATAACATAATATAATTAACGATGTCGGTGGTGATATTCGTAAGCGTTTTAAGTGCTAATGTTGCAAACAATGATATCACAAATGTAAAAGAAAATCAAGCAAGTATGATGTCCTCATGAATAGTCTATGAAGATGTGAAATGAATGTTCTAAGGATAGTTAATGAAATCCACGTTAAATGACGGACCTTTTTGGTGACGGATGTCACAGTATCCCCCAGTTGAGAGAATTTCGTTCCGAAATTCAACTGGTGTTAGGTCCAAGAGTGTCATCCTTGAATAGATGTGGATATTTAAGCTTCATCTGATCTTCCCGTTCCCACGTGAATTCTGGTCCTCGTTTGGAGTTCTATCTCATGCGAACGATCGGTATCTTGCTGCGCCTTAAGCGTTTGACCTTTCGGTCCATGATCTCGATAGGTTCTTCGATGAAATGAAGCTTTTCATCGATCTTGATTTCCTCAATTGGCACATGTAAAGTTTCATCCACCAGGCACTTTTTGAGGTTTGATACGTGAAATGTGTCGTGTACACCGCTGAGTTCTTGTGGCAACCTTAATCGGTAAGCCACCGGGCCGATTCTTTCTGTAATCTTGAATGGTCCTACGTATCTTGGGGCTAACTTCCCTTTCTTTCCAAATCGTACAATCCCTTTCCAGGGAGAGGCTTTGAGTAGAATGTGATCTCTAACATTGAATTCTAGAGGCTTCCGACGGTTGTCGGCATAGCTCTTTTGGCGATCTCTTGCAGCTTTTAGTCGGTCTTTGATTTGGAAAATCTTGTAAGTTGTTTCTTGAATGACCTCTGGCCCTGTTAGCTGGCTTTCACCAATCTCAGCCCAACAAACTGGGGATCTACATTTCCTCCCGTACAATGCTTCAAATGGAGCGCGTCCAATGCTTGTATGGTAGCTGTTGTTGTAAGAGAACTCAATCAATGGTAGATGAGTGTCCCAGCTACCACCGAAATCGATTACACAAGCTCTGAGCATGTCTTCCAACGTTTGTATTGTTCGTTCACTTTGACCATCTGTTTGTGGGTGATAGGCGGTACTCATATCTAATCGAGTGCCCATCGTTTTCTGTAGTGTTTGCTAAAATCGTGAAGTAAATCGGTTGTCACGGTCGGATATGATTGACACCGGCACTCCGTGCCATGTCACGACCTCCTTTATGTACAATCTCGCCAACTTTTCTATCTTGTAATCCTCTCGAATCAGTAAGAAATGAGCGGACTTTGTCATCAGATCCACTACGACCCATATCGAGTCGTGCCCGCTACTTGTTCTAGGGAGTTTGGTAATGAAATCCATGGCTATGTTCTCCTATTTCCACTCGGGAATTTCAGGTTGCTATAATAATCCCGATGGTTTTTGATGTTCAGCCTTAACTTTCGAGCATGTCAAGCATCAGCTTACATACATAGCAATGTCTTTCTTCATGCCTCGCCACCAGTATAGATCCTTAAGATCGTGATACATCTTGTCTGCACCAGGATGAATAGAATATCGTGTCTTGTGCGCTTCCTCCATGATTAGGGTACGAACGTCTCCCCATCTGGGTACCCATATACGATCCATGAAATATTGTATACCATCATCCTTGCAAATCATCTGTTTGTCCAACCCTCGGAATTCTTTTCCCGCAAGGTTTTCTTCTTTCAATGCCTCACTTTATGCAAGTTGAATCTAAGCCTTCAAGTTCGTTTGAATAGTCAATCCCAAAGCTCTAGCACGTAGTGGTTTTATGCGTTCTTTACGACTTAGGGTGTCAGCCACCACATTTGCTTTCCCCGGATGATACCAGATTTCACAATCGTAGTCACTAAGTAACTCCACCCAACGTCGCTGACGCATATTGAGGTTTTTCTGATTCAGGATGTGTTGAAGGCTCTCATGATCTATGTAGATGATGCATTTGGTTCCATATAAATAGTGCCTCCATATCTTAAGTGCAAATACTACAGCGCCCAACTCCAAATCATGAGTTGTATAGTTCTTTTCGTGCACCTTAAGTTGTCGTGAGGCATAGGCAATCACTTTATCTTTCTGCATTAGCACACAACCCAATCCTTGATGTGAAGCATCATAGTACACCACAAAATCATCAGTCCCATCTGGGAGGGACAATATCGGTGCGTTGCACAACTTCTCCTTCAACGTTTGGAATGCTTGTTCTTGTGCATGTCCCCAATCAAACCTCTTGTCTTTTTGAGTCAACAAAGTTAACGGCTGAGCAATCTTTGAAAAATTTGCAATGAAGTGACGATAGTATCTTGCCAATCCTAAGAATTGCCATATCTCTGAAGGTGTCTGGGGTGCATCCTATTTCTTCAATGCTTTAATCTTGCCGGGATCTATATGAATCCTATTTTTGTTAACCACATGCCCCAAAAATTTCACTTCTCGAAGCCAAAACTCGCACTTTGAGAATTTAGCGAAAAGTTTCTCTTCTTGTAATAGACTCAGTATCACCCGAAGGTGTTCCTCGTGGTCCTCTTTCATTCGGGAGTAGATAAGTATATCGTCTATGAACACGATCATGAACTTATCCAAGTAGGGTTTGCACACTCGATTCATCAGATCCATAAACACGGCTGGTGCATTAGTCAGTCCGAACGGCATGACTAAGAACTCATAGTGCCCATAACGAGTCCTGAATGTTGTTTTCGGTATGTCATCCTCAAAAACCCTTAGTTGATGATATCCAGAACGAAGATCAATCTTGAAGAAATATGAAGCCCCTTGCAACTGATCAAATAAATCATCAATTCTGGGAAGAGGATATCGATTCTTCATAGTCAACTTGTTCAACTCGCAATAATCGATGCACATACGGAACGATCCGTCTTTCTTTTTGACAAATAAGACCGGTGCTCCCCATGGTGAATGGCTCGGTCAAATAAAACCCTTCTCCAGGAACTCTTGTAATTGGCTAGATAACTCTTGCATTTCGGATGGTGCTAACCGATACGGTGCTTTTGCTACCGGCATAGCTCCAAGAACCAACTCTATATGAAATTCCACCTGTCGTGGAGGAGGCAAACCCGATAAGTCATCAGGGAATACATCCGGATAATCTCGTACAACAGGAATATCTACCAACTTGTTGCCTTCTTCCTTCTTTTCCACTACATGGGCCAGAAATGCGTAACACTGCTTTCGTAGACATCGACGCGTCTTTATGCAAGAAATAATCTTTAGAGTTCTTCCCGGACGTTCCCCTTGAATCTTGAGTATCTCCTCGACTGGCATGGGGATTCATACTACTTTCTCCCGACAAACAATCTCGGCTCCGTGTTTCGACAACCAATCCATCCCCACAATCACATCAAAACTTCCTAGCTCAAAAGGTATTAAGTCTATGTCAAAGGCATGGTTTTCCAATATCATGGAGCACTTCCTAATAATCTCATTGGCTTGTGTAACTCTACCGTTGGCCATTTCTACGGAGAAGCTAGTTTCTAGCCTACTAGGGTTCAAGGCAAGCATGTGTGCGAAATCAGAAGATATGAAACTATTGTCTACTCTAGTATCAAACAACATGGATGCGAAGTTGTGATTGAGCAAGTACGTACCCGTAACAACATTCGGGTCCTGCCGAGCATCGTTAGCTCCAATGACAAATACACGTCCCCGAGCAACGTTCCCTTGATTAGCCGGGCCTTGATTCCCATCTATGGCCATCACTTGCTGCTGATTATTCCTTTGTTGACCCGGTTCCCTATTCAGTTTGGGGCATATGTTCCGGTAGTGACCCGGATTTCCACATTCGTAACAGACTCTGGCATTGCCAGCGGGGTTAACCGCGCTGACGGGTGCCACCAGATTCGGCGCAGTTCTACAATCCTTCGCTAGGTGCCCCGGGCGCCTAGAGTTCACACACACCCGGCACTGCATCTCTGGGGGATGATGATAGTTGCACCTGTCACATTTAGGGTGCGGCCCAACATACTCTCTCTTGCCCTGAGTCACCGCCACGAAATTCCTGGTGATCTTGGCCTTTTATCAAATTTCCCGGCACTCGACCGGCTTGTTTCTCCGCCATCCTTCCTCTTTTCTACTCCTCTACCCAACACCCCTGTTCTTACCATCTCAACTGTTAGAGCGCCAGCCTTCAGAATTGTGCTCTGGATAGTTGGAGGAGCAGCTGCTGTTACCAGTGGCCGGATCTAAGGCGCAAGTCCCCAAATGTACCTTTTAATTCTTTTTGATTCCGGAGTCACCAGATGTGGAACTAGCCTCACCAGTTCGTGGAATCGATCAGTATAAGCGGCATGCCCAGCCCCCACCATAGCATGATTCCAGAATTCATGCTCCAATTTCTACAATTCGTTGAGGGGGCAGTACTCCTCAGTAATCAAAGCTTTGAACTCATCCCATGATATCCGCATCGCGGACTCCCTTCCTCTAGCTTGAACCTGGGTGTTCCACCAGGTTAGTGCCTTGCCCTACAGTGAACACGTGGCATACTTGATTCTTTGACTGTCGAGGCACTCACTGATATCAATCACTGCCTCCATCTTTTCAAGCCACCTAGTTGGGGCTATCGCCCCACCTTTCCCATCAAATTCTCGGGGTTTGCAGGCCACAAATTCCTTGTAAGAACATCCCCGTCTTGTGTTATTGACCCCAGTTTCGTTACCAGTTGTTCCACCAATCCCAGTGTCTTCCCCTATTCATTGATTATGCTGATCATTAGTATCATGACCCCGTGGAGATTATGATTCAGAAGAGTGTCACTCACTTGAGTCACTACAGTTGGAATCAGCGCGGCTAGCTGCTGAGCAATCATAGCAGCTATATCAGGGTTTTCAGTTCCCTGATTGTTGCCGGTGGGAGCACCACCCGTTCTTGGTGGTCTACCTCTACCTCTGCCTTGTGGGGTCTGTTGGACCAAAAGAACCAATGAGCCAGATCAGGAAAACCTCTAAGTCCCACATGACATCACAACAACTGCTAAAGGCTTCATCAGCAGTTTGACAAAGACTGAAGACTCAACAGCTGAAGATCAAAGATCTGAAGAACAACAGCTGAAGATCCCAAGTACTGAAGACAAGTACTGAAGTCTGAAGTACTGAAGAATACAAGTACTGAAGACTTCAAGTACTGATGACTCAAGTGCTGAAGATCAACAGATGAAGAACTGAAGAACTAAAGATCAACAACTGATGCACAAAGTCTGAAGACAAAGAATGAAGACATCAGCTGATGACAACTACTGAAGTCATCAGTTGATGAAACATCTGAAGCCCAAAGTCTGAAGATCAAGCGCTGAAGCTTCAGAGTTTGTCACAACAGTTGAAGAAGTCTTCTTCAGATGTTGTGATGGTTTTTCTCTTTCAGTAGTTTGTATTTTTCCTTTTCAGTAGATTGTACAACAGCTGAAGAGTTTGTTCTTCAGTTGTTATAGTTTAGTAGTTTGTAAACGACTGAAGAGTTTGTTCTTCAGTCGTTGTACCTTTTCAGTAGTTTCTTTTCAGTACTTGTAATAAGTAGAACACTTAGCTATTTTGTAAGAAGATGTCAGCTGTTGTGACATCTTCAGTAGTTTAGTCTGTTATCAGTAGTTTGTTAATAACGGTTGATGTCACTGTCAAGTGACATCAACATTAGGTTATTCTTCCCTATATAAGGAAGATGACCTAATTGTAGCCGCTGCTAATTACAGCCGCAGTCGAAGCATGTATTGAATGAAATATTCTCTTTTGCAGAACTTTCATCTTTCTCTATAACTTACTGTTTTATTGTTAAATCTATTGTGTTCTTGCATGTTTGTTCTAATTCTTGTACAAAATCCGCTGCGAATACGACCTAATTAATCAAACTAGAGGCTTAGATCCTGTCAAATGGTAAGAGCTGGTTAATCATTGATGGATTTAACAATTGATCATTTGAAACTGCTCTTTTGACAGCTACGTTTGATCGAATTAGCAATTTGCAAGAATTAGTTATAGAGATTGATTTTCTGCTGCTTCTGACTGTTAAACTTAAGGTTCTCGTGGTTTTTGAGCTAGATTTGTTTTGTTTACCTTGAATTTGAATGAAATCTGAAATGACAACACCAACTAACAATCCTCACTATACTGGCTCCTCAACAAAGCCTCCGATGCTTGTGAGGAGTGAGTATAACATATGGCAACGTCGTATGCTCCACCACTTGTCTGTCAGCAGTGCTGGTTGTTGGAAGTCAGTGGTGCGTGGACCATATAAGCCTATGGTGAGCGTTCCTGAATCAAATGAGCAGGTTCCGAAGAAACTTGATCAATATTCGGACGAAGATCTTAAGCTGTTCGAGATTGATGCTAAAGACCATGGAATTTTGGCTATGGCAATTCCAAATGAGATCTATTCAGGTCTTTTACATCATGAAACTGCTCATGATCTCTGGGTTGCTCTGAAGGAACAATTCGGAGGAACCAATGAGGTCTTAGCAAATACTAGGGAAATCCTCGCCCAACAATATGGGACATTCTCTCATAGGAAGGGTGAGACACTGACTCAACAGTATGAGCGATTCTCTTGTCTTATTTCTGAGCTAAAAATGGTTAAACAAGAGTATTCCAATAGTCAGATGAACAACCACTTTCTTAGATCCCTGCCTGAGAGATGGGACACTTATACCATTGTCCTACGCTCCAGTGCAAATCTAGACACTCTATCTCTCACCCAACTACATGGGAAACTGCTTACATTTGAAAGAGAGATGGAACAGAAAAGGAAGTTGTCATCATCTGGCAAGCTCACTGATGACTTTGTCTCAGGCAATGCTGCCTTGATAGGTCAAGAGTCAGAATATGCTACATCTGAGAATGCCTATGATGAGCATATTGATTTTTTTAGCAATTCTGAACATGCTTTTGTTGGTGTTGATAGTAGTTCAGGAGGTCGCAGTGATAACTTGTGCTTTCTGATGGAGGACTTGAAGAACATTCCAGATGATGATCTGGAAGAGATGGATATTTTGAGTCAAATGGCTATGATAAATATCAATCTCAAAAGTTCTATAAGAAAACTAGGAGGAAATTTCCTGGTCTCTCTGGCAAAACCAAAGTTGGTTTTGACAAGAGCAAGTTGAGGTGTCACAAGTGCCAAAGGCTTGGACACTTTGCTAGAGAGTGTAGATCATCTGGATCTAACTCCTCTGCACCCTTTGTGACTTTTCCAAGGAATAGCTCACATCACAGAGGGCAACACTCCACCAGTTCCAGTCATCCATCACCAGCACAGGCATCACCTGCATACTTTGTGCCTCAGGGTCATATGCCATACCCATACCCCTGCTACTACATGCCTCAGCCAAGTCAAGTTCAAGCACCCCCTGCTCAGCAACCACATGCTCTCCCTGAGCCTCAATCTTCCCAATCTCATCATCAACCCCAACCTCAACAACACAGCTTCTTCACCCCAGGAGTTGTTGACCGGAGTAGTTTACCAGATGATTTATCTGGTCAAGAACAACTATTCCAAGGTGCTGGTCAACATGGTGGTGATCGTCCTTTTGGGAACCTTGCTCTCATGGCCCTGGAGTCTGCTGATGGGCCATCATCACAGGTATCCTCTGAGGCTAAAGCCAAGCTTTGTTCTGATTCATGCATAGCAGCATTTGCTTCTATTAGAGAAGCAAATGTAGCTTTAATTGATAAAAACCTTGAGCTAGAGCAAACCATTTCCAAAAAGAAAGCTGAATTTGAGGCTGCACTTAATGATAAAAATAATGAGATTTATAAGCTTAAATGTCAAATAAAAGATGATAAGGCTAGGGAAGAGGTACTTCTAGAAGAGTACAGAGACCTCAAGGAAACACTTGCAGCTACCCAGGTAGAGTGTGATCGATGGGTACAATCCTGCAAGGGTTTTGAAATGCTTCTTAGTAAGCAATCAGCTTCCAATATGAAGTTTGGCATTGGTTATAATCACACTGCTCCTCCTACAGATTTCACTTCAAGAGCAGAAGTTGAATCTGATGGAGAGAGCAATAACCAATCCTTCTCATCATGTGACCTACTATCTGATACAGCATCATCAGAGGAAGAGGTCAGTATTAACTCCCAAAACCAATCAGCTGATGCTACAACAGTTGATGGTTCAAATGCTGACTGTCACATGATCAAAGAGTTGATCAACTCAGGTGTTGTCTCTAGAAGTACTGAAAGTACTAGAGAGCAAGTGATAACACTTGAAGTTCAAACCCCAACTACTGCCAGTACTGAAGAGAAGAAAACTGCCAGTAGAAAGGGTTTGAAGCCTAATGAAGAGGATGTCAGGAAAGCAGGTACTACAAGGAAGAAAACTGCAAGTACTGACAGCAAACAGCTGAAGAACAAGTCTTCAGCAGTTTCATCTTCTTCAATAGATGATCAACATAAGATGAAGATGAAGCCAAGTGAGATATGTGGCTTGTTTAATCATCTTACTGATGATTGCTGGTACAAAAGGGGTTCCAAACTCAAACAAAAGGAGAAAATTAAAGAGCAAATGAATAAAATGAAAAATGAGTTTGAAACCAAGTTTGTACTAGCAACATCAAAGCCTGAAACCCCTAAGCCCAAAAGCAAATCCAAAAAGAAGGTAGGGGTTACTCAGGAAACAACTGAGGTTGCTCAAAAGAAGATGGTGCAACACAGGAATCCATCATCAGCAAGCCCCAATGTGTCTGAAGAGCTGAAAGCCTTATCACAAAGTCAGACACAACTTGTGATGATGGTTCAGCATCTAATGGGAAGAGTCAACCAATTAGATGCTCCTGTGTTCAAACCATAAAAAAGGAAATCCAAGCCAAAGGGTTCCTCTTCTACACCATCTCCTTCACCTCAGGCTGTCACACATAACACACTTATTAGTGTTGCACCTGTTGTTGAGAACAGACCCAAAACCAAAAAGGTTTGGGTCTCTAAAACTAACTAACTTGTTGTTATGATTGCAGGGTTCTTCAACATGCCAAAGAAGCATCTGGTATGTAGACAGTGGAGGATCCATGCATATGACAGGAAGCAATTCCCTTCTTAATGACTACTCTCAAGGAAAGAAGGGATTTATCTCCTTTGGCAATGATGCAAAGGATTACATCATCGGAAAAGGCTTTGTTTCCAATGGGGAAATAAGGTTTGATGATGTTAACTATGTGGAGAATCTCAAGTACAATCTCTTGAGTGTCAGTCAAATGTGTGATAAAGGCCATGTTGGCCTTTTCGCAAGCCAGAACTGTCAGATTCTGTCATTCAAAGTTCTAAATTTGATTGACAAGGTGTTGGATGAATATACTCTCCCGAAGACCAACAGGACAGGAAGAGTATATGCCTTAGATCTTTCCAAAAAGATAGATCTAAAAGGCCATCCTTGCCTATTCTCCAAGGCCTCTCCTCAAGAGTCTACTCTATGGCATAGAAGGCTGGGGCATGTTAATTTTAAGAACATGAATCAGCTAATAAACCATGGTTTAGTAAGAGGATTGCCTTTGAAGGAGTTCAAGTGTGAAGACAACTGCACTACTTGCTTAAAGGGAAAACAACACAGAGTTTCATTCCCTCCAATAGAAGAACCAAAGTCCACTGCCTGCTTGCAACTCTTGCACATGGATCTCTTTGGTCCTGTCAGGGTGATGAGCATGGCAAAGAAGAAATACTGTCTGGTAATTGTGGATGATTATTCCAGATATGTATGGACTTTCTTCTTGCACACCAAGGATGAAGCTGCCAAGGCTATTATGAACTTTGTGTTATTTGTGGAGAAGCAGTATTCCCTGCAGGTCAAGTGTGTAAGGAGTGACAATGGAACAAAGTTTAGAAACCACACACTTGATGACTTCTACCTGTCTAAGGGAATTAAAAGGCAGTTTAGTATTCCCAGAACTCCTGAACAGAATGGAGTGGTTAAGAGAAAGAATGGGACTCTCATTGAAGCTGCAAGGTCAATGCTGGCTGACTCAGGATTGCCACTGACCTTTTGGGCTGAAGCTGTCAACACAGCTTGCTATGTGCAGAATAGAGCATTAGGGAATCAGAGGTTGATGAAGACTCCTTATGAAGTACTTCATCATTTGGCCCCTCTGATTTCCTTCTTTAGAGCCTTTGGGTGTCCATGTTTCATTCTCAACACTAGCAATCCACTCCAGAAGTTTGCTAGTAAGGTGGATGCAGGGTATTTTGTTGGTTATTCATCAACTTGCAAGGCATACAGAGTTTTCAACTGTAGGACAAAGATGGTTGAAGAAACTCTGTATGTCAAGTTCAATGAATCTCCAAAGGACAAGATTCCATAAAACCCTATGGAGTTGTTTGATCTGGACATACTGCAATATGTTCCTTATCAACCTTCTGCTGTTGTGCCTGTCAACAGTTCTTCACCTGGTGGTACTGATGATGATGTAGTCAGTACTCACCTTTTCAGGTTTAGTGACCACCTGCCTGATTCCACTAAACCTGATGCTCCTGTAGCTTCAGCAGCCCTACCCCACAACAAATGCTGATGAGATTTCTGCATGCTCTACTTCATTTGGGCTGCCATCTCCTACATGGTTTCAAGAATCTTCATCACCATCTGTTGCTGCTGAAAGTCCTACAAACACTTGCACTGATCTTATAGTCTATCAAGAGCTGAAGAATCACCCCACATCTTAAATCATTGGTGATATCAATGCTGGAGTTTCAACCAGGAATCAATTGTCCAATTTCTGCTTCTATGCTCTCTTTATCAGTCAGCGAGAGCCAAAGAACTATCATGTTGCATTAAGAGACAATGGATGGGTTGAAGCAATGCAGCTTGAGCTTCTTCAGTTCAGAAAACAGCAAGTGTGGGAGCTTGTTCCTTTACCCCAAGGTAAGTGTGCAATAGGCACTAAGTGGGTGTTTAGGAATAAAACAGATGAAAAGGGCCAAATTGTCAAGAACGAGGCCAGGCTGGTTGTTCAGGGGTTTGCACAAGAGGAAGGCATCGATTATGATGAAACCTTTGCCCCTGTAGCCAGACTGGAGGCAATTAGATTGTTTTTAGCCTATGCTGCCTTTCACAATCTTAAAGTTTAGCAAATGGATGTCAAAAGTGCCTTTTTATATGGTAAAATAAAAGAGGAAGTTTATCTGTATCAACCACCAGGTTTTGAGGATAATAAACATCCTGATTGGGTGTATAAGCTTGATAAGGCTCTTTATGGGCTGAAACAAGCTCCTAGAGCCTGGTATGAGACACTCTCAACTTTTCTTCTAGAAAATAAGTTCACTAGAGGCACCATTGATAAAACCTTATTCATCAAGACTGTGGGACAGCATAAGATCCTTGTTCAAATTTATGTAGATGACATAATTTTTGCATCCTCTGATCCACAATTGTATGATGAATTCACAAAGCTCATGAAGCAAAAGTTTGAAATGAGTGCTATGGGGGAATTACAGTTCTTTCTAGGTTTGCAAATCAAATAAAGGGCTGATGGAATCTTTATTCATCAGTCCAAATACACAAAAGAGTTGTTGAATAAGTTTGATTTACAAACCTGTAAGCCATGTTCTACTCCCATGAGCAGCATCACACAACTGGATGTTGATCAGAAAGGTAAAGCGGTTGATGAAACCCTTTACAGATGTATGATTGGGTACCTTACAGCTTCTAGACCAGACATCATGTTTGCAACATGTGCCTGTGCTAGATTTCAGGCTGCACCTAAAGAATCCCATTTGATTGCAGTCAAAAGGATCTTTAGATATCTGCAGGGCACCCAATCACTAGGTCTTTGGTATTCAACTGGGCATTCTTGCAAATTAGTTGCTTTCTCTGATAGTGACATGCAGGATGCAAAGTCACCAGAAAATCCACTTCTGGTGGTTGCCAATTCCTAGGCAATTGTTTAGTTTCTTGGCAGAGTAAGAAACAAACATCAATTGCTACATCCACTGCTGAAGCTGAGTACATTGCTGCTGCAAGTTGTACTTCTCAGGTATTCTAGCTTCAGAACCAACTCTTGGATTATGGCATTACAGAGACTAAGACTCCATTGCTAATGGATTGTGCTTCAGCTCTTTGTATTGTTAAAAATCTAGTCCAGCACTCTAGGACCAAACATAAAGAGATCAGACATCATTTTATAAGAGATTGCTATCAAAAAGGTCTGATTGATCCAAAGTTTGTGCCTAGTGCTGATGAGCTTGCAGACATCTTTACTAAGCCTTTAGATAGTGCCACATTCCAAAATTTGGTACTAAGGCTTGGTATGCTGCAGCTAGAATAATTTGACTAATACTGATGCTCTCAGTTAACGAGTACTGATGAGCATTGGTATGCAAAGGTCAAATATAAGTACTGATGAATCATTTAGTCTTCAGTATTTTCACAACTACTGAAGACTAAAACAATTCAAAGTACTGAAGTACATTATTTGTTAAAAACAGCTGATGTAGTTACAACTACTGATATGGTTATAACTACTGATGTATAATTTTCAGACAAATAAGTACTGAAGAACAAATTTTGGTCATAACTACTGATGTGTAATCTTACACATAAGTACTAAAGACAATTTGTTCACCAGCTCTGAAGAATAATTTATCAGCACTTATGAACATCTGATCACAAGAGCTGAAGAATAAATATTCACAAGAGCTGAAGGGCCAATGAAACATCTGAAAGTCAGCCAAAGAGCTGATGAGTAAATGTGAAGGTCAGAATGAAACAACTGAATGACGGAAACAGCTGATGAGTAACTTTACTCTTTAGCTGATACCTACATCTGCTGTTTCATACTCAAACAACTAAAGGACAAAACCATGTCTTTAGTAGTTTCACAACTACTGATGACTAACGCCAAGTCCTCAGTTGTTTACAACAACTGAAGCAAAACCATGTCTTCAGTAGTTTCACAACTACTGAAGACTAATACCAAGTCTTCAGTTGTTACAACGTCTGAAGATGAAAACCATGTCTTCAGTATTTTATAACTACTGATGACTAATAACAAGTCTTCAGTCGTTTACAACATCTGAAGGACAAAACCAAGGTCTCAGTAGTTTCACAACTACTGATGACTAACACCAAGTCCTCAGATGTTACAACTTCTGAAGGTTAAAACCACGTCATCAGTAGTTTCAACAACTGATGACTAACACCAAAACCTTCAGTAGTTTTCTTGTAGCCTATAAATATCCAACCAAACCTTCAGAGCTTTTTAAAACTCTGAAACATCCCATACACCATTAATGGCGACCATGCAACTAAAGCCTCGACACAACTTTGTCGCATACCTCACAAAGTCACCATTCTGGACAAAGTTCCATCACGCCATCGATCTTATGATCGATTCTCCTTTCCACACGGCATTTCTCATAAATCCGACCATCTATGCCGATTCGCTCACCCAGTTCAGGACGAACGTCACCCTGCAAACTGGAGAGAACGACGCCAAGGTCTCTCTCTAGTCGTTCGTCAACACCAAACTGGTGGTCATCAATCCCGCAATCATCCGACAAACCCTAAAATTGGATGATGCCACCTTCCCCACCGAATACCCAAAGGCACCACTGATCTTTCTTTTGAACATCATGATTATCAGGGTGACCTATCTGCCTTAACCCTGCTGAAGAAACATTTCCATGACGCTGAACGTCTCATTTTTCACATGGTAAATTTTTGCTTAGCCCCGAAGACATCATCATGGGATCAAATGTCCACAAGGTGGCAGCAGGTATTATACTCTATCCTTGAGAAACAACCACTAAACTTTTCTGAAATAATTTTCTTGGAACTCAAGGACATGGCTACAAAACCTTTTACAAACCGTTGGATTTTATATCCACGGTTCATTATGGCCATGATAGAGAGCCAGCTTAATACTGAGGGACTAGTTGGCACTGGAGTCCCTGCCATGGCTGTACTAGTTGAGGTATACTCCAGGCACAACACCGACCAGACACTCAAAAAGGCTGCCAAGCTGCGCAAACCCATGCAGCTGGAACCCACAGCCTCCACCTCCAAGTATAAAGTCCCCACCAAGCCCAAACCCAAAAAGAAACTCACAAAGGCTACTCAGGGAGATGAGTCCCTTGAGGATGCCCCTGCAACACAAACGCAGGAAGTGACTGCTGGCCAGATTCTCCCAGCAGTCACCACAACTCCACCTACCACAACCGCACATGTTTCCTCTTTACAGGAGCCTGATGCAACCATTTCTGGGGCTGCTACACATCTGGAGTCTTTCTCACTTGAGGAGACTGCCATTAAAAAGCACACTTCTCCCCATGTGCATGCTGTTTCTACCCCATCTCCCACTGCAACCACCCCTAAAAGTCCTACATTAATCATTGCAGAAGTGTTGACCCATCTTAACACTCCACCCTCTACCCAGAAACCAATCAACACTGGGAAAACTCCAACCATAGAGAGGGTGGATACAAGTGTTGATGGGAGCCCACAACACAGAGAATCAAATGTCTCATCTCCTAGTGTGGCCAAGGAGATAGGACAATCTGGTGAGGCTGCCACTTCCCCTGTATCAACATCTGAGCAGGAAGAAGCTGGTACCATCACTAAGACCTCACCAGAGGCAACTACCGATGATGGATCCAATCCGGAGGCTGGAAGTCCCCAGAACCAAGACAAAGGGGCACATGCAACTTCTGAGCCACACTCAGTGCATGTACATCCTGACACAGTCAGGAGGTCAGGTGATTCAGTGCAAACTGATGATGACCTGAGCTTCTTCTTTGATGTAGTTGCTCAAAACACCATTCTTGAGGAGGAGGTGAGTAGACTCAAAGAGCTACTTGCCAAATTCTCCCAAGAATCAAGTCCATCTGCCACCATTAACCCACAGATAGCACCTTCACCTGAAGGTCTCACATACACTCAGCCACTCCCACAAACTCAGCCACCTGCCTCTGCTTCTGGCACTAGTTCTCAGGAACAGAACCCTCCTGAGTAATTAGTTGCTATCTTCCAAAAATCCCTGCCTCTCATCACACCAATAATCACAGACATTGTGATGAAGACCCTTGATGAGAGGGCTTCCCTCACAAATACAACCCATTGTGGAGGCTGCTATGGCCAAAACGCTTTCTGATAGTCAAACCCTAACCAATGCAACCAAAAAGGGGGAGACATCAGTGAAAGCCAAGAGGAAGAGGGTAGAGGAGGAGCAAGAAGTGGGGAAAGAGGGGAAAACGAGAGGGATGTGGTTGAGGAGATTGAGAAGGTGAAGGGGAAGGAGAAGGAGAGGGAGGAGAGAGCTGAACAGATCAAAGTGGCTGAAATCTAAAAAGATTTCAGTATCACTTACAAAAAGAAGAAAGGAGAGAAGGAGGGAGAGAAGTTGGTAAAGGAGACTGATCTAGCAGTCCTGGTCCAGGAGGCTGATGCTGAGCATAGTCGATCACTGGACTCTATCATTGATCAGCTGTTCAGGAAAGGCTTTGACAAGGACACTGCCATGCTAGATCAGGAAATTAGGAAGTTGGAGATAAAGGAGATAGAATACCGATGGACCAGTCATAGCCAAGAGGAGAGAAAGAGACTCGATGCTATGACTAGGTTTATTTCGAAGTACCTGGGGAGACCAGTCTTAGATGTGAGAGCTTGGACCAGGGACTGGTCGCAGAAGCCCTGTCAGAAGCCGGTACTGGGAACAGGACTTTGCTAGTCAAACAGACTAAACCTTCCCTCATTTCTAGATTACTAGCAAAGCCTGCCCAATCTCCCACACCAACACCTACCCAACCACAACCCACAAAACCAACCCCATCACCATCAAAACCCATTGCCGATGATACACCCTTGCAGAAGAAGAGAAGGGTGTTGAGGCTGCAAGAAGAAGAAGAAGAGGAGGATGACGAAGATAGGCTGCCTCTCTCTGCAGTCATATCTTTACCCAAAGCCAAACCTACTCCCATCACTCCTGCCTCACAGATGGAAGCTGTGAAGGTTAAACTGGAAGAAGAACAGCTGCATAGGCTACATGATGATGAGCTGCTGAAAAAAGTAGATAAAGCCTATGCTGCTTCCTCATTAATTATGAATATGTGGAAACAAGCTCTGAGATTATTCACTTTAAGGCATACATTCCAATTTCAAAAGGACAAAGTGAGTATATAGCCTGATCCCAGGGTGTCTCACAGAATTATGAAGAAAGATATACCAAAGAGATACAATGGCCTAGTGAAAAGGATTGTAGGTGAAGAGATCTCCTTGGCCATTGTAATATCACCCTGGGAAATCATAGAAGATTTCAAGAAAACCTATCAGGCTAACCTCCCACCACAAAAGATGTTGGGGAACAGAGTTGTTAAAAAGGGGTTAGTCTACAAGAGGTTTGAGAAAATTCAAAGAAATGAGCTCCAGTTGTTCTTAGAGGGTAATCACCCAGATGAATTTGCCTATAGGGCCATAACAACTGTGGAGCTCAAAAGTGGTAAACAGGCCAAATACAACTCAGAGCTCTATGGGCCTGAAGGATTCTTTGAAGGTGAGGCAGAAGTACTTACCATGGAGGAACAAGTGATGTTTTTAGAGGCCTACACCAGAGAATCCTACAGGCTCACAGTTGGGAAGTAGGTCTTATGGATGGGACAACAACTCTGTGTCCAGTTCCCCAAAATAGAGTTCCCATCCATACCATGCCAAACAAATTCTTAAGACCTCTTCCCAGGCCAGTGCTTAATTGTGTCATCTTCTAAGCTGATCAAGAAGGAAAAAGACCAATCATTCTGCCATCAATAAGTGGGACCAATAAATTGCTTAGAGGTTTTGGCTGCATTGGTTCAGGGGGAGTTTGTTGGACCAAAAGAACCAATGAGCCAGATCAGGAAAACCTCTAAGTCCCACATGACATCACAACAACTGCTGAAGGCTTCATCAGCAGTTTGACAAAGACTGAAGACTCAACAGCTGAAGATCAAAGATCTGAAGAACAACAGCTGAAGATCCCAAGTACTGAAGACAAGTACTGAAGTCTGAAGTACTGAAGAATACAAGTACTGAAGACTTCAAGTACTGATGACTCAAGTGCTGAAGATCAACAGCTGAAGAACTAAAGAACTGAAGATCAACAACTGATGCATAAAGTCTGAAGACAAAGACTGAAGACATCAGCTGATGACAACTACTGAAGTCATCAGCTGATGAAACATCTGAAGCCCAAAGTCTGAAGATCAAGTGCTGAAGCTTCAGAGTTTGTCACAACAGCTGAAGAAGTCTTCTTCAGATGTTGTGATGGTTTTTCTCTTTCAGTAGTTTGTATTTTTCCTTTTCAGTAGTTTGTACAACAGCTGAAGAGTTTTTTCTTCAGTTGTTGTAGTTCAGTAGTTTGTAAATTACTGAAGAGTTTGTTCTTCAGTCGTTGTACCTTTTCAGTAGTTTCTTTTCAATACTTGTAATAAGTAGAACACTTAGCTATTTTGTAAGAAGATGACAGCTGTTGTGACATCTTCAGTAGTTTAGTCTGTTATCAGTAGTTTGTTAATAACGGTTGATGTCACTGTCAAGTGACATCAGCATTAGGTTATTCTTCCCTATATAAGGAAGATGACCTAATTGTAGCTGTTGCTAATTACAGCCGCAGTCGAAGCATGTATTGAATGAAATATTCTCTTTTGCAGAACTTTCATCTTTCTCTATAACTTACTGTTTTATTGTTAAATCTATTGTGTTCTTGCATGTTTGTTCTAATTCTTGTACTAAATCCGCTGCGAATATGACCTAATTAATCAATCTAGAGGCTTAGATCCTGTCAGGGTCTCACCTTCTTTATTTGAACTTCGTGTGACTCTTCGAGGCGGCATCTTCTAATCATAAAGGAGTAAACATGTAAACTTTAGTAAACATGTAAACCTTAGTCACTTGAAGATACATGTATGATTCCACTCACAAAGTTCCAACAATCCATGCTTCAGTCAATCAGGATCATCACGTAGCCCAGTGTAAGCACATTCTTAGTATACCGGTGATGCTTATATATAGGGTTCCCCGTAGCGTTCCCACCACATCCACGATATACCTAGAATGACGCCTAAACCGGTTACTTGACATCCGATTTTCCTTAGCATCATTCCAATGAATAACGTAATGTACGTGTAGAGAGTATCATCACTCCTCTACATTTCTTGTAGTCCACTTTCTTTCTAAGCATTCAATCAATTCCTTAGTTACTGAAATGCTAAATGGAGGAATGTTCGTGGAGAATAACATCAATGTTATGATTGGAAATACCATGAAGGCTCTAAGTAGGACAGGACTTAGGTAATAGTAGGTGTTAGTAATGTTTTGTTACCCTTAACAAGGTCTTACTAGAATTATGATCCTAGTACCCTAGGGTATAGAATAGAAAACTTATGATACTCATGATCATTACCTCATGATAAGATTAGTCAGACTTCTCATGCACTGCAAATTGCAATTACGTGTGCACCTGTAATGGTAATTTGCCTTGCATGGTCACCCTGAGCTTCACCTACCCCAAGTTAACATCATAGTATTGAAAATATTCATCAAGCACGATTCATGTAATGTCCTCACGTCCATGAGCCAATAGTATTCCAATAGTAGTATGTGATAGCAAATAAACTCCAAGCACATAAACACAATTAGTCTAGCGATAGTTTCCTATCCTTCATACTTTCAGGATCTCAGGCACGCTATCTTAGGGTCGGATTTAGTATTTGAGATCAACGCTACGCGTGATCTGTGAAGTTTCCCTTCAGTTTGGGTGTTCCGACCTAATGGTATAATGTAGTGCGTATACAAATGTAAGATTCTAGTATAAGGTATCCCGTGAAGAATGACTAAGAGTAATAGTGTCTTTCTCAGGATGATCAGATCACAAGCATATATGTATAGAATCATGTATAGAGACAAGAAATAAGTATAGAGGAACATACATGTAATATCAAATGCAAGCCAGTCCTAGCATGCATTCTACATGAAGGTTCCTAGGTTATAGTCTAGGTCAAGTGAATTGCCTAATTCTCTATAACCAATGGCTCTGATACTAGTCTGTCACACCCCCGCTGAGAGCGGAAACACGGGGATGCGAGCGAGACGGGATCGTCACAACACATGGTTAACAATAGAGATGCAACATGTATGTAATTGATGACAAGCGTGTCATGACGACACCCGACACAAATGGAGACTTGTGTCGTGTTCAGTCAATGTTCACGACAGCATAGCCATAAGCATAAATAGAAACTTGTAATTGATTCACATAAATGATTCACATAATCACAAAAATTGTATCCTTGTATGTAATTCCCACAACCCGGGAACAAGTGTCCAAAAGAATGAATATTGTTTAATGGACTGCAACAATGTACAAAATAATTGTTCATCATGTATGTTCAGTCTCAAAAATGCATCCTAAGGTCTCCACTAAGGCAGCACACCTAGATCTTCAATTGTCATTGTTACCTGAAAAGATATGCTCAAAATTGTCAACAATAACATTGGTGAGCTTCGCAGGTTTGAATTGTAAACATGTAATTGATGCTGTATAGCGTTTGTAGTTGAATACCGTGCATATAGTTATAAGCAAGCAAAACACATACCATGAGTTTTATACAACCAAATCTAATGACGTACACACAGCAACTTGTCAGAATATATTCACCCAAGGCCCGTTCCTGGCAGTGTGATGGTACACACAAGTAACCATCTGTCAAGGGTGGGGGTGTCAAACCAGTAGTACAACTTATACCTATCCGTCGGTTCCAACACCGAAATTAAATGGTTGTAAGAAGAACCACACAGTAACATCATGTATGCATCAGATATGTACTCACAAAACAGTATCACGTTGATTCCAAGTATGAAATTTGTATTTATATTGTACAACATTGAAAACGGGTGAGCATACTTTTCCCCCATGTTTGTAAAAGATTGAAACAATTGTGTAAGCATAAAAAGGGGCCACGAAACTCACTTGTTAAGTGGTAAGTATGTATGATGAAACTTCCCAAACTTGTATGTATGAACGGTCAATCACCTATTGACAGTTATGTTAAGCATTAATGATGTGTCTGATGTTAATAATATTGTTTAGTCGGGGCGGGTCGTATCAGTTCGGTCGTGGGTAACACTTGCACACAAACACGCGCAATAGATCTTATGTAGATCCAAGTACTAGAAGCGTTGCCATTGTAGATGATATTTGTGTAAAAGTGTTATTGTTGTCAGAGAAATACTTGGTAAGCACTTGTGTTATGAATCGTTTGTTGCTAATTGTAAAATGTTAAGTTGATTGGATTTGATATAACATTGATAAGTTCGATAGGTTAATCTTAAAGATCGTCTTTAGCAATGGCAACCGTGTCGATGTCACCTTAACATCACACGACAACACACACCGTATAGATGAAGAATTCACACACAATAACTCCAATTGCACGGCATGACTAGACGCACGACTGGACACTCCATTCGCACGAATCAACTCTTAGTCATGCGAATCAGCTTCATTCGCACGATTGCCCATTCGTGCGACTAAGCATTCAGTCGTACCACATAGCACCCAATCGCACGACTCAACTTCCATTTGCATGATTCAGCCTTCATTCGTACGACTGAACTTTCATTCGTGCGACTGGACCTTCAGTCGTGCGATACACACAGTCGCACACATTCATCCGTATTGACATCGCATGGCAATACTCATTCGCATGACTCAATCGCACGACACACACAATCGCATGGACTCAATCGCACGACACACACAATCGCATGGACTCAGTCGCATGACACACACAATCGCATGGACTCAGTCGCACGACACACCCAGTCGCATGGCTCAGTCGCATGACAGACTCAGTCGCCCAGTGCAGCAGATCGCGACTGCTGGAGGTGCTGAGCAGTCTGCGGCTGCTCCATGCACGGGTTTCACACAACAAGGACTTCCAGAAACACTTATCTAACATATCTAAGCAAGATGCACACTCAGAAAGGCTACACACGCACCCACATGACCTCTTGTGCTCGGGTTGAACCCGAGCAGCCGAAACCCTAGAAATCACAGAAGTAAAATGAGCAAAAATGGATGACCAAGGTCGTCTACCTGCTAAAAACGTGTAGTCTAGGCTGTAGTCGAGGTTTCACCGGTGAAAAGGAGACGGGATGGGGCGGTTTTGGTGCAAGGATGAAGAAGAAAAGTGGAGAAGAAGATAAGAAAGAAGAAGAAGTGGTGAAGGCTAGGGCTGATACAAGGGTACTTATACCCAGCCCTAGTTTGGTAATTGTCACATTTAGTCCCTGCACTTAGCCCCCCGAGTTCCCAAATTTGTTTCGGTTGAAAACGACGTAAATAAGCGAGTTATATTTATTATAGGGAAGTATTTAATGTTGTTTGTATCTTAAAAATGATGTTATTAATGATGTTTACATTATATAACATAATATAATTAACGATGTCGGTGGTGATATTCGTAAGTGTTTTTGTTGGAGCATATATAGTCATATATAGTGTGTCCGTCGCTTGACGAATAGTCTAGGCTTAATGTTATACACCTTGTAAACACATGAAACTGGGTCATTCACAGGAGCATATGCGAATGAGACTCATTCGTACGACTGAGCCATGCTAATGGACCAGTCGTGCGACTAAGAGATGTGATTGGGGCATTCGTAAGACTGAACCCTATGAATGGTCCAGTCGTACGATTGAACCATATGCATGGTCCAGTCGTACGATTCAACCATATGCATGGTCCAATCGTATGAATGGGCCCAGTCGCATCTAATATGGGCCGAAGCCTATATATACCAGTT
This sequence comes from Flaveria linearis, assembly GCA_024085815.1. Lineage (NCBI taxonomy): Eukaryota > Viridiplantae > Streptophyta > Magnoliopsida > Asterales > Asteraceae > Flaveria > Flaveria linearis. The sequence continues at coordinate 19,902,123 of CM044004.1, read as the reverse complement.
TCAATGTGTAAAAACCTAAGGGTTTTGAGAGGGAGTCTGCCCGGCGCCCAGGTGCTGCCGGATGAGAGGGGAGATCATGCTCGATCTCCCCTTGCCAAGAGTCTTGATTCTTATGTTGTAACAAGCTTAAAATCGTTAGGTTTTATCAATGATATCATTCGATTATTGTTCGTACTATTGTTTGACTTTTGGTTTTGATTGTTTATCGTTCCATCAAGAACACGCTCGGATGTTTACCGATCCAGTGACTGCACAATTGGTATCAGAGCCGGTTATTGCTAGAATGATCTAACAATCATTCTAGCAACCCGAGCTCTTGATCTCTGGATCTATTTCAGGTTCTTTAACGTTAAACATACTTCGTGTTCTTCGTGTTTTGCTCAGATCTTGTGGCGTGTGTTGTTTGTTTGTTAAAATCAGACTCGAAACCACGTTCTGATCACCCTTGCGAATCTGATGATGTCTATTTTGGTTCGAATCATGTAAAATTCGTCGGATTAGGGTTTTTGGCAGCCTTGGCGGCTGCAGATCTGAAAATCTGCGTACAGACCCGTTCATACGACTAGACCATGCGAATGGACCAGTCGCACGACTGGACCATGAGAATGGACCAGTGGTGCGACTGGACCATGCGACTGGACTAGTCTTATGTGAGTCGTGCGACTGGACCAGTTTTATGTCTAGTCTTATGTTCAGTCGCATGAAGATATCATTCGTATAATTTATTCACACGATTGTGATCAGTGTAGTCCATGTCATACGAACGAAAGGTGTTCCAGACCAAAAAAAAACGAGTCTGGAACAGCTTCTTGCACGATTTTTTCCGTAAACCATTTTTATCTGTCGGTAAGCCTTCTGAAAAGGTTTGCAAAATAAAATTTTTCTGGGAAAATTATCGGGTCATTTTCGGGTCAATATGAGCAAAGCACGTTCACCCTGAGTTTCTTTTGTCCAAACAAGTTCGATGGATACCCCATTATTCGTTGGACTTCAAGAATAGGTGAATGGTGTTAGAACACGAAAGAGAGAAGAGAAGATGTCAGCTGTCGGTGCTGATTTTATGGGGTAGTCAGGAGCATCTGACTATTTATGGGCCAACCAAGTAATATTTATTACCGCACAGAGAGGATTCTGCTTAGTGGAGGGAATCTGTGATTATCTTAGTTGAGACGCAATTAGAAAGATGATGATGTGAGCAGGTTTCTAATGATGAATCTACGTGCACACAGATCTGTTTGATATTGTCAGTTGTGGATTGGAACCTTCAACCTTTGCCCAATACACCGTATGAAGACGCCAGGAGAGTACAATGTTTATATATTGGGATATGCTGAATGTGAGGGGGAATTTCTATAGTTGTTAATGTTAATCAGATTAGCCTGTGTGAAGATTGAAGCAATGGAAAACTGTTCATGTCATTATCTGGAAAAATCAGTCATATGGGGAATCTTGCTGCTATGATGGTGTTCTGCAAAGTAAACGAAAGCTATTGTTTCTAAATTCATTTTCAGGGATACTGTAGCAACCTAACGGATCGGCAACGTTGGCTAATATGGTTGTTCGTTTGATTCTATTGGAAACCAGAGCAATGATTGACTGAAGATTGTAAGAGTTGTTATCTACTATTCGCAAGCAACGTCTAAGGGGGAATTTGTTAGAGCATATATAGTCATATATAGTGTGTCCGTCGCTTGACGAATAGTCTAGGCTTAATGTTATACACCTTGTAAACACATGAAAATGGGTCATTTGCAGGAGCATATGCGAATGAGACTCAGTCGTACGACTGAGCCATGCTAATGGACCAGTCGTACGACTGAGAGATGTGATTGGGGCATTCGTAAGACTGAACCATAAGAATGGTCCAGTCGTACGATTGAACCATACGCATGGTCCAGTCGTACGATTGAACCATACGTATGGGCCAATCGCACGAATGGGCCCAGTCGCATCTAATATGGGCCAAAGCCTATATATACCAGTTTCAATGTGTAGAAACCAAAGGGTTTTGAGAGGGAGTCTGCCCGGCGCCCAGGTGCTACCGGATGAGAGGGGAGATCATGCTCGATCTCCCCTTGCCAAGAGTCATGATTCTTAAGTTGTAACGAGCTTAAAATCGTTAGGTTTTATCAATGAAATCATTCGATTATTGTTCGTGTTATTGATTGACTTTTGGTTTATGCTGTTATTTATCCTTCCGTTAAGAACATGCTCGGATGTTCATCGATCCAGTGACTGCACAATTTTTTTTAAGTAAATAAATACTGAACATAACCTAATCTCCCCCTAAAATTCTAAAACAAAAAATCTTTTTGTGTTTTTGGATTTTATACGACAAGGAAATTAAAAGAGATAAACTAAAAGAAATAAAATAAACTTTAAAAATTTAACATGTGTCGGACTATGCTTCTGTGTCTTCTGAGATAACGTCACTTTTTTTAACAACGTTGACCTCTAACAGATAGAAAAATCTAGGTTTATCAAATGGTTTAGTGTAGAGGTCAGTGCGTTGAAAATCCGTGTTTATTTTAACTACTTCAATTAATTGTTTTTCATAGCAGTCACGTATGAAATGATACTTTATGCCGATGTGTTTTGTTTTCGGGTGTTGAACCGGATTTTTAGTTACAGCTATGGCAACAGAGTTATCAACATACCATAGGAGTGTTGGAAAATTGCAAACCGTAGTCTCGCATTTGCTGTTGGATCCAGATGATCTGAGAGCAACAACTTGCAGCAGCAACATATTCAGCTTCACAGGTTGATAATGCAACCGAGGTCTGCTTCTTGCATTGCCACGTGACTATCCGCCTTCCAAAGAACTGACACCCTGCTGATGTAGACTTAAAGTTCATCTTGCAACCGCCATAGTCTTAATCGCTATACGCAGTTAACTCAAAGTCATCATCATGAGAATACCACAACCCCAGTGTTGGAGTGCCCTTCAGATAATGAAAAATCCTCTTCACCCCAATCAGATGATTTACTTTGGGTTTCGCTTGATATCGGAACATAAACATGTGGCATACATGATATCTGGACGTGAGGCAGTGAGATACATGAGAGATCCGATCATCCCTCGATACATAGTGGCATCCACCAAATCCCCATTCTCATCAGGAGCCACATCATGATTCGTAGCGAGAGGGGTACCGGCAACAGTGACGTTTTCCATATCAAACCGACTTAGAATGTCGCCGACATACTTAGTCTGAGGTAGGAAAATACCGGTTGATGTTTGATCCACCTGTAATCCCAAGAAGAACTTCATTTCTCCCATGGAACTCATTTCAAACTCTGCCTTCATCACAGATTCGAATTCTTTGCACAACTCTTCGTTTTTGGAACCGAAGATGATGTCATCCACATAGATCTGCACCATAAGCAAATCACCATCCTTTTCTTTAATGAACAACGTGTAGTCAATCACACCCCTGCGAAAGCCGTGTTTCACCAGATGGGTGGAGAGCTTCTCATACCAGGCTCGAGGAGCCTGATGTAGCCCATACAGAGCCTTGTCTAACTTATAGACTCTGTCCTGATGATAAGGATCCTCGAATCCCTCGGGTTGACTGACGTATACTTCCTCACGGATTTCCCCATGAAGGAATGCACTCTTCACATCCAGTTGATAAACTTTGATCTTCATGTATGATGCGAAGGCAAGGAATATCCGAATTGCTTCCATTCGTGCCACCGGTGCAAACACTTCATTGTAGTCGACGCCCTCGACTTGTCTAAATCCTTGAACAACCAATCGTGCCTTGTTTCTGATAACAACACCTTGGTCGTCTTTCTTGCACTTCAGTACCCATTTGGTACCGATCACTTTCACACCTTTTGGCCTGTCAACAGGTGTCCACACTCTAAGTTTCTTGAACTGTAGCAGCTCTTCCTGCATAGCATTGACCCAGACTTCATCCTTTAGTGCGTCACTGACTTACTTAGGCTCGATTTGTGAAACAAAACAAGAGAAAGCCCCGTCATTGACGTATCCCTTTTCCATGGCTGCAGCATAGTCAGCAGAATATAGCTGATTTCGTGTCTGCACACTTGATTGAATATCCCCAATGATAGACGTGGGGGGTGATTCACACTAATCCTAGTCACTGGTGTCGTTGGAACGACAACCTCAGAATCAAGATTTGTGACTGCAGGTTCAGTATCTGGATTTCCCGATAGTGGTTCAGCAGCTGATGAGCCAAATTCTTGATTTACATTATGCTCGATGTCAGTCTCAGCTGCTTCTTCATCATCTGATGAGTCATCACTCTCGTCCTGAGCAGGAGTCGAAGATCCTGAAGTAGCACTGGCAGGTGTAGTGTTGCTTGAATCCAGATTTGGTGTATTTAGAACATCATACATCATCTGAGTAGCAATCTCTTCATCTGACTCAAGCTGAGGCAGGTTAAAGGATTTGAAAAAGCCATCGTAATCAAAGAATGATGATGGACCTTTTCCAGCAGGGGGGTGGTGTATCTTTGTACATCTACATGGCACCACACTTCTACCTGACCTGTCGAGTTGTTGTAAACCCGTTTGTCTGGTATTCTGTATCCTAGAAAGATCCCTTGATCGGCTTTCTCGCTGAACTTGCCCTCCTAAGTCTTCTTTAACAATGTACATGGAGCTCCAAAAGGTTCTAGATACTCCAGGTTTGGTTTGCGCTTCTGAAGTAACTCATAGCAAGTCTTCCCTGCCTCTTGACTACTGGCACACGATTAAGTGTGTAGCAAGCATTAGCAACCACTTCATTCCAGAACTGTATTGGTAGCTTAGAATCCGCCAACATAGTCCGTGCAGTCTCGATCAAGCTCCGATTCTTTCGTTCAGCAACTCCATTCATCTGTGGTGTGTATGCCGAGGCGAACTGATGAACAATTCCCTTCTCTTTGCAGAAGGCATCCATCCACTAATTCTTAAACTCTATTCCATTGTCTGAACGAATCTTCCTAACCTTCAGTTTGTAGAGAGACTCCAATGTTGTGACGAGCACCTTGAATGACTCACGTGTTTCTGACTTAGCTTTCAGAAACATCACCCAGGAGAAGCATGAGTAGTCATTCGTGACTAGAAAGCAGTACCAGTCTCCGGCGATACTCTACGTGCTTACAGGACTGAATAGATCCATGTGCAGTAACTCCAGGGGCATCTCTATAGAATTGACGTGTTTGGTCTTGTGAGATTTCCTGGTCTGCTTTCCCTTCTTGCATGAAACACAAAATCAGGAAGTTTGAAGCTCTTGATAGTAACTCCCTCAACTAAATTGTTATGAATCAGATGATTCATCTTCCTATGATTAATGTGTCCCATTCTTCTGTGCCATGAGATGGATTCCTTCTTTGTTGCTTTGGACAAGAAAAACTGAACTGTAGACTCAGAAGTAGAAGCATTCGACATATGCAATACATATAAATCATTGTACCTGGATGCTGACATTAATATCTGCTCCTCTGGTATCTCCATCTCTTTCTTCAGAATGTAACACTTGCGATTGTCAAACATCACTTTGAAGCCCTTGTCACATATCTGAGACACTGAAAGTAGATTGTTTTCCAATTGTTGAACGAAATTGACTTTATCAAATCTTACCTTTACATTACCTACTTCTCCTTGAGCGGTAATGTATCATCCTTTGTTACCAGCAAAAGAAACATGTCCCCCTTTAATTTGTTTGACATTGAAAAGGAGAGACTTATTTCAGATGATGGTATCTCAACCTTCAATTTGTCACTGCTTTCAGACACATCAGATGTTTTCACTTTCCATAAACCATCCTTATGGAAGGATTGTTTGTCATAAACCGTTGACTGATTGATAGTTTGAACCTTTGGTTTAGTTTCAAAAACTGGTTTCACCTCAGGCATCACAGACTTGCCAGTGACTTGTCTATGTTGTCTGTGGTGTTGAGGAGAGGTATAAGACCGAGCAGGTGTGTTAGACCTAACAGGAGTCTTAGATCTCTGTTTTGGGAACTGTTTAACTTCTTTTTCCAGTTTAATCTTAATCCTAGGTGTCTGATAGCGAGGACAATTTGAAGAGATGTGACCTCGTTGACTATAAGTGTAACAGGATCTCCTTTCAAACGGACTAGGAGATCACTTGTGGGGAGGGGAGTAGACCTCAGGTAAAGAATTTTTCGTCTCATTCGTTTGATGTTCACCTTCCTTGACAAATTTTACTTGTTTAAAATTATGATTAGCTTATCGTTGAAGATGAGTGTTATCTTTCTTAACCAGTTTAGTTTGAGTGGTTTTGGAAATCTTAGGTTGTGTAATAACACATTTTGAAACCAAACCAAGAGATGCATGCACATTCTCTTCCACCCGGTTTTCAGTGACGTTGTTACCAGTTGTGCCTGATGTTGATGTTGTCTAATCAGCAGACGGAGGAACAGGTTTAACTGCTATGTCCGGATCACTGACCAGAGGAGTTGTCACCACATGGTCCTTTATTGGATTATTATTGATTGTGCAGACTAGGGATACCATGAAAACCCACAACTTGTTGAATGATTTACGTTTAAGCCAAATCACTGATGACGTCTACTGATCTATTGTGTTGAATCTATCGACACATCGTATAATGCACTGGCACCACCCTAGATCTACTTTCTTCGGGTAAGTACAGTTCCAAACAAGCGTATGATCATTTTCCTAATATGTTAGACCTAGACTTCTCTGATTTATAATTTTCTGTGATTTAATTTAACCTCGCCAAACAGAAACTCTTTTTGGTGTTCCAAGTAACGCGACGACTGTGTACTATCACTTTCCATTTGGCTGAATCATATTTCAAGTCTTTCTGTCTTTGCCTTTTCAGCTTAAGCTAACCTTCCCCCCTTTTTTTCCAAAAGTATGACGGCCTCACCAGTGCGCCAGTCATAATACCACCATTTAAAATGGGGTGCAAAATCTTGTGGCATCTCCCTCAGTGGAATACGCGACATTGTGCGCGGAGGATGCCATCTCAAAATCACCTTTGGTCTTCCTGAGGTGGGGTCAACCTCTGTCTTATGAATCAACCTTCTGGGCTGTTGAGGTTTAAAATTGACCCACCTCGTATGATACCTCAGACGTGATCCATTTATCCACCCGATCACCTCAGACGTGATCCATTTATCCACCCGATCACCTCAGACGTGATCCATTTATCATTTCAGAAACAATTTGTTTAGAATTAACGTTAAGCTCATTTGGTGACATTCACAAAGAACCATTTGCACAGTCCGACACTGACACACTATACATATAACTTGAAAATTTTAAACTACGATCAAAATAAACATCTTTTTGTGATTTTGTTAGGGCAGGTTAGTATAGCCTATTAGCATTGACATCATATCAAGGACAGACTCATATGGAATCTGACAGGCATATACACCATTACTTGGAACCTTTTATCTGTATTTAACTTTAAACACTTGCATAAATTACATATCACAGTTTTTCACTCATCTAAGACTTCTAAGTTCTAACTGGGAATCATGCTTGATATGATACATAACACCCATTGATTTTGAGAATCAGATGAAGCACGATTATCAGTATACTGGTCCACTTAAATCCATACACAGACTTTTGACACACATCAGTGATTAATTAGATGAATTAGGTCAACAAGTGTTTGTGTGTTCCACAGGTATATGGTAATCAATCTTCCTCAGGAGATTTTGAGCGGTCTGGGGAATTAGAAGACTTGGTTCTAAGAATTTTCAAAGAGATACTAAGCCTCAGGTCAGTGCCATCGCACAGCAGAGAGGTGCAAACAACAATGAATTCTTAGAACGGATAAATTATGCTAAGCCTCAGGTAAGTGCCATCGCACATTAGAGAGGCGCAATACCTATCTTCTTCTTAGAGCGCTATATTAGAATATACATTGTTTTCAGTGACATTTGTCATCTTTTGCTCTGTTTTTCAGGTCTTTTCTCACATTAGTGGCATTTGCTTGCTCCTCACCCCTTATTGGAAAATGATTAATTATGCAGACCAAGGATACCATGAAAACCCACAACTTGTTGAATTATTTACATTTAAGCCAAATCACTGATGACGTCTACTGATCTATTGTGTTGAATCTACCGACACATCGTATAATGCACTGGCACCACCCTAGATCTACTTTCTCCGGGTAATTACAGTACCAAACAAGCGTACTATCATTTTCCCAATATGTTAGACCTAGACTTCACTGATTTATAATTTTCTGAGATTTAATTTAACCTCGCCAAACAGAAACTTTTTTTTTTACGTTTGGGATCCAACGAATAACAAGTGCTCTGATACCACTTGTTAGGACCGTGTACGTACGGAGTACTAACTGATTCAAACGTGAAACCAGATCAAATAGTGCGGAATCCTATTTGATTGGCGATCCAATCAGGGAGAACGTTAATCCGATCAAAACTAACAATGAGAAAACGTTAAGAATTGATTAGAATCGATCAGAAACGTTCTATGAAGTTGGAAGGGACTCTCTGGACGAACAGGAATGGCTAGGGTTGATAATTCTCAAGGTTTTATGTTTTTCCACGACTTAAGTGGTATTTATAGGTTACAGCTTTCATTCGTACGACTGAGCCAAGCGACTGGCTCAGTCGTGCGACTGAGTCATACGACAGAATCATTCGTGCGACAGAGTCAGTCTTATGACTCAATCGTGCGATTGATCCAATCACCTGGTTTAGTCGTGCGATTGGCCTATTCGTATGGTCCAGTCGTGCGACTGAATCAGAATACTTAGTTAAACACATTCTTGAACCTTAAATTGTTCAGAACATGTCTAACAACTCTATAACCTATATAACATGTTCATATATGCGTGTAACAATAGACAGTATCAACTATTAATAAATATGACATTAAACAACCAATCAACCATTCACTGAAGAGTTTTTCATTTCATTGATTCAACATTACATATGTGTTATAAAAAGAAAGTCTATTACATTTAAGATCACTAGACTAGAACTGGGGATATATGTACCAACAAACTCCCCCTTGGACCTAGTTCTATCTAAGCTTTGACTTCATTCTTGAACTTTTCATATCTCTTCACTCTTTCTTCTCTTGAAACCCCAGAATGAATATTCAGTGCGAAGCATATACGTATAACATGTTGGAACTGCAGTGCTTGCACAATATCCTCCGTGTCAAAAAACAGTGGCCACTTGTACAAGATGTAGACATCTGAAGCAGACAAGTTAGTTAGCCACATAGGGTCGAATACCCTAATTGTCTCAACCTTCCCTTCTTTTTCCAAAACTATGACAACCTCACCAGTGTGCCAGTCATAATACCACCATTTAAAATGGGGTGCAAAATCTTGTGGCATCTCCCTTAGTGGAATACGCGACATTGTGCACGGAGGGTGCCATCTCAAAATCACCTTTGGTCTTCCTGAGGTGGGGTCAACCTCTGTCTTATGAATCAACCTTCTGGGCTATTGAGGTTTAAAATTGACCCACCTCGTATGATACTCTTTCTTTAGAGCCTTCTCAAACCATCCTAATATCTTTCCTGGAACAGCATACAGGAGGTTCAAGTTGGCTAGTCGGTTAAGCTCAAATCCTAGGAACGTTTTCAGATCATGTGGGAGTCTGAAATACTCTATTCCCTTTTCCCTCTTGACAGTATACACTTTGAGATCCTCAAAGTATGCCCAGCTGATAATCTTGCCAGACACCTTCTGATGCTTCTTTATCCTACAAAGCTTGGTGTAGGCATTCGACTTGTTTGGCGCGCGCTGTTTCTTCATCTCCTCCAGGCAGGCTACCCACTCAGCCTTTTTGGATGCTACATCATCATTATCTGCCTGATGAGTTTCTGTTGTAGCTGCTTTAGCAGCTCTCATCTCTTCAACCTTGTCGAAGATACTACTGTCAAATGTTTCCCCCAGATCTGGTAGTACTTCGCCTTCGGCGTTAGTATACTGGGGATAATGATCAGCAGTCACGTCCTCAATCTCCACCTTGTCGACATCTTGTAGTTCTTCATCACTGACTACATCGACCTCTGAAGCATCCTTTACCAGCTCATCAGGATTCAGACTAAACAGTTCAGCAATCTGTTCATCTGTTAGATCATGTATTATCTCCCCCTCTTCAGCTGTGTAACTAACCGATCGTTGTACGATCCCTTGCAAATCGAGAATCATAGTCAATTTTGAGTCGATTTGATGAAGGGGCACAACATCATGCTCATCAACTTGTTTAGCTGAACCTGTTACACAACCGCATACAGTACAAGTAAGTATACGTTAAGCACATAACAGATGTTGATTTAACCTTTTAATTTTATATATATAATACAAAATTTGATACAAGATTTCAAGTACAAAGTTTAAATAATAAATAGACATCTAATCATGAACTTTGCCTTGAATCATTGCTGGATCTTCAGTAGATTGGGAGGTAGACGGAGCAGACGAAGGTTTTCTCTGATCTTGTTTCCTTTTGGTTCTTTGTTCGTGCCCTGGATCAGAGGGAGATGTAGCTGCATCTCTTCATCGTCATCATCTTCCTTGTGATGAGAATCTCTGTCACCCTCCTGATCATCAGCTTCATCATCATCCTCATCATAATCATCCTCATCATCATCGTCATCACCATCATCACCGTCTCCTTCCTTTATCTTCAAAGGATCAGCTTGGGACCCCTTCAGCTTTAGCATTATCTTCTTTTTCGCAGACTCCAACTCCTCAATCTTTTTAGTCGACAGGACGTTTTGCTCCTGGAGTTGGGCAATCTGATGTGCTTGAGAAGCATTTTGCTCCTCAAGCTGAAGTAGTCTGGCTATCTTCTCCTCATCTGCAGCTAGCAGCTTAAGTACCATTCTGTTCAGTGCTGCTGGCTGTTCCTCCACTCTAATAGGAGGGAGGGATGAACCTGTTGGAAAGGAGGATGGACCGGCTCGGTGGCTCGTGGTGGTAGCTGTGGCGGTGGTGAATATTGGTGGTGGAATATGAGTGGGTTGTGATGTGGGATGTATGGTAGTGGTGGGTTGTATGGTGGTGGTGGTTGTATTGTGGTGGTGGGTTGTATTGTGGTGACAGGTGGTGGAATATGTGTAGTGGTGGCTGTGGTAGTTTGGGTGGTTGAGGTAGTGGAAGTGGATGTGGTGATGGTGAGTAGTGTAAGCCTTCGGCTCTTGGGCTTCTTCCTGTGGGGCTGAGCCATCCTTTTGAGTCTGGATCCTTTAGATCCGGATGCTCCCCCTAGGCTACTGAGCGGGTCCGGGGCATATGAGGGATCTGATTCAGCAGCAACATCCCCGGACTCCACTGGCGTCCACCAACTGCCCTCATGCCTCTCTCTGTGGCAATCACCTTGCCGCCCACAGTCCTCGTCAGAGGCTCCTCATCTCTTTCTTCTTCATCAGGCTGAAATCCCTCATGGAAGCTAGCGCTCTCAGCTCCTCCTTGGGTGGGTGATGGAGATGTCATATCGGTAGTAGTAGCCCTAGATTGTACGGGGCCTGTATCTCCATCACCACTATCATCGTCGTCTGAGTCATCATCAGGAATAGCTATCGGCTCAGAATCAGACTCACTCTCATCGTGGCACCACTTCCTCGTCGAAGGCGCCACATAGTCTTCCCAGGCCAGATGCCCAAATAATCTCCTTACCGGGGGTTTCACCTGCTTCCCCGGTAGACTTTCATCCTCCCCAGTGTAGTGTCGTCCATAATTTCTAGGACGACCGCATCTTCTTGAGCCTTAGGCAGTTGAGCTTTTGGTCGATTATCATCTGGATGAATCGAGGATACATACAAAAGCCCTCCTTCCCCTTGGCTTTGATGTTCTCCACCAAGTAGGTGAAGATCATCCTAGAGAAACTGAAGGGATGGTTCAGCACCAGAGCGACGTATGCACTTTGCATCTGGTCTGACAACTCATCAAAACCACCCTTCCTTGATGCTATGCATCGCAGAAGTACGTGTGCCAAGTACTTAAAATGGGGGCACAAGTTGCTCTTGTTGAGCATGCTTGTGTTAATATCCCTAGAGTACTTGGCTCTCATGAAACAGCCACAGATGGTCAGGGGATGTAGTCTAGTAGGACAGTCTGCATCATCCCCGAACTCCAAAACCGTCCGTAGATCTTCTTCTGATATCTCTATGGCGTCCCCAAATATAGAACTTCTGATACGATGTGGCTCAGTAGACCTGTCGGCAGCAGCGTTCTCCCAGAACGCCCGCTGTATCGATCGGTAGGGAGTGCATGGTGTAGATATCGCTCGAAATATTCTCGAGCGACGTAGGAAGGTAATGATCCCGGCAAACTCCGTAGAGTTGCGGAAAGTCAGATCGAGATAAGCACAAATGATGTGCTTAGAGCTCATGGGCCATCTGCTCGCCATCTGTGACACAAAGTAAATAAACATTAGTACGTGTCAAAGTATTCCAGACTTGTTTCATGTAATTGAACATTTTGTTCAGTCGTGCGACTGAACTGAGCGATTGAATTTAGTCGTGCGACTGAGCTGGACGACTGAGCTCTAGTTATGCGATTGAGCTCATAACTGCGACTGAGTCTAGCGATTGGACTTAGTCGTGCGATTGCTCATGCATTTGCCTCAGTCGTGCGATTGAGCTTAGACGTATGGTTCAGTCGTGTGATTGAACCATTCGTCTAACTCAATCATGCGAATGAGTCTAGTCGTCCTGCTCATTCGTGCGATTGGAGTTCATCAGTGTGTCCAATCGTATGACTGACAGTTTGTCCATTCAGATTTGATTTTTGAGCTATCCTTGTTGTTAAACGTTGAGGAATGACTCATTAGGTTCGCATATGACCGATTAAGCTTCTAACAACTTTTATATGTTCAGAACTCTTGGTTTTACTAGTTTATTTGTCCAACTTTGTTCGGTTTTAACTTAGGTCACTGTCGATCCCTTTTGACGTTGTAGTAATCTATTTAACACCCAATCTGAGTCGCGTAGTACCTATGGAGCAAATACAGATGGTCAGAACGTGTCAAAAACATGTGTAAGAAGATCAAACGAGATTTTGGCAGAGTACGGGTGTATCGTACGATTTGGGGGCGATTTGAGTGAATGGAGCGACTGAGTCCGATTCACCCTCTATTTATACTAGGGCACACTCCAGTCGTGTGACTGAACCTAGTCGCATGAATGAGTCGTGCGACTGAGCGTAGTTGCACAATTGAGTCGTGCGATTGAGATTCAGTCGTATGATTTGCCCAATCGCTTACCTCCAATCGTACGATTGAGGTTCATTCAGACGTATAACACAGTCGATCACCTCCAATCGTGCGATTGGGCTCATTCGCGTGGTCCAATCGTGCGTTTGGGCTCATTCGTATGCTCCAATCGTACGACTGGTCCATATTTATGGTCCAGTCATGCGAATGGGTCATACGTGTGACATTTTGACCATTTTACCTTACAACCCTTAGTTCGATCTAACAATAGATAAAACATTATGAGCAGTTGATCATCTTAGACCTGAACACTTTTTAGATTTAAAATCTGTTGATCACCTCAGACTTGATCCATTTATCCACCCGATCACCTCAGACGTGATCCATTTATCCACCCGATCACCTCAGACGTGATCCATTTATCCTTTTAGAAACAATTGTTTAGAATTAACGTTAAGCTCATTTGGTGACATTCACAAAGAACCATTTGCACAGTCCGACACTAACACACTATACATATAACTTGAAAATTTTAAACTACGATCAAAATAAACATCTTTTGTGATTTTGTTAGGGCAGGTTAGCATAGCCTATTAGCATTGACATCATATCAAGGACAGACTCATATGGAATCAGACAGGCATATACACCATTACTTGGAACCTTTTATCTGTATTTAACTTTAAACACTTGCAATAAATTACATATCACAGTTTTTCACTCATCTAAGACTTCTAAGTTCTAACTGGGAATCATGCTTGATATGATACATAACACCCATTGATTTTGAGCATCAGATGAAGCAGCCACGACGATTGTCAGTATACTTGTCCACTTAAATCCATACACAGACTTTTGACACACATCAGTGATTAATTAAATGAATTAGGTCAACAAGTGTTTGTGTGTTCCACAGGTATATGGTAATCAATCTTCCTCAGGAGATTTTTGAGCGGTCTGGGGAATTAGAAGACTTGGTTCTAAGAATTTTCAAAGAGATGCTAAGCCTCAGGTCAGTGCCATCGCACAGTAGAGAGGTGCAAACATCAATGAATTCTTAGAACGGATAGATTATGCTAAGCCTCAGGTCAGTGCCATCGCACAGCAGAGAGGCGCAATACCTATCTTCTTCTTAGAGCGCTATATTAGAATATACATTGTTTTCAATGACATTTGTCATCTTTTGCTCTGTTTTTCAGGTCTTTACTCACATTTGTGGCATTTGCTTGCTCCTCACCCCTTATTGGAAATTGATTGATTGTGCAGACCAGGGATACCATGAAAACCCACAACTTGTTGAATTATTTACGTTTAAGCCAAATCACTGATGACGTCTACTGATCTATTGTGTTGAATCTACCGACACATCGTATAATGCACTGGCACCACCCTAGATCTACTTTCTCCGGGTAATTACAGTACCAAACAAGCGTACTATCATTTTCCCAATATGTTAGACCTAGACTTCTCTGATTTATAATTTTCTGTGATTTAATTTAACCTCGCCAAACAGAAACTTTTTTTTTACGTTTGGGATCCAACGAATAACAAGTGCTCTGATACCACTTGTTAGGACCGTGTACGTACGGAGTACTAACTGATTCAAACGTGAAACCAGATCAAATAGTGCGGAATCCTATTTGATTGGCGATCCAATCAGGGAGAACGTTAATCCGATCAAAACTATCGATGAGAAAACGTTAAGAATTGATTAGAATCGATCAGAAACGTTCTATGAAGTTGGAAGGGACTCTCTGGACGAACAGGAACGGCTAGGGTTGATAATTCTCTAAGTGTTACGTTTTTCCATGACTTAAGTGGTATTTATAGGTTACAGCTTTCATTCGTACGACTGAGCCAAGCGACTGGCTCAGTCGTGCGACTGAGTCATACGACTGAATCATTCATGCGACAGAGTCAGTCTTATGACTCAATCGTGCGATTGATCCAATCCCCTAGTTCAGTCGTGCGATTGGCCCATTCGCATGGTCCAGTCGTGCGACTGAATCAGAATACTTAGTTAAACACATTCTTGAACCTTAAATGATTCAGAACATGTCTAACAACTCTATAACCTATATAACATGTTCATATATGCGTGTAACAACATACACTATCAACTATTAATAAATATGAAATTAAACAACCAATCAACCATTCACTGAAGAGTTTTTCATTTCATTGATTCAACATTACATATGTGTTACAAAAAGAAAGTCTATTACATTTAAGATCACTAGACTAGAACTGGGGACATGTGTACCAACAAACTCCCCCTTGGACCTAGTTCTATCTAAGCTTTGACTTCCTTCTTGAACTTTTCATATCTCTTCACTCTTTCTTCTCTTGAAACCCCAACATGAATATTCAGTGCGAAGCATATACGTATAACATGTTGGAACTGCAGTGCTTGCACAACATCCTGCGTGTCAAAAAACAGTGGCCACTTGTACAAGATGTAGACATCTGAAGCAGACAAGCTAGTTAGCCACATATGGTCGAATACCCTAATTGTCTCAACCTTCCTTCTTTTTCTAAAACTATGACGGCCTCACCAGTGCGCCAGTTATAATACCACCATTGAAAATGGGGTGCAAAATCTTGTGGCATCTCCCTCAGTGGAATACGTGACATTGTGCGCGGAGGTTGCCACCTCAAAATCACCTTTGGTCTTCCTGAGGTGGGGTCAACCTCTGTCTTATGAATCAACCTTCTGGGCTGTTGAGGTTTAAAATTGACCCACCTCGTATGATACTCTTACTTTAGAGCCTTCTCAAACCATCCTAATATCTTTCCTGGAACAGCATACAGGAGGTTCAAGTTGGCTAGTCGGTTAAGCTCAAATCCTGGGAAAGTTTTCAGATCATGTGTGAATCTGAAATACTCTATCCCCTTTTCCCTCTTGACAGCATACACTTTGAGATCCTCAAAGTATGCCCAGCTGATAATCTTGCCAGACACCTTCTGATGCTTCTTTATCCTATAAAGCTTGGTGTAGGCATTCGACTTGTTTGGCGCGCGCTGTTTCTTCATCTCCTCCAGGCAGGCTACCCACTCAGCCTTTTTGGATGCTACATCAGCATCATCTGCCTGAGGATTTTCGGCTATAGCTGCTTTAGCAGCTGTCATCTCTTCAACCTTGTCGAAGATACCGCTGTCAAATGTTTCCCCCTGATCTGGTAGTACTTCGCCTTCAGCATTAGTATACTGGGGATAATGATCAGCAGTCACGTCCTCAATCTCCACCTCGTCGACATCTTGTAGTTCTTCATCACTGACTACATCAACCTCTGGAGCATCTTTTACCAGCTCATTAGGATTCAGACTAAACAGTTCAGGAAATCTTTTTGTGTTTTTGGATTTTATATGACAAGGAAATTAAAAGAGATAAACTAAAAGAAATAAAATAAAATTTATAAATTTAACATGTGTCGGACTATGCTTCTGTGTCTTCTAAGATAACGTCACTTTTCTTTTTAACACCATTGACCTCTAATAGATAGAAAAATCTAGGTTTAACAAATGGTTTAGTGTAGAGGTCAGAAAGTTGAAAATCCGTGTTTATTTTAACTACATCAATTAATTGTTTTTCATAGCAGTCGCGTATGAAATGATACTTTATGCCGATGTGTTTTGTTTTTGGGTGTTGAACCGAATTTTTAGTTACAGCTATGGCAACAGAGTTATCAACATAAATAGGAGTGTTGGAAAATCGCAAACCGTAGTCTCGCATTTACTGTTGGATCCAGATGATCTGAGAGCAACAACTTGCAGCAGCAACATATTCAGCTTCACAGGTTGATAATGCAACCGAGGTCTGCTTCTTGCATTGCCACATGACTAACCGCCTTCCAAAGAACTGACACCCTGCTGATGTAGACTTAAAGTTCATCTTGCAACCGCCATAGTCTGAATCGCTGTACGCAGTTAACTCAAAGTCATCATTATGAGGATACCACAACCCCAGTGTTGAAGTACCCTTCAGATAACGAAAAATCCTCTTCACCCCAATCAGATGATTTACTTTGGGTTTCGCTTGATATCAGGAATATAAACATGTGGCATATATGATATCTGGATGCGAGGTAGTGAGATACATGAAAGATCCGATCATCCCACAATACATAGTAGCATCCACCAAATCCCCATTCTCATCAGGAGCCACATCATGACTTGTGGCGAGAGGGGTACCGGAAACAGTGACTTTTCCATATCAAACCGACTTAGAATGTCGCCGACATACTTAGTCTGATGTAGGAAAATACCGGTTGATGTTTGATCCACCTGTAATCCCAAAAAGAACTTCATTTCTCCTATGGCACTCATTTCAAACTCTGCCTTCATCACAGATTCGAATTCTTTGCACAACTCTTCGTTTTTGGAACCGAAGATGATGTCATCCACATAGATCTGCACCATAAGCAAATCACCATCCTTTTCTTTAATGAACAACGTGCAGTCAATCACACCCCTGCGAAAGCCGTGTTTCACCAGATGGGTGGAGAGCTTCTCATACCAGGCTCGAGGATCCTGATGTAGCCCATACAGAGCCTTGTCTAACTTGTAGACTCTGTCCCGATGATAAGGATCCTCAAATCCATCGGGTTGACTGACGTATACTTCCTCACGGATTTCCCCATGAAGGAATGCACTCTTCACATCCAGTTGATAAATTTTGATCTTCATGTATGATGCGAAGGCAAGGAATATCCGAATTGCTTCCATTCGTGCCACCGGTGCAAACACTTCATTGTAGTCGACGCCCTCGACTTGTCTAAATCCTTGAACAACCAATCGTGCCTTGTTTCTGATAACAACACCTTGGTCGTCTTTCTTGCACTTCAGTACCCATTTGGTACCGATCACTTTCACGCCTTTTGGCCTGTCAACAGGTGTCCACACTCCAAGTTTCTTGAACTGTAGCAGCTCTTCCTGCATAGCATTGACCCAGACTTCATCCTTTAGTGCGTCACTGACTTACTTAGGCTCGATTTGTGAAACAAAACAAGAGAAAGCCCCGTCATTGACGTATCCCTTTTCCATGGCTGCAGCATAGTCAGCAGAATATAGCTGATTTCGTGCCTGCACACTGGATTGAATATCCCCAATGATAGACGTGGGGGGGGGGGGTGATTCACATTGATCCTAGTCACTGGTGTCGTTGGAACGACAACCTCAGAATCAAGATTTGTGACTGCATGTTCAGTATCCGGATTTCCCGATGGTGGTTTAGCAGCTGATGAGCCAAATTCTTGATTTACATTATGCTCGATGTCAGTCTCAGCTGCTTCTTCATCATCTGATGAGTCATCACTCTCGTCCTGAGCAGGAGTCGAAGATCCCGAAGTAGCACTGGCAGGTGTAATGTTGCTTGAATCCAGATTTGGTATATTTAGAACATCGTACATCATCTGAGTAGCAATCTCTTCATCTGACTCAAATTGAGGCAGGTTAAAGGATTTGAAAAAGCCATTATAATCGAAGAATGATGATGGACCTTTTCCAGCAAGGGGGGGTGGTGTATCTTTGTACATCTGCATTGCACCACATTTCTACCTGACCTGTCGAGTTGTTGTAAACTCGTTTGTCTGGTATGCTGTATCCTAGAAAGATCCCTTGATCGGCTTTCTCGCTGAACTTGCCCTCCTGAGTCTTCTTCAACAATGTACATGGAGCTCCAAAAGGTTCTAGATACTCTAGGTTTGGTTTGCGCTTCTGAAGTAACTCATAGCAAGTCTTCCCATGCCTCTTGACTATTAGCACAGATTAAGTGTGTAGCAAGCATTAGCAACCGCTTCATTCCAGAACTGTATTGGTAGCTTAGAATCCGCCAACATAGTTCGTGCAGTCTCGATCAAGCTCCGATTCTTTCGTTCAGCAACTCCATTCATCAGTGGTGTGTATGCCGAGGTGAACTGATGAACAATTCCATTCTCTTTGCAGAGGCATCCATCCACTGATTCTTAAACTCCGTTCTATTGTCTGAACGAATCTTCCTAACCTTGAGTTTGTAGAGAGACTCTAATTTTGTGACGAGCACCTTGAATGACTCACATGTTTCTGACTTAGCTTTCAGAAACATCACCCAGGAGAAGCGTGAGTAGTCATCCGTGGCTACAAAGTAGTACCAGTCTCGGGATACTCTTCGTGCTTACAGGACCGAATAGATCCATGTGCAGTAGCTCCAGGGGCATCTCTATAGAATTGACGTTTTTGGTCTTGTGAGATTTCCTGGTCTGCTTTCCCTTCTTGCACGAGACACAAAAATCAGAAAGTTTGAAGCTCTTGACAGTAACTCCCTCAACTAAATGTTATGTATCAGATGATTCATCTTCCTATGATTAATGTGTCCTATTCTTCTGTGCCATGCGACGGATTCCTTCTCTATTGCTTTAGACAAGAAACACTGAACCGTAGACTCAGAAGTGGAAGCATTCGACATATCCATACATATAAATCATTGTACCTGGATGCTGACATTAATACCTGCTCCTCTGGTATCTCCATCTCTTTCTTCAGAATGTAACACTTGCGATTGTCAAACATCACTTTGAAGCCCTTGTCACATATCTGAGACACTGAAAGCAGATTGTTTTCCAATTGTTGAACGAAATTGACTTTATCAAATCTTACCTTTACATTACTTACTTCTCCTTAAGCGGTAATGTATCCTCCTTTGTTACCAGCAAAAGAAACATGTCCCCCTTTAATTTGTTTAATAAAAGGAGAGACTTATTTCCCGTCATGTGCCTGGAAGCTACGTTATCTACAATCCATGTATTTGTAGACGCACTATAGCGGACAACCTACACATAATTGAAAACAATTAGTTAAGGAGGGGACCCAAGCCTTGACTGGCTTGGGTTTCCCAGAGGCATCCCACATTATGAACTCAACCCACTGTCCTTTATCAGATGATGGTATCCAACCTTCAATTTGTCACTGCTTTCAGACACCTCAGACGTTTTCGCTTTCCATAAACCATCCTTATGGAAGGATTGTTTGTGATAAACCGTTGACTGATTGACAGTTTGAACCTTTGGTTTAGTTTCCAAAACTGGTTTCACCTCAGGCATCACAGACTTGCCAGTGACTTGTCTGTGTTGTCTGTGGTGTTGAGGAGAGGTATAAGACCGAGCAGGTGTGTTAGACCTAACAGGAGTCTTAGATCTCTGTTTTGGGAAGTGTTACGTTTTTCCACGACTTAAGTTGTATTTATAGGTTACAGCTTTCATTCGCACGACTGAGCCAGTCGCTGGCTCAGTTGTACGAATGAATGTTGTAACCTATAAATACCACTTAAGTCGTGGAAAAACGTAAGACTTCGAGAATTATCAACCCTAGCCGTTCCTGTTCATCCAGAGAGTCCCTTCCAACTTCATAGATCGTTTCTGATTGATTCTAATAAATTCTTAACATTTTCTCATCGTTAGTTTTGATCGGATTAACGTTCTCCTGATTGGATCGCCAATCAAATAGGATTCCGCACTATTTGATCTGGTTTCACGTTTGAATCAGTTAGTACTCCGTACGTACACGGTCCTAACAGTTTTAAGTGCTAATGTTGCAAACAATGATATCACAAATGTAAAAGAAAATCAAGCAAGTATGATGTCCTCACGAATAGTCTATGAAGATGTGAAATGAACGTTCTAAGGATAGTTAACGAAATCCACGTTAAATGACGGACCTTTTTGGTGACGGATGTCACATCAGCTCACCGAAAATCACATCAAAGCTGGTACCTTGACTGTGAAGGGTAGTAAAAAGACTGAGAGGGTGATTCCAGAGGCTATTAAGGAGGTGAGGGCTGAATCCTAGTCTAAGGGAAAGAAATGTAAGTTTACACCTGCCCGAAATTTTGCCGTGGCAACAACCAACGCCCCTCACAAACAAGTTGCTGCCGCTAATCAAGCACCTGCCGCTAGAGCTTACACTGGTCCACACCAGATATGTAACATCTGCAAATATCATCATGAGGGGAATAATCCGTGTCGTATCTACTCACTTTTTAGGAAATATTGGCATTGGTTGCTACATGTCACCGTGCACCAAACAATGCTGCTTTATTTGCCATTCGTGCTTGTTACAACTATGGAGAAACCGGCCATTTTCACCCATAATGTCCCTGTATTACGTGTAGTGTTCCTCAAGCTTGAGGCCGTGCTTTCAAAATCAATGCGAATCAAGCACAGGAAAACAATGACATGGTGAATGGTATGTCATTCTTATTCGTAATCTTTATGATATTTTCAATTGTTTTCCCTGTATCGATAAAAGTCCTATATCTGAACAGGTACGTTTCTTGTTAATAATTGCTATGCCTCTGTCTTGTTTGATTTGGGAGCCAATAAGAGTTTTGTTTCCCTAGAATTTGAACCCATACTTTCTAAGTCACGTAGTAAGCTAGAAAAGTCCTTTATGGTTCAAGTCGCCGATGGAAAATCCAGCATTATTGATGTCATCAATCACGATTGTTTCTTGAGTCTTAACGAGCATGAGTTTTCTATTGATCTAATCCCATAGAACTTAGAAGTTTTGGTATTATCATTGGCATGGATTGGTTAGCCAAACACTACGTGGAAATTATCTGCTTTGAGAAATGCATCTGGATTCCTCTACCGTTGGGTAATACTTTGAAAGTCTTTTGTAAGAAATCATTTAAACGACTCAAACTTATGTCGTGTACCAAGGCTTGAAACTGCCTAAGTAAGAACTACATAGCCATCTTGGCCTATGTAGTCAGCACGAAAGTCAAAGGGAAGGAACTCAAGGATATTCCTATTGTACGAGATTTCGCAGAAGTATTTCCCAATGATCTTATCGGTTTCCCTCCCGTTCGTGAAGTGGACTTTAAGACTGACTTGATTCCTGGTGCTAATCCTGTGGCTAAGTCACCTAATCATCTTGCACCATCGGAGATGCAAAACCTAGTTAGCCAAATGCAAGAACTGTCTAACAAGGGCTTTATCTGCCCTAGTTCTTCACCATGGGATGTACCTGTGTTATTTATGCAGAATAAAGATGGTTTGTTTCATATGTGTATCGACTATCAAGAACTTAACAAACTAACAATCAAAAACCGATACCCTCTTCCTTGAATCGATGATGTTTTCGACCAACTTCAAGGAGCCACTCAATTCTCAAAAATCAATCTACATTCTGGTTATCACCAACTACAAGTCCATGACAATGATATTCCAAAAACCATATTTCGTACTCGTTATGGGCACTATGAGTTTATGGTTATGCCTCTTGGTATGACTAATGGTCCTTCCGTCTTTATGGATCTCATGAACCGGGTATGCAAACCCTAGCAGGGCAAGTTCATGATAGTGTTTATCGATGATATTCTTATTTACTCAAAGACTAAAGCTGATCATGAGCTCCACTTACGACAAGTTCTTGAGCTTTTAAAGAAAGAACGGTTGTATGTAAAGTTTTCTAAGTGAGAGTTTTGGCCTGAGGAAGTCTAATTTTAGGATTTCTTTAATTAAGTAAGCTTTTTGAATATTATCAGGCGCCCCAGCCTACTGGTTAACATGTTTTCCTTATACACAAGGGACCCGGGTTCGTATCCGGGCACCCACATTATTTTTTTAGTTCTCTATTTTTAAATTCTAGAAACCAGTAAAATTATATTAGTTAAAATTATTAGCTAATCGAATTGATTTAGGAAGTCTTAATTAATTTCTGAAAATTTTAATTAAGCATTAATAAATTTAAGGTTACAAATGATACAAAATGTTATAAATAATTTACTTTTGTTTTCTATACCAAAACGTATATTATTTTGCACTTAAATTATTAAGACTTGTTGCTAATATAATTTAGATAATTAAAGATTAATTATTTTAGAATTTTAACAATTACACACTATCTTATTGATCTTTAAGAGTTTATTATTTAAGCTATGTCAAATGATTCCTTTTCAAGAAATATATGTTATTATTGTTAAACTAATCGTATTTCAAGTTAAATTGTAAAAAACATCAATTCCAATTGAAACCCTAGCTTTCCTGAGTTGGTTTGAAATCTTACCAATTATAATCTAATCTTGGAACACTCGCGCATAGGTAATCTGTGAGGAAACATTGGGTGCTATTTTTCTTATTAATGAAAGTACATCATACATCAAGTGAGTTTTCATATCCCATTTTACTTTATTTCACATCTTCTGATGTGAAGCATATTAATTGTATAAATGTACACTTGTAAATTCTTTAAATACTTATAACGCACATGCAATTCATCTTGTTAAATTGTCATAGTTATTTGAGATATTGGCGAATTTGTTAGGACCGATTTCGTACGGATTACTAACGGATTCTGCGTGATACCAAATCAAATAGTGCGGAATCCTATTTGATTGGCGATCCAATCAGTGAGAAGAATATCCTGATTAATCCAACGATGAAACAAACGTTAAGAACGACTGAGAATTGATCAGAAACGAACTATGAACTTGGATTGATGATTTGGTATGCTCTGGACGGCTAGGGTACGTAGGTATTCAAAGTGTTATGTTTTTCCACGAATTACGTGGTATTTATAGGTTTTCTGTATTCAATCGTACGACTGAACCATTAGCAAGGTTCAGTCGTGCGACTGAATCATGCGATTGACTCATACTCATGACTGAAGGTTTAGTTGTGTGACTGACTCAATCTTATGTCTCAGCCGTGCGACTGATCCAGTCTTCTAGTTCAGTTGTGCGACTGGTCCATAAGCATGAACTATCACATGGATAAGTTAAACATACTTCTAAGTTCTTATTGACTTAGAACCATGTAGAACAACATCAAACCTATATAGTTAGTTCATACACATGCAACACATTCAATATAATGATATCATGACATAATCAAACATAAATTAACATCATAATGCACTTCATATATCATTCATTTAATTCATTACATCAATTACATATATGTAAGACATGAAAGACTTTTATATTTCAGAACATAAACTAGGTACATCAATATGTATCAACTAACTCCCCCTTGGACCTAGTTTACTCTATTATCTAACATTTTGCATATGTTCTTGGAACTTCTTGTACTTCTCTTCTCTTGTAACTCCTGCATGTATCTCGAATGCAAAGCAGAGTCGTATGACGTGTTGGAACTGTAGAGCTTGTACAATGTCCCGCGTATCATAGAATAGTGGCCACTTGTATCGAGTGTAGACATCGTCTTCGGACAAGTTGGTCAGCCATATAGGGTCAAACACCCGGATAGTCTCAATCTGAGCATCTTTGTGCAAAACTATGACCGTTTCACCCGTTCGCTAGTCATAATACCACCATTTAAAGTGTGGAGTAAAGTCTTGAGGCATCTCCCGTAATGGGATCTTTGACATTGTGCTCGGAGGACTCCACTTCAGCACTACCTTAGGCTTTCCAGTATGTGGATCATCTTCAGTCTTATTTATGAACCGTTTAGGCTGTTGAGGCCTGAAGTTGACCCACCTGGTGTGGTATTCTCTCTTTAACGCCATCTCAAACCACCCCGACATCTTTCTAGGGTTGGCATACAAAATGTCTAAACAGGCAAGCTTGTTTAACTTAAAACCAGGGAGAGTCTTCAGATTATACGGGTATCTGAAGTACTCTATTCCCTTCTCTCTATTCACCGCATACACATCCAAGTCATCAAATTGAGCCCAACTAATAATCTACTAGACACCTTCTGATACTTCTTAACTCTATAGAGTTGGTGTAGGCGTTAGACTTTGGCGGTTGTCGCTGGGCTCTCATTTCTTCTAGGCACACAGCCCACTCAGCCTGCTTGATATTAACATCAGTGTCCGAGGCTTGGGCTTCCCTTCTTCTTTCTCCTTCTCTTTCTCTTTCGCATCAAGAGCTCCAAACGTATCACTGCCAAATGTTTCACCCAAATTAGGGATAACATTTCCCTGTTGGTCAGTGTACTATGGATACTCTTGTGCAGTGATATCCTCAATATCAATCTCATCGACGCCCTGCTGCTCTTCATCACTCATGACATCAATCTTGGAGCATCCTTGACTAGCTCATCAGGGCTGAGTCTGAACATATAGGCCAGCTACTCGTCTGTGAGATCATGAATGATCTCTCCCTCCTCGGGTGTGTAGCTCACAGATCGTCGCACGATCCCTTGCAAATCAAGAATCATTGTTAGCTGATTCTTGATTTGCTGAAGGGGTGCGACGTCATGCTCATCAGTCTATTGAGATTCATCTGTTTGTTTAAACATTCAAAACCACACAAACACATCAGTAATCAATTCATTTACATTAAAAAACATTGATAAACATTAATTACATAAATGTAATACATAATTCAAGTACAAAGGATAATCAAAAGCTAAGATAACTAATCATTACTCTTGTCTTTGTCACTTGGCTCTTCAGCTTGAGGAGCTGAGGTGGACGGTCTTGATTCTTGTCTTCGTTTTGTCCTTCATTCCTTAGCTGATGGATCTAAGGCTGATGTAGATGCATCACCTTCAGGCTTATCCTCATCACCTCTCTCTTTGTCCTTTCCACTTCCCTTTCCCTCAACATCATCATCATCATCAGACTCATCATCATCAGATGACTCGTCATCATCATCATTATCACCATCATCACCATCGTCACCATCACATTTGATCTTGAAAGGCTCGCCTTTTATTCCCTTGAGCCTTAGGCGCAGCTTCTTGTTATTCTTCTCAACATCCTCAAGTCGCTTCACCGATGCCATCAGAAGATCATTCTGTGTGGTTAAGGCACGATGAGCTTCGGATAAATCTCCCTCAAGGGTAGCTTCCTTCTCAGTCAGATGTGCAATCTGTTGACTTTGAGCTGCAGTCTTCTCGGTCAGCAGGGCGATCTACTTGCCCTGCTCAGCGTTGGCAGCCATCAACTGAGTCATCTGGTTCGCTCGTATATCGTTAGTCGTGAGCAGTTTGAGAACCAGACGGTTGAGGCTGGCAAGCTGTTCCTCTAACCCAACGTTAGGCAGAGAAGATCCCAGTGGTGGTACTAATGAGGTGGAAGGTCTGGCATATGATGTAGTGGGTGGAGTAGTGGATGTAGTATATGTGGGAGTGGTGGTGGTTGTGGTTTGTGGTGGAATAGATGAAATGGGTGGAATGGTGGTAGCTGTAGTGGTGGTGGTAGGTGTGATGGGAGTAGTGGATGTAGTGGCTATGGTGGTGGAAGGTGTGGTAGGAATGGTAGAAGTAATGGGTGTGGTGGAATGAGAGGTCATCAGCACTACACATCTTCTCTTGGCCTTCTTGCCATGTGGCTGTGCCATCCTCTTTAACCGTGAGCCCCTTAAGCTTTGTGCTTCCCCTGGGCTTGGCTGGGGAGGTGTGTAGGTAGGATCAGCAGTGTCAGTACCCTCAACCCTAGCCTGGTGTCCTCCAACTGCCTCCATACCCCTACCGTTAGCAACCACATGGCTACCAACTGTCCTTGTGAGGGGCTCCTTATCGGACTCCTCATCTTCGTCATCTAGAAGAAAGTCCCGATGGATGGGTGCCTGCTCCAATCCACCGGGAGCTGAGGAACTAACATGTGTGGATGGTGGAGACGTAATGGAAGTTTCAGTGGCCCTTGGTTCACTAGGGCATGTATCTCCACCACTCTGACCGTCATCGTAGTCGTCGTCATCCTCCTCATCAACAGGAGCCAAAACTGGCTTAATATCTGAATCACTGTCATCGTGACGCCACCTTTTACGAGCTGGCACCACGTAATCCTCCCTAGCCAGGTGGCCGAACAACCTCCTAACCGGGGGCTTCACCCGCTTTTACCGGTAGATCTTCATCCTTCCCAAGGTGGTTTCGTCCATAACTTCCAACGACACCACATCGTCCATCTCCTTGGGAAGGTGAGGAAGCTTCTCATCAATCATCATCTATATAAACCGTGGGTACATACAGAATCCCTCTTTCCTATTGGCTTCTATGTTCTCAACCAAATAAGTAAAGAACATCCATGAGAAGCTGAACGGATGGTTCAGCGCCAGTGCAACGTATGCATTCTAGATTTGATCCGACAGTTCATCGAATCCTCCTCTCCTGGAGGCTATGCACTTCAGGATCACATGTCCAGATACTTAAATTGAGGGCACATGTTACTCTTGTTCAGTACGCCGACGTTGATATTACCGGCGTACTTGATCCTGAGGAAGCATCCCCGTACCGTTAGGGAATGCAGCTTGGTTGGGTGTGCACCATCATCACCCAAGACAAGACTCGCCTGATATCCTCTTCACTGATCTGGATATCTTCCCCAAAGATAGAACACCTAATGCATTAGGGCTCTGTAGATCTGTCAACAATGTCGTTCTCCCAGAATGCCTGCTGGATCGACCCGTATGGTGTACATGGAGTAGATATAGCCGTGAAGATCCATAAATGTCGTAAGAAGGCTATGATCCCAATAAACTCAGAGGCGTTCCTGGATGTGGGTCCAGATGTGCACATATATTGTGCTTCGTGCTCATCGTCCATCTATCTGCCATATTGCTGCAATACAAGGGACAAACACATTAGTACTGTTCATAATAGATACACGATTTGACTCAGAACAGATTTTGACCAATCTGGTTCGATCGTGCGATTGAACCATACGACTGGGTTCAGTCGTACGATTGAGCCTGTGACTGAGTTCAGTCGTGTGCAAAGCCGTGCGGTTGAGTCAGTCGTGCTACTGAATCACCGATTAGTTCAATCGTGCGATTGAAGCATGTGGCTGGCTCAATCGTGTGACTGAAGTTCATCAGTCTGTCCATTCGTATAAACCCCTGTGCGACACCATAATCTTGAATCTTGTCATCAAGTGAAATTAGACATTGTTTTTAGGTTCATATGGTTCGTAGGGACTCAATATAGCACTTAAACTTCTTTAAATCGACATTTTTAATCATTTAAGTGGTCTATCTTAGGGTTTGTGTCCCGGTTATTAGTTTGAACAATTTAGATCGTTTAGATTCGATTAGATTTCTTGTTTGTCCCGATTCCTATCGCAAGTTACCTGTATATGAATACACTTAGGGTTAGAACACAAATCAGAATGCAATCTCAAAAGTTGGAAATTTTGGCAGAGTAACAGTGCTTAGGCGGTTTTTGGATAATTTGAAGTCTGGTAGATTTCATGACCGAATGAGCCTCTATTTATACTGTTTTGGGTTTCAGTCGTGCGACTGGACCCAGATGCATGGCTCAATCGTGCGACTGAGGTTCAGTCGTGCGACTGACTCCATACTCCTCTCTTCAGTCATGCGACTGGGTCATTTGCCTATCTTCAGTCGTGCGACTTGCTCAGTCTTGTGGTCCAATCGCATGATTGTCTTATACTTATGGACCAATCGTATGACTGGCTCATTCTAATGGTCCAATCGTACGATTGACTCATTCTTATGATTCAATCGTACGATTGGTTCATACTTATGATCCAATCGTGCGATTGATTCATACTCATGAGTTGACTTCATACTTTTCCAAACCTTCAGTTTTAACCTTTGATTGATATAACATTATGAGCACCAATCATCTCAGACATGATCCTTTGAACGAGAAACCGTTTGATCACCTCAGACGTGATCCTTTTAATTAAAACCGTTTGGTCACCTCAGACGTGACCCTTTTACTTTTCAAACCTTGATCATCTCAGATATGATCCTTTTAATTTAAAACAGTTTGGTCACCTCAGACGTGACACTCTTAAGGTATGATTCACAGAGTTCACTTTGTTACATAGTCCGACATTGATGCAAAAGATAACTAAAACATAAAAGCAACTTGAAATTAAACAAAACAAGACATATTTTTGTGTTTTTGTTTGAGGTGGGTTGAAAACTTCAAAATATCATTTAACCGATTTCTCCCCCTGAGTAGAACAACTTCAATTTGGTTTTATCATCTCTGGAGAGATCATATGGAATCATACAGGTGTATCATAATCATTTGGGACTCTTTGATATATGTTCACATTAATGATTCTTATTACTCTCAGAGTCACAAGCACTTATAGGAAATCATACTAGGGCTATAAGAAGCACACAATGATTTCGACTGTCGAGAGTTGTAGCCATGACGATTTTCATTATTGTTGTCTACTTAAATCCATACATAGACTTTTAAGTCACATTGGTGATTAGATTTTATTATTTCAACAAGCGTTTGTGGATCCCACACTTATATGGTAATCAACATTCCTTAGGAGATTTTTGAGTGGTCTATAGATTTTGAGACAAGAAGAAACTATTCTAAGAGCTTTCAAAGAGATGCTAAGCCTCAGGTCAGTGCCATCGCATAGCAGAGAGGCGCAAACAACAATGAATTCTAGAATATTTAGGTTGTGCTTATCCTCAGGTCAGTGCCATCGCACAACAGAGGGGCACACAACCTATCTTCTTGTAAGAGCACCTTTTCTTTTACACATAACGCACCAACAACATTAGTCATTAGTTTGATTGCGTTTATCAATTTTTTTCCATGTGATTTGCTCATTTTTATGGTCGTCCACACACATTTGTGACTTTTATTTTGCTCCTCACCCCTTATTGGAATTTATTTGATTGTGTTAACCAGTGATAAGATGGAGTCCCACAGCCTGTTAAACCGTTTAGTTTAGATTGTTTCATCAACGAAGTCTACTTGTCTATTGTGTTGAATCTACCGACACATCAACACATCGTACAATGGACTAGCAACCCCTAGGTCTACTTTCTCTATGTCACCCTAGTAACAGACTAGTGTACTATCATTTTTCCTTTATTAGCTTAAACATCGTAGACTTAAAATTTAATTATAGCTTTCTTTTCAGTCCTTTTTAAGTCCCAAACAATTAGTTCCCTGTGTACTATCATTTTCCATAGTTTTGGATCTAGCTCACAGATTTGATTTGCTTTCAGCGTATCTGCCCGCCTCCTTTTTTTAAGTAAATAAATACTGAAACTAAACTAATCTCCCTCTAAAATTCTAAAACCGAAAATATTTTTGCGTTTTTGGATTTTTAGGACAGAAATAATTAAAATAGAAAAATTTAAATAAACAGAAAGAAGGACTATGAACTCAATTCTTCTAGAATCACATCACTTTTCTTTTTCACGCCATTTACCTCTAATAGATATAAAAACCGAGGTTTATCAAATGCTTTTGTGTAGAGGTCGGCGCGTTGAAAATCCGTATTAATTTTAACAACATCAATTAATTGCTTTTCAAAACAATCACGTATAAAGTGATATTTAATACCAATGTGTTTAGTCTTAGGATGCTGGACCGGATTTTTAGTTACAGCAATTGCAGCAGAATTATCAACAAAGATAGGGGTGTTAGAAAATTGCAAACCGTAGTCGCGCATTTGCCGTTGAATCCAAATGATTTGTGAACAGCAACTTGCAGTAGCAACGTATTCAGCTTCACATATTGACAGAGCAACAAACGTCTGCTTCTTACACTGCCAGGTGACTAACCGTCTTCCAAAGAACTAACAACCGCTAATGTTGACTTGTAATTCATCTTGTAACCACCGTAGTCCGAGTCACTATACGCTGTAAGCTCAAAATCATCATCATGAGGATACCACAACCCAAGTGTTGGTGTACCCTTCAGATAACGTAATACCTTTTAACCCCGATAAGATGATTTACTTTTGGTTTAGCCTGATATCTGGAACAGAGACATGTGGCATACATGATATCAGGATGAGAAGCTGTGAGGTACATAAGAGATCCAATCATCCCTCGGTACATAGTGGCATCTACTAGATCACCATTTTCGTTGGGTGCCATATCATGGTTTGTGGCAAGTGGAGTTCTAGCAACAGTTGTATTCTCCATGTCAAACCGACTAAGAATATCTCCTACATATTTTTCTGATGCAGGAAGATTCCTTTAGGTGTCTGATCCACCTGTAACCAAGAAAGAACTTCATTTCTCCCATGGCACTTATTTCAAACTCAGCTTTCATCACAGATTCGAATTCCTTACATAAAGCTTCTTTTTTCGAACCGAAGATGATATCATCCAAGTAAATCTGAACGAGTAGTAAATCACCATCTTTCTCCTTGATAAACAGTGTACAGTAACCCCTCTGCGAAAACCATGTTTAAGCAGATGAGTAGAGAGTTTCTCATACCAGGCTCGAGGGGCTTGATGAAGCTCATACAAAGCCTTGTCCAGTTTGTACACTCTATCCCGATGATAAGGGTTCTCAAATCCCTCGGGTTGACTTATGTATACTGTTTCACGAATGTCACCATGAAGGAAGGCACTTTTCACATCCAATTGATAAACTTTGATTTGCATATAGGATGCATAGGCTAGGAATATACGAATAGCTTCCATCCTTGCCACAGGTGCAAACACTTCATTGTTGTCAATGCCTTCGACTTTCCTAAACCCTTGAATGACAACCCGAGCCTTGTTTCAAATTATGACCCCTTGGTCATCATTCTTGCAACGAAGAACCCATTTGGTGCCAATCACCTTTCACCTTTTGGTTTGTCCACAAGTGTCCAGACTCCTAATTTTTTGAATTTAAGGAGTTCTTCTTTTATAGCATTTACCCATGCCTCATCTTGTAATGCCTTGCTTACATACTTAGGCTCAACTTGAGATACAAAGCATCGATAAGCACCATCATGAATATAGCCCTTTTCCATCACTACGGCATAATCAGCTGATTATAACTAATTTCTAGTTTGAACTCCCAATAGAATATGCCCGATGACGTTGTCCAGGGGATGATGAACGTGTATCCGAGTTCCAGGAATGGTGGAACCACTACCTCATTATCGAGATTTGGAGTCTCATTTGCTGTTGGAGTGTGAGGTTTCGACGTGTCGGCGGCTTCAGGTTCAGCTGTGGGTGTACTTGTAGTAGCAGGAACCTGTTCTGTCTGATCCATGTTTGTGGTCTCAACCGTTTCATCATCAGAATAAGAATCAGTTACCTCAAGTTCTTCCCTGAAGGGCTTGAAGTATCATCTAATGGAGTAGACGATGTAGTGTCTAATGTCGAAAAGTTCAACACATCATACATCATCCGAGCAGCTAAGTCATCCTCAGAATAGGAAGATGGTAGATTGAAGGACTTGAAGAATCCATCATAATCGAAGAAGAAGGAAGGTCCTTTTCCAGCAGAGGGGGTGGTGAATCTTTGAACATCAACGTTACACCACACTTCTACTTGACCCGTTGAGTTGTTGTAAACTCGCTTGTCTGGTATACTGTAGCCTAGAAAAATACCTTCTTCTGCCTTCTCACAAAATTTCCAGTCTGATTCTTCTTCAATAGCATGCAAGGTGCACCAAACGGTTCGAGATACTCCAAGTTAGGTTTTCGTCGCTGGAGTAATTCATAACACGTCTTTCCATGATGTTTGACCACCAGAACTTGATTCAAAGTGTAACAAGCATTAGCCACTGCCTCGTTCCAAAATTGAATAGGCAGTTTTGAATCGGCTAGCATTGTCCTTGCAGTCTTAATCAGACTTTGATTCTTCCTCTCAGCGACACCGTTCATCTGTGGAGTATATGCAGAAGTGAATTGATGAACAATACCTTTCTCTCGACAGAACATCTACATCTACTGATTCTCGAACTCTATGCCATTCTCTGATCGAATCTTTCTAACTTTCAGCTTGTAGAGAGATTCCAGTGTCATAACCAGATGCTTGAATGATTCAAACATTTTAGACTTGGCTTTCAGAAATATTACCCAAGAGAATCTGGAGTAATCATCAGTGACGACAAAGCAATACAGCTCTCTGGAAATACTCCTTGTGCTAACTGGGCCAAACAGATCCATGTGTAGAAGCTCGAGTGGAATTTCGATAGAGTTGACTTTCTTTGCTTTATGAGACTTCTTGGTCTTTTTTCCTTTCTTGCACGAGACACATAAATTTGGAAGCTGGAAGTTCTTGACAGTAACTCCCTCTACCAGATCATTCTGAACCAGATGGTTCATCTTCCTCGGATTGATGTAACCCATTCTTCTATGCCACGAGACTGACTCCCTTTCTGTTGCCTTTGACAGGAAGCACTGTGCAGTCGATTCATTGTGGAGGCTTTTGATAGATCCAAGACATACAGATCAATATATCTTGAAGCTGACATTAATACTTTATCCTCCTCGATGACATACTCCTTCTTCAGTATAACACTTCTTGTTGTCGAATACAACTTTGAATCCTTTATCACAGATTTGGGAGACAGAAAGCAAGTATTTTGAAGTTGTTGAACATAGTTGACCTTATCAAACTTGACTTTCTCATTTCCCACTTCGCCTTGAGCGGTGATATATCCTCCTTTATTTCCAGCAAATGATACGTGTCCCCCTTTAATTTGTTTATTGTTAAAAAGGAGAGACGATTCCTGGTCATGTTCCTGGATGCCCCACTATCAATAATCCAAGTATTAGTGATAGCGCTGTACCCGGACACCTGCACAACAAAGAAAACTATTAGTTCAAGTTTGGGACCCAAGCCTTAACTGGCTTGCGTGTCCAGAGGTATCACAATCATGAACTCAACCCACTGTCCTTGAGAGGATGAGGGCACATCTTTCTTCTTCTTGTCCTCACTATCAGACACATTTCTTGATTTTTCTTTCCATAACCCAGTTTGTGTAAGGCCTGTTTGTGGTAAACAGACGACTGGCTAATGGTTTGAACTTTAGGTTCACTAATAATCCTAGGTTTAACCTTAGGTGACACAGCCTTGCTTTCAGCTCGTCTGTATGGCCCTTGGTATTTTGGAGGAGTGTTAGATTTGGTCTTAGAAAACCTAGGTTTTTCATCAAAAAGTTCAATTTTCTTTTGGGTGTCTGATGATAAGGACAATTTGAAGATATATGTCCTCGTTTTTCGTAACTGTAACAAGATCTTCCTTCTACATATTATGGAAATTGTTGATGTGGGATTGAGTGTGGTTGGGGGCTTGGTAACTCTCTTCCTTTTTATTTAACAAATTTAATTGTTTGACCTTTTGAACATCTTTTGCCTTACTTTGATTTGGACTTTGATGATTAACACGTTTGGGTTCTTTGAGTTAAACCATTTAGGTTCTAAAATAGATGTTTATGAACCTAATTCTAAGTTAACCTTTTCAATTTTATCAGTCAAATCCTCAACATGCATCTTATCTTTAGATCCCAAAGTAGTATTCATCTGTTTGGTGACCGGCTTCACAGGTTTACCCGTAGAATCTGGATCACTTACCAGAGGGGGGTAGACACCACATGATCCTTTATAGGGTTGTTATTTATTGGTCTACATTTAGTATTCAAAAGGATAGCATGTGGTGGCGGTACTACTTTACAACCCAAACCTTCCCCACCATTTCGTTCCTTCACTAAGTTTTGAACTATGTGTGAAGAACTTGCAAAGCTATGCAGTTTTTGTTTCAATGATTCAACTTTGACTTCCAAAACTAATTTTTACTTCTTTGTTTCTTCCAAAGAGTTTAAATAGAACTTAATATCATTTGATTGATTAAGAGCAACAACTTCGGTTTCCCTCAATAGTTCCCCAGAAGTTCTATCTTTTGTTTTAGAACATGATTTGCTTCAGTGTAGAGTTGTAAATCATTTACCTGATTATCATTATGTTCTAATAACCTAAAAAATTTTAAATCGATGCTTTCTCTAAATTTTTCACAATCAGAACAAGCATGTTTACAAATAATTTGTCTTTAGAATTTACCTGTGAAGTACCAGACGAATCAACCATCAGTGCAGTGTCAGACTCTTCAGCAACTGAATGTTCTGTGTTTGTTGCACTAAGGTCTTCTTCCATTAAGTGATCAACTACATCCATAGCTTCGTCAATATCTGAACGTGAATGCTCAGCTACTGTGTCTCCCTCACTTGCAGATCCATTATCCAAGGTGCCGACAAAAATAGCATTAGATTCACCCTCGGATACGAATCGGAAGGACCAGTCTTGTCCTTCATCACCTTGAGCAACCAAACCTTTAGAGTCTTTACTTGCTGTTGATGCCCCAATCTTATCCTTTTCCTGATGATTGAAAGAGGGAAATGGATTTCCATTTCCTGTCTTGTTGGCTTAACACACTCGCTTGAAGTGCCCTTTCTCACCACAGTTGAAGCACATGACCTGGTTTTATCAAATCCAAATGTAGTATCTTAGTTGCCACCAAGTTTGTCCCGTATTCTTCACAAACTTCTTTGCTCTTCTCACAACATTAGCCAAGGCCCACATGATATCCATGCGCTCTAACTCAGTTTCATCAACTTGCTCATAATCTCATCAGCAAGATGACAGTTTCCAATCTTTCTAGCAACCAGACCATCATAAGATTGGACAACTGCAGCTAGAAGGTCCATATGCTCTTTCGCTACTTCCACAGTCACATTCCCGAGATTCTCAGTCTTTAACTTTGTAGCATTTGCCTCAGGAACTATGTGGTGGGTTCCAGATGACCCGGACGTGTCGGTACCTGATGGGTTAACTGAGAAAGAGCAGAGGAGTTAGATACAAAAGTAGTTTGTAATGGTGTATCTGACGTAGTAGGAGTTGGAACTGAGTTGTATAGAGCAGGATTCTGAGCGTAGGATCCTTTCTTGACTTGTACTTCTAATGCAGTTCTTCCTCCCTGAGCTTTAAAATGAAGTCATTTATGTCCAAGGTAGCAAGAGTCTCATTTTGTCTTAAATTGGACACAAATGGATCCCATTTGTCTGGTAACCCATCAGCAAAGCTAGAGACTTTGTCTTCCATGGATATAACCACACCATGAGGTTTAACTCACTCATAAGATGATAGATCTGTCGATGATATCATCTAAGCTCTCCTTTCCAATTGTTGAGAAATTGTCGAATTCCTTTTTAAGAGCTTTTGTCTTGAGTGCCTTCAGAGTTGCATTGCCTTCGTATCTCTTTTCTAAGGCTTTCATAACTTCTTAGACTGTTTGTTCTCAGAAACTGTTGAAATATATCTTTAGGTATTGACTGAGTCAACAACAAGGCATATGCTTTCTTTTCAGCATTATGCATAGTCTTCTGGGCTTCACTCATTCCTCCCAATGTAAGCTTTAGCACTGACTGGTACCACGTAACCAGTCTTAATAGACGTCCACAGATTGGGGTCAACTCCATTCAGGTAGATTTGAAACCGTTGTTTCCATTGTGGGTATTCATCCAACGTTAACAGCTTTGGCAGTTGTGTGGGTTTTCTATCTCAATTTCCAGAAGTAGAAGATTCTGGATGCGTGAGTCCTTTCCAGCAGTAAACACAGAGAACTGATCTTCCATTTCTATAAACTTGATGAATTAAGAACAGGACAGATTGACTTATGCAATTGGACAGCCGACTGGTTCAACCGTGTGATTGAAGGATGTGAATGGCTTCAATCGTGCGATTGGATTCAGTCATGCGAATGAACAAGACGAATGAGGTCAACAATATGGAATAATTCAACCGTGCGAATGAACTGTATGAATGAGTCCAGTCCTGCGATTGAACTATGCGAATGGGATTCAGTCGTGCGATTGGGCCAATCGTGCGACTGAAGCTGCTACTGCGGTAAAAATCAAATTTGTTGAACACTTGACTCAAAATAAGAATTTTCAAGAACCCTAATCTACCGTATGGGAACAAGTTGAAACTTTGACTCAGAAACTCGATAAAACCAAGTTTTGAAGCGAAAAAGTGTATCTTTTGAATAAAAACGTTAGTTTTGACACCAAAAACCAATTGAATCCACGCAAAATCACGAGCCTAAGCTCTGATACCACTTGGTAGGACCGATTTCGTACGGAGTACTAACGGATTCTGCATGATACCGAATCAAATAGTGCGGAATCCTATTTGATTGGCGATCCAATCAGTGAGAACGAATATTCTAATCAATCCAATGATGAAACAAACATTAAGAATGAATGAGAATTAATCAGAAACGAACTACGAACTTGGATTGACGATTTGGTATGCTCTGGACGCTAGGGTACGTACGTATTCGAAGTGTTATGTTTTTCCATGAATTACGTGGTATTTATAGGTTTTCGGTCTTCAGTCGTATCACTGAACCATTATAATGGTTCAGTCGTGCGACTGAATCAAGCGATTGACTCATACGCACGACTGAAGGTTCAGTCGTGCGACTGACTCAATCTTATGTCTCAGTCATGTGACTGATCCAGTCTTCTGGTTCAGTCGTGCGACTGGTCCATAAGCATGATATATTCATGCGTATGGTCCATTAGCATGGTCCATTAGCATGAACTATCACATGGATAAGTTAAACATACTTCTAAGTTCATTGACTTAGAATAATGTAGAACAGCATCAAACCTATATAGTTACTTCATACACGTGCAACA
This sequence comes from Flaveria linearis, assembly GCA_024085815.1. Lineage (NCBI taxonomy): Eukaryota > Viridiplantae > Streptophyta > Magnoliopsida > Asterales > Asteraceae > Flaveria > Flaveria linearis. The sequence goes on along the minus strand of CM044004.1, from coordinate 19,864,635 downwards.
CATTCAATATAATGATATCATAACATAATCAAACATAAATTAACATCACAATGCACTTCATATATCATTCATTCAATTCATTACATTGATTACATATATGTAAGACATGAAATTTTACATTTCAGAACATAAACTAGGTATATCAATATGTATCAAGAGAATCAAGCACAGGCAAACAACAAAGTGGTGAACGGTATGTCATTCTTATTCGTAATCTTTTTGATCAATGTTTTTAATTGTCTTCCCTGTATTGATAAAAGTCCTATATCTGAATAGGTATGTTCTTGTTAATAAATGCTATGCCTCTGTCTTGTTTGATTCGGGAGCCGATAAGAGTTTTGTTTTCCTAGAATTTGAACCCGTACTTGCTAAGTCACGTATTAAGCTAGAAATGTCTTTTACGATTGAAGTAGCCGATGGAAAATCCATCATTATTGACATCATCATTCACGATTGTGTCTTTAGTCTTAACGAGCATGAGTTTTCTACTGATCTAATCCCCATGGAACTCAAAAGTTTTGATATTATCATCGGCATGGCTTGGTTAGCCAAAGACTATGCTGAAATTATCTGCTTCGAGAAATGCATCCGGATTCCTTTACCCTCGGGAAATACTTTGAAAGTCTTTGGTGAGAAATCGTCTAAATGACTCAAACTTATGTCATGTACCAAGGCTCAAAAGTACCTAAGTAAGAACCACATAGCCTTCTTGGCCTATGTAGTCAACACAAAAGTCAAAGGGAAGGAACTTAAGGATATTCCTGTTGTACGAGAATTCACAGAAGTATTTTCCGATGATCTTGACGGTTTACCTCCCATTCATGAAGTGGATTTTAATATTGACTTGATTCCTGGTGTGAATCCTATGGCTAAGTCACCTTATCGTCTTACACCATTGAAGATGCAAGAACTAGCCAGCCAACTGTAAGAACTGTCTAACAAGGGCTTTATCTGCCCTAGTTCTTCACCATTGGGTGCACTTGTGTTATTCGTGAAGAATAAAGATGGTTCATTTCGTATGTGTATCGACTATCGGGAACTCAACAAACTCACTATCAAAAACCGATACCCTTCCTCGAATCAATGATCTTTTCGACCAACTTCAAGGTGCCACTCAATTCTCAAAAATCGATGTACGTTCTGTTTATCACCAACTACGAGTCCATGATAATGATATTCCAGAACCATATTTTGCACTTGTTATGGGCACTATGAGTTTATGGTTATGCCTTTTGGTTTGACTAATGCTCCTACCATCTTTATGGATCTCATGAACCGGGTATGCAAACCCTACCTGGACAAGTTCATGATAGTGTTCATCGATGATATTCTTATTTACTCAATGAGTAAAGCTGATCATGAGCTCCACTTACCCCAGTTCTTGAGCTTTTAAAGAAAGAACGGTTGTACGCAAAGTTTTCTAAGTGTGAGTTTTGGCTTGAGGAAGTCCAATTTTTAGGTTACGTGGTGAATAGCCAAGGAATCCATGTTGATCCTACTAAGGTAGAAGCTACAAAAAATTGGTGTCCCTAAAACTCCAACCGAAGTTCGTTCTTTCCTTGGACTAGCGGGTTACTACCGGCGCTTTATAGAAAATTTCTTAAGGATTACGAAACCACTTACATCCTTAACCTAAAAGAATAAACCGTTTGAGTGGGGGCATAAGTAGGGAGAGGCTTTTGAGACCCTCAAACACAGATTGTGTAATGCTACTATTCTCACTCTTCCTGAAGGGAATGACGATTTCATTGTATATTGCGATGCATCTGGTCAAAGCTTTGGTTGTGTTCTCATGGAATGAGGCAAGGTCATAGCCTATGCTTCAAGGCAATTGAAGGTTCATGAAGTGAATTACACGACCCACGATCTTGAACTTGGTGCGATGGTGTTTGCCTTAAAAATTTGGAGGCATTGTCTTTATGGGACACAATGATAGTCTATACTGATCAGAAAAGCCTTCAACACGTTTCCAGTAAAAGGATCCCAATATGAGGCAACCTCATTGGGTTAAGTTGATTAGTGACTACGACTGTGATATTCGTTATCATCCTGTAAAGGAGAATGTTGTAGCCGATGCGTTAAGTCACAAGGTCCGTAATAAGCCGTCTCACTTCAGGAAATACGAGATTTACGAGAATGGTTTAACACCTTGGAAGAGTTTGACATAGAGATTCACGTAGATGCCAACAAGACTATTATTATGCTTCATAATATAAGGATTGATGTGACCTTGAGTATCGAGTTCGCGAAGCTTAGCAAGCTGTTGTAGCTGATGGAAAAGTGGATGAAGTATTGACTTACGGTGTTCGTGACAGCTTGAAACAAAACAGAATGTATGTTGTATTTCTTAAATCGACTCTGGGTTTCCCATCATGATGATCTTCATACTTTCATCATGAACAAAGCTCATCAAACTCGCTATGCCATTCACCCTGGGTCCGATAAGATGTATAAGGACCTACGAGGACAATACTGGTGGCCAGGGATGAAGAAGATATTAGTTCTTACGTAGCCAAATGCCTTACGTGTGCAAAGGTAAAAGTAGAGCACTAACATCCCAGTGGATTACTGGAGCACCCCGAGATCCCTATATGGAAATTGGAACACATATCCATGGATTATAAAATCAGTTACCTCGTACTCCTCGTAGACATGATAGTATCTGGGTGATTGTCGACCGCCTGACCAAAACAACGCATTTCATACCCATACGTGACTCTTATAAAACTTCAAAGCTGGCTCATATCTACATCGATGTGATTATGAGTCATCATGGTGTATCATTACACATCATATCTGATCAAGATGCCCATTTCACTTCGCACTTTTGGTTGTCAATGCAAGAACTCTTGGGTACTCAACTGGATTTAAGCACAGCTTACCATCCTCAAGCGGACTGACAAGCCAAGCGAACGATCCAGACTCTCGAGGATTTATTACGTCTTTGTGTCCTTGATTTTCATGGTGACTGGGATACACATTTACCATTAGCGGAATTTTGTTATAATAACAGTTATAACTCAATCATTAAGATGACATGGTTTGAACCACTTTATGGTCATAAACGTCTATCTTCGATTTGTTGGACGGACATCGGTGAAAAATTCATTAACGGTCCTGAAATTATTCAAGAAACGACCGATAAAATTTGTAAAATCCATGATAATCTTGAGGTGGCTAGAAGTCAACAAAAGAGTTATGCGGATAAAAGACGCAAGTCGTTAGAATTCCATGTCGGTGATATGGTTCTTTTTAAAGTCTCCCATGGAAGGGAGTTATTCGCTTTGGAAAGAAGGGTAAATTAGCTCTACGGTTTGTAGGACCTTTTAAAATCCTAAAAAAGATTTGGAAAAGTGGCTTACACTACTACTACCCTCTGAACTTGGTGGGGTACATCCTGTTTTGCATGTCTCAAATCTAAGAAAATGCTTGACTGACGAAAGTCTACATGTTCCTTTGGATGAAATCCAAATCCACGATTCCTTGCATTTTGTTGAGAAGTCTGTGGAGATCATGGATCAAACAATGAAGAAGACCCGAATCACTACCACACCGATCGTCAAAGTTCGCTGGAAAAATAAACGTGGAGCCGAGTTTACTTGGCAACCGAGGACTATATGAAAAGTAAACGCCCTCATCTGTTTGCTTAGTCACATCTTTAACTTTGGGACGAAATTCCTTAAAGTTGGGGAGCTGTGACAATTCGAATATTCGCTAACTAATCGTTATATTCCCGTTATTTTTTGTAAGGGTTAATTATGCCGATAATGAAACTACGGCCATTCATTTTGCATTCTTTTAATCTCATGTTCCTATTAATTTATTATCTTAGTTTCGTTATTTTAAAATTTATAACTTAATTAGTTATTAAATAAATAATTCTTTAAGTAAAGTTTAAGTGTTAATAATGAGGTTGATAATAGAATTGAAACAAAGAATCGAATTATGAAGTTTATTAATTGATAAGGCTTATATAATAATTTGAAGTGTATTCAATTAATTTGTAATGTTTAAGGGTTGAAATTACAAATTTATAAACTTAATTACTAAAGATTTGGGTACAAAATAATAAGCTATAAAACCACAGGGACCAAGCTATAAATTCCTTAAAACAAACCCCCCTTTTTCTCCACCCCGTTTTTTTCGGTGGCCGGTTGACAAGCCTCCGGCGCGGTTCTGGCGACACCAATAACCCTCCAAGACCCTATTTTTTAACCCAAACCATCCCCAATTGATTCGGGAACCTGTTTTGAACCTGAATATGGTTTTAACTCGATCTTTAACACGGTATTGATGATCTTAAACACATGAACCGAAGTGTGTCATAAATCAAAACCGTTTCGGTAATAAATGATGTTAATAACACAATTAATCGAGCATACACATTTATAAATAAATTAGAAATCATCGATACGTTTGATTTCACTTGAAGCTGTAAATTATAATTCGAATTTCAACCGAAACTCCCGAACTCAAACCCAAACTCGTTAAACATGAAACAGCCCTAATCGAGGGTACTTAATAGATGTGAAAGGATCGAAGTGGCCTCTCTAACTCTATGTACCCTCAATTTCTTGAAGAACACACACAAACACCACCTTCAATCACTATTGTTCATCGCGATGAGCTCACACCCATTCCAGTCGAGTTCTACTCAATTCAGGTACTTCCAAACGCATACACACACTCGATTAACCATGGGGAATCAATCCTTATGGTTAATTTCATTTCATTAACATCCACGAATTGATGTTCAATTGGCTCGATTTTGCTTCTAGGGTTCATGTGAACTAGGGGTTTCAATTAAGTAAGCTTTTTATGAATTAAAAGTGGGGCTTATCAGGCATAGGCACCCCAACCTACTGGTTAACACGTTTCCCTTATACACAGGGACCCGGGTTTGAATCCGGCACCCACATTATTTTTTTAGTGCTTATTCCAGAAATCATATATATATATATATACATATATATATATACATATAGGGATGGTTCCTAAGAAACCAATATTTATGTGAAACCAAAGAAAACACGAAACCAATAATATAATTCATAAATTTATGTTATTTTAATTGTTAAAAGGTATTTAAGTATTTGTTACATATATGTTGAACATAAACGAGAATGAAGATTCTTACATATACGTACACTATTTCAAATGAAAAATGGTTACGTAACGTAACCTATATGTGAGTATATCTAAAACCATGCTATGGTTTTTCATTTGACTCATACCCTTATTTATATATGTGCACACAAATATAAAGAGTATGATAAAAAAAATTTAAGTTATGTGATCAATTTAATTGGTTTTCCTAGTTTTCACATAACTTTGTGGTTTTCTTAGGATCCCTCCCTTATACATATATATACATATACATATATAATATATATATAATATATATATATATATGTAAATATATATACATATACATATATACACATACACACGCACTAATTATTAGTTAAACCCATCGTATTTCAAGTTAAATTGTTAAAAATCCTCAATCCTAATTGAAACCCTAGCTTTTCTGAATCGTTTTGAAATCTTACCATTAAATCTAATCTCGAAACACTCGCGTATAGGTAATCTGTGAGGAACTTTTGGTGCTATTTTTCTTATTAATCAAAGTACATCATACGTCAAGTGAGTTTCCATACCCATTTTACTTTATTCACATCTTCTGGGATGAAGCATGTTATTGTATAATGAACACTTGTAAATTCTTTAAATACTTATAACGCACATGCAATTCAACTTGTTAAATTGTCATGGTTATTTGAAATATTGGTGAATATATATGATAGTTATCTTGTAAAACAATCATTAACTATTGCTAGCCTAGCAATGTCATAGATCTATGGGCTTGACAAGCCTATTTAGTGCTAAAGCCGAGGATATTGCCGGCTTCTGATTACTTATTCTTGTTCATCAAGGGAACCAAATGCACTTAGCTAATCATATATTTTGTTGTGGCCATATTTTGTTAATGTTTGATTGTATCATTATTCTATCTATATGTTCTTTTATTATTTCGTAACCTATGACATGAATTGCCTCTTAAAAAGGTTTTATATATGTATGTACTATCTCATGGGAACTCACCAACATACATATATTGACTTTATTTTTAAAATGTTTCAGGAGGTGCACAAGCTTAATTGTTGACTCTTGAATGATTGAGTTCATCTAGTGTTGGAACTAGAATAAAATAAAGTAATCATTTTATTTTGTGTTATGATCTTGCACTTGTTATTTAACTTATGTTATAGTTGTTGCTTGAACTTGTGGATGTAATGTACAATTTGAAACCTTATGAATAATAATATTTACACTTTGAAGTAGCATTGTGTACCACCCGGTATTTTTAAAGTTATAAAGAAGGAAAAAAAGTAAAGGAAAATAAAAAAGCTATAAGACCCAAGTTGAAGGGTTAAAAGTGTCAAAATGACAAAATATCAAAAAGTTGGTACAAAAATGGGCATGGCCGCCCACTCTTGCCTGCACAATTTTTCAATTTTGTTCTAGAGACAGAGAGAGAGAGTAGAAAACTCTCGGAAGGTGTAGAAAAAGAAGGAGAATTCGAAGTTTTTGGTAAAATTATTGGTTTTGTGATGTTATAAATAGTTCTAGTCTCGGTTATATGCTTAACGGTGTTATTGTATGTTCGGGTGGTGTATGTGTGTGGTTTTAGTGTCAAACACGATTGAGAAAGTTCAAGAACAGGGTTCAAACTTGAAAGCAGCTAAGATGAGTTCTAGAACCCCCTTTTTATCATGTTTTGAACAACTTTGGGGCTTGAAAATGCATGTGTGCATGTTTTTATAAAAATGAGTTTCTACCCGTATGTGTGTGTGAATATGTATGTGGGTGGGTGTATGTTTTGGGTGTAAACTATGTTATGGTTATGATTAAGAATGTAATTTGTTGCTTAGAATATAAGAACTAAGCATAGAACATGTTAGATTTGGATTCAGGACTGAAAACAAGTTGATTAGTAAAGTTAGTTGCTCACACATCTAAACAGTAGTCCATGCATCCAACGGTTTAATTTTCTAAGTGTTCCCACCGCCCAAAGCTCAACCGCCTAAACAATTCCCAACCGCGTAAGTGCCCATGAGCCTAAGTAAGGCCCATGCTCCTGAATAGTACCCAAACGTCTAGAATATTGACTGTGTGAGGCCCAAACGCCTGCATAGTGCCCATGCGCCTAAATAGGCCCATGCGTCTAAGTGAAAGATGACTAAGTATAAGTCTGGACGTCTGCATAGTGGCAAAACGTCTGAACAGGACAGAAATGCCCAATAGTACCCATGCGCCTAGACACTTAGAATATTTTCTGAAATTTCAGGAAAAACAGAAAGTCTAGGATTTTGAACAAGTTGTCTTATGGGCAATAATTACCCATTATAAGCATGATTATGGAATGTCTTAGGGTTATGAAATGAATGAATGATGTATGTTATGTATAACGTGTTATCCTTTAATGATGATTAACATATTCTTATTATATTGTAAAATACGTTATATATTATGTTATTACTTTACATAGTATGACAAACAAACGAAGAACGTAAAGAATAACATAATGAAAGGAAATATAACAATGATGAAAAGTAAAACGTAACGAACGAAAGAACGGCTTGCAAGCAAAATGAAAGGAGGTGCACGACCATGTTGTCGTTAGTTCAACTGTGATACGGGTTAGCTACCCCAAAGGATGCACACAGGGTCAATCATTGAGATTGACAAGGCCCTTTGCTATGCCCTAGGTGACTGGATCGGTTTTGTGCATAATGTTCGTGGTTTAATTACCACAGGTCCACCATCAGCTTCGTGCACAATGTTTGGGATAGGACCAATTAGTTTGAATGAATAACAGAGATAACTTGCCCTAGTTGACTCGATCAGCTTTGTGCATAATGGTCGTGGTTTAATTACCACAGGTCCAATATCAGCTTCGTGCACAATGTTCGGGGTATTGCTCATCAATCCATATGAATGTAAAAGAATGACGTAACGTGCGAAAGAAAGAAAGAAAGAAAGAAAGAAAGTAAAGTAAGAAAGTAAAAGAATGTTAATAAGTACGTTACGAAAGAATGAGAACAGAAGTAAGAGAATGTTAACAAAAAGCATGAAATGAAGGCATGCTATGAATATGATGGTGTTGGACCAAAAGAACCAATGAGCCTGATCAGAAAAACCTTTAAGTCCCACAAGACATCATAAGTACTGAAGAAGCTTCATCAGCTGAATACATGTACTGAAGACAACATCTGAAGTTCAAGTACTGAAGACAAAGTCTGAAGACTTCTACTGAAGACAAAGTCTGAAGATCAAGTCTTCAGAGTTGTCACAATAGCTGAAGTTGTAATCTTCAGTAGTTGTGATGTTTCTTTTTCAGTAGTTTTCTATTTGAGTTTCAGTAGTTTTCTTTCAGTAGTTTACTTAATGTAAAATGTCTGAAGAGCCTGTTCTTCAGACGTTGTAGCTTCAGTAGTTGTAGTTTCAGTAGTTATAGTGTTAGTTTACACTTAGCTTTTGAAAGAAGATGTCAGCTATTGTAGACATCTTCAGTAGTTTAGTTTACTTTCAGTAGTTGTTGTAATAACGGTTAGATGTCACTATCAAGTGACATCAGCTGATGTCACCTTCCTTATAAAAGGGAAGTTGACCTAATTTTGTATTTGCCGAAGCATGTGTTGAATGAAATATTCCTTTTGCAGAAATACTTTCTCTCTCTATACCGTACTGTTTCATTGAAATATTGTTAGTGTTCTTGCTTGAATTGAGTCTAATTCTATACTATTCCGCTACGAATCAAATCTAATTGATCAAACTAGACCTGACATCCTTTTAAATGGTATCAGAGCTGGTTATTCATTGATCGATTTAACAATTGATCATTGAAACTGCTCTTTTGATATCTACGTTTGATCGAATTAGCAAATTTGCAAGAATTGGTTATAGAGTTTGAGTTTCTGCTGCTTCTGGTCAATTAATTTGAGGTTTTACGTGTCTTTGAGCTACATTTGTTGAAATTACTTTGAAATTGCTTGAACTTGTGAAATGGCGACACCAACCAATGATACTCACAATACTGGCTCCTCAACAAAGCCTCCGATGCTTGTTAGGAGTGAGTATAACATATGGCAACGACGTATGCTCCATCACCTGTCTATCAACAGCGCAGGATGTTGGAAATCTATGATGCATGGACCACACAAGGCTATGGTGAGTCTTCCAGAATCAAATGAGAAGGTTCCGAAGAAACCTGATCAGTATTCGGATGAGATCTAAAGCTATTCAAAATTGATGCTAAAGCTCATGGAATTCTGGCCATGGCACTGCCTAATGAAATCTATTCAGGGCTTATGCATCATGAAACTGCTCATGACCTCTGGGTGCTTTAAAAGAACAATTGGAGGAACTGATGAGGTCTTGGCAAATACTAGGGAAATCCTTGCCCAGCAATATGAGACATTCTGTCATAGGAAGGGTGAGTCTTTGACTTAACAGTTTGAGCGATTTTCCTGTTTGATTTCTGAGCTGAAAATGGTCAAACAAGAATATACAAACAGCCAGATGAACAACCGATTCCTCAGATCCCTGCCTGAGAGATGGGACACATACACTTTGTCCTACACTCCAGTGCAAATCTGGACACTCTATCTCTCACCCAACTTCATGGGAAACTGCTGACATTTGAAAGAGAGATAGAACAGAAAAGGAAGTTGTCTTCATCTGGAAAGCTCACTGATGACTTTGTACCAGGCAACACTGCCTTGGTTGGTCAGGAGTCAGAGTATGCTGCATCAGAAGGTTCATATGATGAGCATATTGATTTCTCTACAAACATAGGAGAACATGCTTTTGTTGGTGTGGATTGTAATTCAGGTGGTAACAGTGATAATTTGTGCTTTTTGATGAAGGATTTGAAGGGAATTCCAGATGATGATCTGGAAGAGATGGATATTTTGAGCCAAATGGCAATGATCAATATCAGATCTCAAAAGTTCTACAAAAGAACTGGTAGGAAATTCCCAGGTCTCTCTGGCAAAACCGAAGTAAGTTTTGACAAGAGTAAGTTAGGTTTCGTCCTCGAAACCTGTTATTTCTCAAACAGATGAGGGCAATGCCGCCTCATCTCTCCTTCAATCTCCCATGTGGACTCGGATCCCTTCCTGTGCTTCCATTGCACTCGCACAAGAGGAACCACTTTATTCCTTAACCTCTTCTCCTTACGATCAATGATTGCCACTGGTTGCTCTACGTAATTGAGCCGTTCATCCACTTCGATGTCCTCCAGTGGTACAATCATATCTTCATCTGCTAAACGCTTCGCGGATGAGGTACATGGAATTTCGGGTGAATTCCACTTAACTCATCGGGTAGTTCTAACCTATAGGCCACCTCTCCTACTCGAGCAATAATTCAGAAAGGCCTTATATACCTTGGGCTCATGTTACCCCGCTTTCTTAACCGAATGATACTCTTCCAAGGTGAGACTTTTAACATAACCCTGTCACCCACCTGGAACTCAATCGGTCTACGCCTCTTATCGGTATACGACTTCTACCTATCCTTAGCTGCCTTCATGAAGGCCTTAATCTTTTCGAGCTTCTCTGTCATAGCCTCAATCACTTCAATGCTTCCTAACTCTTTTTGACCAATATCACCCCAGCAATGGGTGTCCTACATCTCCTACCATATAGCATCTCGTAGGGTGGCATACCAATGCTGGCATGATAACTGTTGTTGTACGAGAATTCCGCTAATGGTAAATGGTCATCCCAGCTTCCTCCGAAATCGATCACGTACGCCCGAAGCATGTCTTCGAGTGTCTGGATCGTCCTCTTAGACTGACCGTCCGTCTTAGGATGATAAGCCGTGCTGATATGTAGTCTCGTTCCCATCGCATCATGGAATTTCTTCCAAAATTTTGATGTACACCGGGTGTCGCGATCAGACACAATAGACACTGGCACACCATGACGAGCTACAATATCCTTGATAAATAGATCCGTGAGTCTCTCAGAAGAATACTCTCTCGGATCGGTAGAAAGTGAGCACTCTTCGTCAAACGATCAACGATCACCCATATAGTATCATACCCTTTCGCGGTACGTGGTAGCTTCGTAATGAAGTCCATGGTGATATGCTCCCACTTCCACTCGGGTATATCCAACGGTTGGATTTTCCCGTACGGCTTCTGGTGTCCGCCTTCACCTGTAAACAGGTAAGGCATTTACTTACGTACTCCGTCACATCCCGCTTCATACCCGGCCACCAGTAGTCTTTCTTCATATCGTGATACATATTGGTAGCACCGGGATGAATGGAGTATCGAGTCTTATGAGCCTCATCCATGATCCTCCCACGTAGATCCCCGTATCGAGGAATCAACATTCGTTCGAATCGGGTCTTAACACCAAGAGTGTTCTCACCCAACTCCGTGACTAGACCTCTCATCCTTTTGGAGTTAAGACGATCTTCTTTCAAAGCCTCGTCTTGAAACTCCTTAACCTGCGTCATCACGTCAGAGGTCATAATCAGCTAATAAGCCTTCACCCGAATTGGCTCGGGTCTCTCCTTCCGGCTAAGGGCATCTGCCACCACGTTGGCCTTGCCCGGATGGTAATGGATCTCGCAATCATAATCCTTTATGAGCTCCAGCCATCTCCTCTACCTCATATTCAAGTCTTTCTGCTCGAAGAAGTACTTTAAGCTTTTATGGTCTGTGAAGATGGTGCACTTCGTCCCGTATAGATAGTGCCGCCAAATCTTCAATGCGAAAACCACCGCAGCTAGTTCTAGATCATGCGTGGGGTAGTTGACTTCGTGGGTTTTTAGCTGTCGAGATGCATAGGCTATCACCTTTCCACATTGCATCAACACACAACCTAGCCCAAAAGAAGAAGCATCCGAATATACCACTAAATCTTTATTACCTTCGGGTAATGTCAAGACAGGAGCTTGTGTTAGTCTCATCTTCAACTCCATAAAAGCACACTCCTGTTCTCGACCCCACACGAACTTCACATCCTTGTGAGTCAATTTAGTCAAAGGCGAGGCTATCTTGGAAAAGCCTTGAATAAACTTCTGTAGTAGCCCACCAATTCCAAGAAGCTACGAACCTCGGATGGTGTCTTAGGAGACTTCCATTGCGTTACGGCCTCAACCTTTGCCTGGGTCCACCATGATTCCCTCCGCATTTACCACGTGACCCAGAAATTGCACATCGCGTAACCAAAAAGCACACTTGGAGAACTTAGCATACAGTTTCTCCTTTCTCAACGTCTCTAACACTTCTGAATATGACCGGCATGCACTTCTTTGCTCCTTGAATAGATCAGAATATCATCGATGAACATAATCACCGATTTATCCAACATCGGTCGGCACACTCGATTCATCAAATCCATAAAAGCATCTGGCGTGTTGGTTAGACCAAAGGACATAACGAGAAACTCGTAGTGTCCATAACGCGTGCGAAAAGCTGTTTTAGGAATATCTCGCTCCTTCACTTTCAACTGATGGTAGCCAGATCGAAGATCTATCCTCGAGAACAACTGGCACCTTGGAGCTGATCGAACAAGTCATCAATCCTCGGTAGTGGATACCGATTCTTCACCGTCAGCTTATTCAACTCACGGTAGTCAATACACATCCGCATGCTACCGTCCTTCTTCTTTACAAACAAGACCGGAGCACCCTAAGGGGAGATACTCAGCCTGATAAGACCCTTATCGAGCAACTCTTACAGTTGTTCCATTAACTCTTTCATCTCAGTCGGAGCCAACCGATATGGTGCCTTAGATACAGGCTGAGCACCTGGTATAAGAACAATCTGAAACTCGATCTCTCGGTCAGGTGGCACTCCTAGTAAGTCCTCAGGAAACACATCTGGGAAGTCACACACCACCGGTACATCAGACAGTTATGGTGTTGGCGTATCCACATCCTTTACATAGACCAAATAAGTGCCACATCCATGCCTCATGCACTTTCCCGCCGCCGCCATTGAAATCACTTTCGGAATCATCGTAACTCGATCACCGTATATCGTCGCCGAACTCCCGTCAAGCGCCGTTAGTCTAATCATCTTCTTACGACTCACGATATTCGCTTCATAGGTTTCTAACCAATCCATCCCTAGTACTACGTCAAATCCACCTAGGGGCATCACATGTAACTTAGCAGCAAACCTATGACCTTCTAATTCTATGGCACAGCCCTCTATCACATCAGTAACTCTAGTGGACTTACCAATAGTAGTTCTATGTCAAAGTGCCCATTAATGCATTTACTACTAACAGGCAGTTTAGCACAGAAAGTAGCAGAAATAAAACTCCTACTAGCACCAGAATCAAACAACACAGAAGCAAGAGTTTGATCTACTAGAAACGTACCTGACACAACATCGGGGTCCATCCTAGCCTCTTCCCTGGTCATCGTGAACGCTCTGGTGCTCGCTCTTTGCTCCTTAGTCCCGGTCTTCTTCCCTGCTCTGGAACTCTTAGCTCTCGGCTTCTTGCATTCCCTACTCATGTGGCCTACTTCACCACAGTTGAAGCACCTCCCCGCTCTGCAATCTCTAGAGATGTGGCCGGGCTTCCCACACTTGAAACAAACGTTAAGCCCCATCCTACACTCACCAGCGTGTTCCTTTCCACACTTCCCGCATCTCTTCACTCCTGAGCATGCAGCAACCACTCGGCGATCATCCATTCTAGCCTTCTTGTTATTCAGGGTGAAACCACCACGCCCAAACCGTTTCCGGTTCCGATCATCACCACCCGCCCTCTTTCCTTCGACCACCATCACCTCCCTCTCATCATACAACCTCCCGGCCAGGTCAACACTGATCTAAACGTACTTGGTTGGGCGGCGATCATGTGCCTACGAATATCTGCCGGCAAGCCCTGGATGTATCTTTTGATCTTTCATGACAAGGGTATCACCTGATCGGGCACCAGCCATGTCATCTCATTGAACTTAGTGGTGTATTGTTGATGTGTCATGGTCCCCGCCTCCAGCTACAGGAACTCCCTTTCCACCTTGTCCAACTCCCGATGAGGATAAAACTCCTCGATCACCAACTTATTCAGCTCACTCCACCTCATCCTGCCAATCGCCCTACTACCCTCGGCCTGGACAATGTTGTCCCACCAGCATAGAGCCGAGTCCACAAACGATTGAGTGGCGAATTTTACCTTCTGGTCCTCCTGGCACTTGCTGATCTCAAGAACAGCCTCCATCTCCCTCACCTATTGATGAGCAGCAGCAGTGCCATTACCATCAAAGGTAGGGGGCTTGAATCTTTGGAATGCCCCATAGTTACAGCCTCGTGCTGTCTCTGGCATAGGCTCCTCTTCCTCCTCTTCTTCATCGGTAGGGATCACCGTCTCAGTCTCGGGTTGTCCTCTCCCTGCCGAAGACCTGTTCCTATCCCTCCTCTCTCCTTCCCTACAGCCTTGATCACCTCGGTCACTACAGATGGTAGTATTGTCTGCATGACCTGATGAACCTCCTCCAAGACGGCCTCCTTCACGGAGGCTCTCAAGTTAGCACTCTCGTCACCACCCTCCGGATGAGGGGTCTCAGGCTCCTCATGGGTCACCTTCTCAACTCTGGGTCTACCTCTTTTGGCCCGTGGTTTTGCTCCACGTCCACCACGTGCTCCGCCTCGTGAAGCCTTAGAAGATCTACCTCCAGCCATTCCTAATCGCTATAAGATTCAAATGCTAACACGGTCATTCAAGGTAATAACTCAGTTTATGTCAAGTATAGTAAGTCCCTAATTACAGTGGCCAGTTGTGATTAGCCACTTACTTTACTTTTCACACCCCAAGCATTTCCTCTCATGACTACATTAGTATCTAAATCTGCTAAGGGCAAACAGATCAAATAACATGCACATATAACACCGGTTAACGTTAAAGAAAATACCTGATGGCACGCAGCTACTTGGATTGGCATCCCTTCCCTTTCCATCCCATTTTCAGTTTAAGTTAAGGTTATTTTTGAAAATATTTACCCATTTCACTAAAATTAAGACCCCGTTCCCGGGCACCTCACAGTTGGTCATTCATCGCACATAAAACATAAAATTATTTAAAACATAGCACCGGAAGTTAAACAAACCATTTCTTATATTTTAATGACGACTTTTGCAACATAATACAATGCTGTTAACTGTTACAAAATATTATAGATTACATTACATCACAAAAATGTCATTATTATACGAATGGATGCCATCACAAAATACCGAGTAGCTGCCCCCGTGCCATCCTCAGAACTATTACCCTTCTTTAAAAGTCAGCGTTGCTGAGTGAGTTCTAGTTTTATAATTAAAATACTTTACTTTCGCTAAAACCTTTCTTTACTTTCTTACGTGGTCATACATCATACGTACAGGTAGAGAGTATTATTTTTACTTTCATTAATATTCATCATTCTTCATCATATTCATAGCATGTTTTCATTTCATGCTTTTCATTAACATTCTCTTATTTACATTCTCATTCTTTCATAACGTACTCATTATCATTCTTTTACATTCATGCTTGTTACTTACTTACTTTTTTCTTTCTTTCTTTAGTACGTTACGTCATTCTTTTTACATTCATATGGATTGATGAACAATACCCCGAACATTGTGCACGAAGCTGATGCTGGACCTGTGGTAACTAAACATGAAAATCGTGCACGAAGCTGATCCAGTCACCTAGGGCAAGTTATCTCTCACGTTCATACATACCGTTTGGTCCTACCCCGAACATTGTGCACGAAGCTGATGGGACCTGGTGGTAATTAAACCACGAACATTGTGCATGAAGCTGATCCAGTCACCTAGGGCATACAAAGGGCCTTGTGAATCTCAAATATTGACCCTGTGTGCATCCTTTAGGGTAGCTATCCTGCATCACAGTTGAGCTGACGACACATGGTCGTGCACTCCTTTCATTTTGCTTGCAAGCCATTCGTTCGTTCATTACGTTTTACATTTCATCATTGTTATCTTTTCTTTCATTACGTTATCCTTATGTTCATTTATTCATTCATCATACTACGTTGACAGGATCTCAGCCTCTCGTTTGATCAATCAGAATGGTTGCAGCGGATTAGCACGAAATTAGCAATTAAATCAAGAATACAAAATGTTTTGCATGTAACAGTACAAACATAGAGAGAGAGAAGAGTTCTACGAAAAATTAATTTTCTATTACTCAACACGTTTCGGCAACTAAAACAGCATGGTTCACCATCCTTTTATAGGCAGCAAAAGGATGGTGATGATGTCCTTTGACAGGACATCAACCGATTATTAAAATTACAACTGATGGAACATAAAACTACTGAAGATGTCAACAACTGACATCTTCTTACAAAAGTGTTCCTATCTTACAAGTACTGAAAAAGTAAACTACTGAAAATCCTACAACGACTGAAGAACAAACTCTTCAGTCGTTTATAACTACTGATACTATAAGAGCTGAAGAACAAGCTCTTCAGCTGTTGTACAAACTACTGAAATAAAATTACAAAACTACTGAAAGGGAATAACCATCACAACAACTGAAGAAGACTTCTTCAGCTGTTGTGACAAACTCTGAATCTTCAACACTTGGTTCTTCAGACTTGGGCTTCAGATGATGTATCAGCTGATGACTTCAGTAGATGTCATCAGATGTTGTCTTCAGTCTTTGTCTTCAGACGTTGTGCATCAGTAGATGATCTTCAGTTCTTCAGTTCTTCAGCTTTTGATCTTCAGCACTTGTCTTCAGTACTTGAAGTCTTCAGTACTTTAGATCCTTCAGCTGTTGTACTTCAGATCTTTGATCTTCAGACTTTGCTTCTTCAGACTTTGTCAGAACAGCTGATGGAAGTCTTCAGCAGTTGTTGCAATGGCATGTGGGACTTAGAGGTTTTCCTAATCTTGGCTCATTGGTTCTTTTGGTCCAACAAACTCCCCCTGAACCAATGCAGCCAAAACCTCTAATTATTTGTTGTCCCACTTATTGTTGGCAGAAATATTGGTCTATTTCCTTCTAGATCAGATTAGAAGTTGACCCAGATAAGCACTGGCCTGAGAGGTAGTCTATAAGGTTTGATTGGCTGAGTATGGATGGGAGCTCTGTTTTGGGGAATTGGACACAGAGCTGTTGTCCCATCCATGAGATCTACCTCCCATGTACTAGCCGGTAGGATTCTCGGGTGTAGGCCTGAAGAAAATCATCTGCTCTTTTTGGTTAGGTCTTCAGGCTCACCTTCGAACAACCCTCCCGGCCGTACAGCTCTGAGACATACTTGGCCTGTCTCCCATTTTTGAGCTCAACTGTTGTTACTTGCCTATATGCAAACTCATCTGGATGTTTTCCTTCTAACAGCAAGTTGAGCTCATCCCTATGGAAGTTCTCAAGCCTCTTATAGACCAACCCTTTCCTAATCACCCTATTATCTAGCATTGTTTGGGGTGATTGGTTGGCTCTATAGGCTTTCTTGAACTCCTCTACTATTTCCCAGGGTGTTATTACAAGAGCCACAGAGATCACTTCATCTACGATTCTCTTAAGTTCTCTTGTATCTCACAGGAATAGCCTTTTGAACTATCCTGTGAGCCACCCTAGGATCAGGCCAAGTCCTCACTCTTTCCTTTTCATATTGAAAGATTTGTTAAGAGTGAAGAGTCTCAGAGCCTCTTTCTTCATGTTCATGATAGAAGTAGAAGCAGCATATGATTTGTCAATGCTTTTCAGCATTGCCTCATCGTGTAATCTTTGCTGCTCCTCTTCTTCTAGTTTTACCCTCACAGTGTCCATCTGTGAGGTGGGAGTTATGGTTTGGGATTTGGCTTTTGGTAGAGAGATAACTGCTGAAATGGGCAGACTATCCTCCTCATCCTCCTCTTCTTCTTCTTGCAGCCTCAACACCCTTCTCTTCTTCTGCAAGGGGGATCTTGGCTGCGGAGTTTTGATGGTGAAAGGATTGTTAGTAATCTAGAGATCAGAGATGTTTTAGTCTGTTTTGCTAACAGTGTCCTGTTCCCAGCACCGGCTTCTAAGAGGGCCTCAGCGACCAGTCATTTGGTGAAATCACCAGCTGAACAGATCTTGGCGGCTATAGCCAAGATTCTGTCCCTGGTCCATGCTTTAACATCAAGGACTGGCCTGTCCAGATACTTCGAAATGAATCTACTCATAGCCTCGAGTCTCTTTTTGTCCTCATGGCTATAAGTAGACCATCGGTGTTCGATCTCTCTCATTTCCATCTTCCTGAGCTCCTGATCTAGCATGGCAGTGTCCTTGTCAAAGCCTTGCCTGAACAGCTGATCAATGGCAGAGTCCATTGATTTGCTCTGCTCAGCATCAGCCTCCTTGACAAGGGCTGCTAGATCAGAGTCAATCTTTCTCCCTCCTTCTCTCCCTTTTTCTGATAAGTGACACTGAAATCCTTTTGGATTCCAGCACTTCTATAGGCTCACTCTCCTCCCTCACTTTCCTCTTCCCTTTCTCCCTCACCCTACTACTCTCCTCAGCCCTCTCCCTCTCAACCACCACCTCTTTCTCTACCTCTAACTCTCCCCTCTTCCTCTTAGATTGCACTGATGTCTCCCCTTTTTAGGTGCATTGGTTGGGGTTTGACAATCAGCAAGCGCCTTAGTAACTGCAACCTCCACCAGGGGTTGGATATAAGTGGGAAGCCTCTCATCAATGGTTTTAATGACTATATCTGTTAGTATGGGTGTGAGAGGCAGGGATTCTGGAGGATAGCATCCAGCTGCTCAGGGGGGTTCTGACCCTGAGAGCTAGTGCCAGAAGCAGGGGCTGGTGGCCGAGTTTGTGGGAGTGGCTCAGTGTTTGTGAGACCTTCGGGTGAAGGTGCCATCTGTGGGTTTGTGGTGGCAGATGGACTTCTATCTTGAGTCATTTGAGTAAGAAGCTCTTTGAGTCTACTTATCTCATCCTCCAAGATAGTATTTTGAGCAACTACATCAAAGAAGAAGCTCAGGTCATCATTAGTGTGAACTGAATCACCTGACCTCCTGACAATGTCAAGATGTACATGCTCTGAGTGTGGCTCAGAAATAGCATGTGCCCCTTCTTCATGGTATTGGGGACTTCCAGCCTCCGGATTGGATCCATCATCGGCAGTTTCCTCTGGTGAGGTCTTATTGATGTTACCAGCTTCACCCTGCTCAGATACTGATGCAGAGGAAGTGGTAGCCTCACCAGATTGTCCTATCTCCCTAGCCACACTGGGAGATTGGACTTGTGATTCTCTGTGCTGTGGGCTCCCACCGGCACTAGTATCCACCCCCTCTTCGGTTGGAGTCTCCCCAGTTGTGATGGGTTTCTGGGGAGAGGGTGGAGTGCTCAGATGGGTCAGCACTTTGGCTATCGCCAATGTAGGGCTTTGTGGGGCGGTCTCAGTGGTTGAGGGGCTTGAAGCAGTGTGCATAGGGGGAGGACTGTGCTTTTCAATGGCAGTCTTCTCAAGTGAGATAGACCCCAGAAGTGTGGCTGCCCCAGAAGTGGTTGCATCAGGCTCCTGTTGAGAGGAAGCCTGTGCGGTTGTGGTGGGTGGAGTCGTGGGATGCTGGGAGAATCGAACCAGCAGCCACATCCTGCCTTTGTGTTGCAGGGGCATCCTCAGGGGACTCATCTCCCTGAGTAGCCTTTTTGGGCTTCTTTTGGCTTTTGGCTTGGTGGGGACTTTGGATTTGGAGGTGGAGGCTGTGGTTCCTGCTGCGTGGGTTTTCGCAGCCGGCCAGCCTGTTTTAGGGATTGGTCAGAGTTGTGCCTGGAGTATACCTCGGCTAGAACAGCCATGGCAGGGACCCCAGTGCCAACAAATCCCTCAGCCTGAAGCTGGTTCTCTATTATGGCCATGATGAACCGAGGATACAAGATCCATCGGTTAGAAACTGGTTTTGTGGCCATATCCTTGATTTCCAAAAATATAATAGGTTGTTTTTCAAGGATAGAGAACAATACCTGTTGCCACCTTGTTGACATCTGGTCCCATGAAGAGGTTTGGGAGCCAGACACACGTTCACCATATGAAAAATGAGGCGTTGGGGATCAGGGAAGTGTTTCTTCAACAAGGTTGTGGCGGAGAGGTCACCCTGGTAGCGTTGGATGTGAAGGATAGATCCAGGGCGCCTTTGGGGTAGGAGGTTGTGTAGGTGGCATCCTCCAGCTTTAGGGTTTGGCGCAAGGTAGCTGGAGTGATAACCACTGGGGGTTGTTGACGGAGGACCGGAGAGAGACCTCGCCATCCTGCTCTCCGGTTTGGACGGTGATGTTCGTCCAAAACTCCGTCAGGGAGTCGGTGTAGATGGTAGGGTTCAAAAGGAATGCCGTTTGGTAAGGTGAGTCGTGCATCAGATCGACGGCATGGTGAAATTTTGGGCATAATGGTGATTTGGTGAGATGAGCGACACAGTTGTGTCGAGGTTTCAGTTGCATGGTCGCCATTAATGGTGTATGGGAAGTTCAGAGGTTTTGAAAGGTTAGGTCAAGTAAGGAGTAAATGCTCTGAACGTTGGGTATTTATAGGGTAGGGCAAAGGCTGAAAGAAAACTACTGAAGGTTTTGGTGTATTTATCAGTTGTTGTAACGACTGATGACGTGGTCTTAACCTTCAGTGGTTGTAACATCTGAGGACTTGGTGTTAGTCTTCAGTAGTTAAAACTACTGAAACCTTGGTTTTGTCCTTCAGATGTTGTAAACGGCTGAAGAGTTATTGTCAGTCTTTAGTAGTTATGAACTACTGAAGACCTAATATTCTTCTTCAGACGTTGTAACAACTGAAGACTTGGTGTTAGCCTTCAGTAGTTGTGAACTACTGATATCAGTAGTTGTGAACTACTGAAGACATGGTATTGTTTCAGTTGTTGTAAACAACTGAGGACTTGGTGTTAGCCATCAGTAGTTGTGAAACTACTGAAGACATGGTTTTGTCCTTCGGTTGTTTGGGTATGAAACAGCAGCTGTTGGCACCAGCTGATGAGAAATTACTCATCAGCTGTTTCCGTCAAATCAGTTGTTTCATGCTAGCCTCTACACTTACTCATCAGCTCTTTTGCTGACTTTCAGATGTTTCATTGACCCTTCAGCTCTTGTGAATATTTATGCCTTCAGCTCTTGTGATCAGGTAGTTCACAAGTGCTGATGAAATACTCTTCAGAGCTGGTGAACAAATTTTGTCTTCAGTACTTGTGTAAGATTACACATCAGTACTTGTGAGCAAAATTTGTTCTTCAGTACTTAGTTATTTGAAAATCATACATCAGTAGTTGTAATCCACCTCACTACATCAGTTATTTTCAATAAATAATGTACATCAGTACTTTGAGTCATTTTAGTCTTCAGTAGTTATGAAAGAGCTGAAGACTAAATTACTCATCAGTACTTATATTTGACCTTTGCTCATCAGTAGTTGTCAAGTAAGAGCATCAGCATTGGTCAAATTACTCTAGCTGCAGCATACCAAGCCTTAGTACCAAATTTTGGAATGTAGCACTATCTAAGGGCTTAGTAAAAATGTCTGCAAGCTCATCAGCACTAGGCACAAACTTAGGATCAATCAGACCTTTTTCATAGCAATCCCTGATAAAATGATGTCTGATCTCTATATGTTTGGTCCTAGAGTGCTGGACTGGATTTTTAACAATACAAAGAGCTAAAGCACTATCCATTAGTAATGGAGTCTTAGTCTCAGTAATGCCATAATCCAGAAGTTGATTCTGAAGCCAGAGTATCTGAGAGGTACAACTTGCAGCAGCAATGTACTCAGCTTCAGCAGTGGATGTAGCAATTGATGTTTGTTTGTTACTCGGCCAAGAAACTAAACAATTGCCTAGGAATTGGCAACCACCAGAAGTGGATTTTCTGGTGACTTTGCATCCTGCATAGTCACTATCAAGAAAGCAACTAATTTGCAAGAATGCCCAGTTGAATACCAAAGACCTAGTGATTGGGTACCTTGCAGATATCTAAAGATCCTTTTATTGCAATCAAATGGGATTCTTTAGGTGCAGCCTGAAATCTAGCACAAGCACATGTTGCAAACATGATGTCTGGTCTAGAAGCTGCAAGATACATCAAGGACCCAATCATACATCTGTAAAGGGTTTCATCAACCGCTTTACCTTTCTGATCTACATCTAGTTGTGTGATGCTGCTCATGGGAGTAGAACAGGGCTTACAGGTTTGTAAATCAAACTTATTCAACAACTCTTTGGTATATTTGGACTGATGGATGAAGATTCCATCATCCTGTTATTTGATTTGCAAACCTAGAAAGAACTGTAATTCCCCCATAGCACTCATTTCAAATCTTAGCTTCATGAGCTTTGTAAATTCATCACACAACTTTGGATAGAGGATGCAAAGATGATGTCATCTACATAAATTTGAACAATGGAGCTTATGTTCTCCCACAGTCTTGATGAATAAGGTTTTATCAATGGTGCCTCTAGTGAACTTATTCTCTAGAAGAAAAGTTGAGAGTGTCTCATACCAGGCTCTAGGTGCTTGCTTCAGCCCATAAAGAGCCTTATCAAGCTTGTACACCCAATCAGGATGTTTATTGTCCTCAAAGCCTGGTGGTTGACACACATAAACCTCTTCTTTTATTTTCCCATATAGGAAGGCACTTTTGACATCCATTTGATAAACCTTAAGACTGTGAAAGGCAGCATAAGCTAAGAACAGTCTGATTGCTTCCAGTCTGGCCACAGGAGCAAAGGTCTCATCATAATCGATGCCTTCCTCTGTGCAAACCCTTGAACAACCAGCCTGGCCTTGTTCTTGACAATTTGGCCCTTCTCATCTGTTTTGTTCCTAATACCCACTTGGTGCCTATAGCACACTTACCTTTGGGTAAAGGAACAAGCTCCCACACTTGCTGTTTCTTGAACTGAAGAAGCTCAAGCTGCATAGCTTCCACCCATCCATTGTCTCTTAAAGCAATATGATAGTTCTTTGGCTCTTGCTGACTGATGAAGAGAGCATAGAAGCAGAAGTTGGACAATTGATTCCTGGTTGAAACTCCAGCATGGATATCACCAATGATTTGCGATGTGGGGTGATTCTTGAGCTCTTGATAGACTATGATATCTGTGCAAGTGTTTGTAGACCCATCAGCAGCAACAGATGGTGATGGAGATTCCTGAAACCATGTAGAAGATGGCAGCTCAAACGAAGTAGAGCAAGCAGAAATCTCATCAGCATTTGTAGTGGATGGAGCTGCTGAGGCTACAGGAGCATCAGGTTCAGTGGACTCAGGCAGGTTGTCACTAAACCTAAAGAGGTGAGTACTGACTACATCATCATCAGTACCACCAGGTGGAGATCTGTTGACAGGCTCAACAGCTGGAGGTTGATAAGGAACATATTGCAGTATGTCCAGATCAAACAACTCCACAGGGTTTTGTGGAATTTGTCCTTTGGAGATTCATTGAACTTAACATGCAGAGTTTCTTCAACCACCTTTGTTCTACAGTTGAAGACTCTGTATGCCTTGCAAGTTGATGAATAACCAACAAAATACCCTGCATCCACCTTACTAGCAAACTTCTAGAGTGGGTTGCTAGTGTTGAGAATGAAACATGGACACCCAAAGGCTCTAAAGAATGAAATCAGAGGAGCCAAATGATGAAGAACTTCATAAGGAGTCTTCATCAACCTCTTATTCACTAAAGCTCTATTCTGTACATAGCAAGCTGTATTGACAGCCTCAGCCCAAAAGGTCAGTGGCAACCCTGAGTCAGCCAACATGGAACTTGCTGCTTCAATGAGAGTCCTGTTCTTTCTCTCCACCACTCCATTCTGCTCAGGAGTTCTAGGAATACTAAACTGCCTTCTAATTCCCTTGGACTGGTAGAAGTCATCAAGTGTGTGGTTTCTAAACTCTGTTCCATTGTCACTTCTCACACACTTGACCTGTAGGGAATACTGCTTTTCTATAAGTAACACAAAGTTCATTATAGTCTTGGCTGCTTCATCCTTGGAGTGCAAGAAGAAAGTCCATACAAACCTGGAATAATCATCCACAATTACTAGGCAGTATTTCTTCTTTGCCATGCTCATCACTCTGACAGGACCAAAGAGATCCATGTGCAGGAGCTGCAAGCAGGCAGTGGACTTTGGTTCTTCTATTGAAGGGAATGAAACTTTGTGTTGTTTTCCTTTCAAGCAAGCAGTGCAGTCATCTTCACACTTGAACTCCTTCAGAGGCAATCCTCTAACTAAACCATGGCTTATCAGCTGATTCATGTTCTTGAAATTAACATGACCCAGCCTTCTATGCCATAGTGTAGACTCTTGAGGAGAGGCCTTGGAGAATAGGCAAGGATGGCCTTTTAGATCTATCTTTATGGAAAGATCTAAGGCATACACTCTTCCTGTCCTGTTGGTCTTCAGGAGAGTGTGTTCATCCAATGCCTTGTCAATCAAACTCAGAACTTTGGATGACAGAATCCGACAGTTCTGGCTTGTGAAAAGGGCAACATGGCCTTTGTCACACATTTGACTGACACTCAAGAGATTGTACTTGAGATTCTCCACATGGTTAACATCATCAAACCTTATTTCCCTATTGAAAACAAAGCCTTTTCCGATGATGTAACCCTTTGCATCATTGCCAAAGGAAACAAATCCCTTCTTTCCTTGAGAGTAGTCATTAAGAAGGGAGCTGCTTCCTGTCATGTGCATGGATCCTCCACTGTCTACATACCAGATGCTTCTATGGCATGTTGAAGAACCCTGCAAACACAACCATGTGTTAGTTAGTCTTAGAGACCCAAACCTGTTGGTTTTGGGTCTGTTTTCAACTACAGGTGCAGCACTAACAGGTGTGTTATGTGTGACAGCCTGAGGTGAAGAAGATGGTGCAGAAGAGGAACCCTTTGGCTTGGACTTCCTTTTCTGTGGTTTCAACACAGGAGCATCTAAGTGGTTGACTCTTCCCACTAGTTGCTGAACCATCATCACCAGCTGTGTCTGATTTTGTGATAAAGCCTTCAGCTCTTCAGACATATTGGAGTTTGCTGATATTGGATTCCTATGTTGTACCATCTTTTTCTGAGCAACCTCAGCTGTTGCCTGAGTAACCCCTACCTTTTTAGATTTAGCTTTGGGCTTAGGGATTTCAGGCTTGGATGTTGCTAGTACAAACTTGGTTTCAAACTCATTCTTCGTTTTATTGATGTCCACATTGATTTTCTCCTTCTGTTTGAGTTTGGAACCCCTTTTGTACCAGCAATCATCAGTAAGATGATTGAACAAGCCACATATCTCACATGGCTTCTTCTTCATCTTATGCTGATCATCAGCTGAAGAGGATGTAACTACTGAAGACTTGTTCTTCAGCTGTTTCCCATCAGTACTAGCAGTTTTCTTCCTAGTGCCTGCTTTCCTGGTATCCTCTTTAGCTGTCTTCAAACCTTTCCTACTGTTAGTTTTCTTCTCTTTAGTGCTAATAGTTTGAGGTTTGAACTTCAGATGTTGTCACTTGCTCTCCAGTACCTTCAGTACTTCTAGTGACAACACCTGAGTTGATCAGCCTTTTGGTCATGTGACAGTCAGCATTTGAACATCAGCTGTTGTAGCATTAGCTGATTGGTTTTGACAGGAGTTAATGCTGACTTCTATCTCTGATGATGCTGATTCAGAAGATAGTAGGTCACATGATGAGAAGGATTGGTTATTGCTCTCCTCATCAGATTCAACTTCTGCTCTTGAAGTGAAATCTGTAGGAGGAGAAGTGTGATTATAACCAATGCCAAACTTCACATTGGAAGCTGATTGCTTACTAAGAAGCATTTCAAAACCCTTGCATGATTGCACCCATCGATCACACTCAACTTGGGTGGTTGCAAGAGTTTCCTTGAGGTCTCTATACTTCTCTAGAAGTACATCTTCCCTAGCTTTATCATCTTTGATTTGGCATTTAAGCTTGTAAATCTCATCATTTTTATCTTTTAGTGCAGCCTCAAAATCAGCTTTTCTTTTGGAAATAATGTGCTCAAGCTCAAGATTTTTATCTACTAAAGCTACATTTGCTTCTCTAATAGAAGCAAATGCTGCTATGCATGATTCAGAACAAAGCATGGCTTTAGCCTCAGTGGATACCTGAGATGAGGCATTGGATGATGACCCCTCAGCAGAATCAACGGCCATCAGAGCAAGATTTCCAAAAGGTTGGTCACCACCATGTTGACCAGCACCTTGGAGTAGTTGTTCCTGACCAGATAGCTCATCTGGTAGACTACTCCAGTCAAAACACTTGGGGTGAAAAAGCTGTGTTGTTGAGGTTGTGTGTGATGATGAGATTGGGAAGATTGAGGCTCAGGAAGAGCATGAGGTGGTTGAGCCGAGGGTGCTTGAGTTTGACTAGGCTGAGGCATGTAGTAACAGGGGTAAGGATATGGCATATGACTGTGGCACAAAATAAGCAGGTGGTGCCTGTGCTTGTGATGGATGGCCAGAACTGGAGGAAGGTTGCCCTCTGTGCTGTGAGCTATTGCTGGGAAAAGTCACAAAGGGTGCAGAGGAGTTAGATCCAGATGATCTACACTCTCTTGCAAAGTGTCCAAGCCTTTGGCACTTGTGACACCTCAACTTGCTCTTGTCAAAACCAACTTTGGTTTACTAGAGAGTCCAGGGAATTTCCTACCAGTTCTCTTGTAGAACTTTTGAGAGCGGATATTTATCATTGCCATTTGGTTCAAAATATCCATCTCTTCCAGATCATCATCTGGAATGCCCTTCAAGTCCTCCATCAGAAAACACAAGTTGTCACCACTACCTCCTGAACTACTAACACCAACAAAAGCTTGTTCTGAGTTGGTAGAGAAATCAATATGCTCATCATAAGAACTTTCTGATGAAGCATATTCTGAGCTTATCAAGGCAGCATTACCTTGGAGTCATCAGCGAGCTTGCCAGAAGTGGACAACTTCCTCTTTTGCTCTATCTCTCTCTCAAAAGTGAGCAGTTTCCCATGAAGTTGGGTGAGAGATAGAGTTTCCAGGTCTGCACTGGAGCGTAGGACAATGGTATAAGTGTCCCATCTCTCAGGCAGTGACCTGAGGAACCTGTTGTTCATCTGGCTGTTGGAATACTCTTGTTTGACCATCTTCAGCTCAGAGATCAAACAAGAGAACCGCTCAAACTGCTGGGTCAGAGTCTCACCCTTTCTATATGAGAATGTCTCATATTGTTAGGCGAGGATTTCCCTATTATTTGCTAAGACCGAATCAGTTCCTCCAAATTGTTCCTTTAGAGCAACCCATAGGTCATGAGCAGACTCATGATGCAAGAGCCCTGAATAAATCTCATTAGGAATAGCCATGGCTAAAATTCCATGGGCTCTAGCATCAATTTCGAACAGCTTTAGATCTTCGTCCGAATATTGTTCAGGTTTCTTCGCAACCTGTTCATTAGATTCAGGGACGCTCACCATGGGCTTGTATGGTCCATGCACCACTGACTTCCAACAACCAGCACTATTGACAGCCAAGTGGTGAAGCATACATCTTTGCCATATGTTATACTCATTCCTCACAAGCATCAGAGGCTTGGTTGAGGAACCAGTATTGTGAGGATCATTAGTTGGTGTCGTCATCTCAGGTTTTAGTCAAATACAAGTTTAAGCAAGACAAACGTAACTCAAGACCACCAGAGAACCTCAAGATTTTGGTCGGAAACAGCAGAAACTCACTCTCTATGGCTAATTCTTGCAAATTGCTAATTTGATCAAACGTAGAGATCAAAAGAGCAGTTTCAAATGATCAATAGTGAAATCGATCAATGATTAACCTGCTCTGATACCATTTGATAGGATCTCAGCCTCTCGTTTGATCAATCAGATTGGTTTGCAGCGGATTTAGCACGAAATTAGCAATAAATCAAGAATACAAAATGTTTGCATGTAACAGTACAAACATAGAGAGAGAGAAGAGTTTTGCAAAAAATTAATTTTTCTATTACTCAACACGTTTCGGCAATTAAAACAGCATGGTTCACCATCCTTTTATAGGCGGCAAAAGGATGGTGATGATGTCCTTTGACAGGACATCAACCGATTATTAAAATTACAACTGATGGAACATAGAACTACTAAAGATGTCAACAACTGACATCTTCTTACAAAAGTGTTCCTATCTTACAAGTACTGAAAAAGTAAACTACTGAAAATCCTACAACGACTGAAGAACAAACTCTTCAGTCGTTTATAACTACTGATACTATAACAGCTGAAGAACAAGCTCTTCAGCTGTTGTATAAACTACTGAAATAAAATTACAAAACTATTGAAAGGGAAAAAACCATCACAACAACTGAAGAAGACTTCTTCAGCTGTTGTGACAAACTCTGAATCTTCAACACTTGGTTCTTCAGACTTGGGCTTCAGATGATGTATCAGCTAATGACTTCAGTAGATGTCATCAGCTGTTGTCTTCAGTCTTTGTCTTCAGACGTTGTGCATCAGTAGATGATCTTCAGTTCTTCAGTTCTTCAGCTTTTGATCTTCAGCACTTGTCTTCAGTACTTGAAGTCTTCAGTACTTTAGATCCTTCAGCTGTTGTACTTCAGATCTTTGATCTTCAGACTTTGCTTCTTCAGACTTTGTCAGAACAGCTGATGGAAGTCTTCAGCAGTTGTTGCAATGGCATGTGGGACTTAGAGGTTTTCCTGATCTTGGCTCATTGGTTCTTTTGGTCAAACATACGTAAAGTAATAACATAATATATAACGTATTTTACAATATAATACAAATATGTTTAATCATTATTAAAAGATAACACATCATACGTACTGTACACTATTCATACATTTTATACCCATCATACATCATACATACAACCCATAACCCTAATACATCTCATAATTATACTCAAATTAGGTAATCATTACCCATAAGTCAACCTTAGTCAAAACCCTAGACTTTCTGTTTTTCCCAGATTTTCAGAAAATTATTCTAAGGGTCTAGACGCATGGGCACTATTTGAGCGTTTCTGCCCTGTTCAGATGTTTTGCCACTATACAGATGTCTTGACTTAACTTAGTCTCTGTTTCACTTAGACGCATGGTCCTGTTTAGGCGCATGGGCCCTATTCAGACGTTTGGGTCTACACTTGGCCGTTTTCTTACTTAGACGCATGGGCCTTGTTGAGACGCATGGGCCCTGTTCAGACGGTTGGGCATATTGGGCGGTTGGAAACACTTAGGAAACTAAGCCATTGGACGCATGGTCCACTGTTTAGGCGCATGAACAACTAACTTTTCCATAATCAACATAAATCAGTTCCATTTCATCTTAAATCATAATCTAAGCCTACTATTAGCATCCTAAGCATCATAACATGAACATACACACCTTTGTATCCGAAAATTTCACCCACCCACATGCAATTCACACATACATACATACGGGTAAAACCTATTTTTATAAAAACATATACACATGCATTTTCTAGCCCAAAATTGTTTAAAACATGTTAAAAAGGGGGATTCTAGAACTCACCTTTGTTGTTTTCGAGCTTATACCCTTCTCTTGAGTTTCCCAGATGGTTCTAGCACCTAACACACACACATATACAACCCGAGCACACAATCACATTTATAGGCACATAACCAGTCTAGAATCGTCTAAAGCCTCAGAAATTTGAGAATTCTTACCAAAACCTTCGAACTTCTTGTTTCTTCTAAAATTCCTGAGAGTTTCTGCTCTCTCTCTCTCTACAATCCGAATGAAGAGTTTTGTGCAGACTAAAATGGGCGGCCATGCCACCTTTATTCATAAACTTTTAATCTTTTTGTCCTTTTGACACTTTTAACCCCTCTACTTGGGTTAAATTACATTTTCCTTCCTTTCCTTTGCTTTTATTCTTCGTTTTTACCTAAGAAAAATAATCGGATGTTACACGAGGTATATAGGACCTTTCCAAATCATTACTCGAGTAGGATAGGTGGCCTATAGGTTGAACTACCAGATGAGTTAAGTGGAATTCACCCGACATTCCATGTATCTCATCTGCGGAAGTGTTTAGCAGACAAGGATATGGTTGTACCACTGGAAGATATTGAAGTAGATGAACGACTCAATTATGTGGAACAACTAGTGGCGATCATTGATCGTAAAGAGAAAAGGTTAAGGAATAAAGTGGTTCCTCTTGTGCGTGTACAGTGGGAGAATGGGAAGGGATCCGAGTCTACGTGGGAGACTGAAGAAGAGACGAGGCAACATTACCCTCATCTGCTTGAGGAATAACAGGTTTTGGGGACGAAACCTATATAAGGGGGGTGGACTCATAACACCCGGTTATTTTTAAAGTTATGAAGGAAGGAATAAAAGTAAAGGAAAAGAAAGAAAAGCTATAAGACCTAAGTTGAAGGGTTAAAAGTGTCAAAATGACAAAATATCAAAAAGTTTGTACAAAAGTGGGCATGGCCACCCACTCTTGCCTGCACACTTTTCCCGTTTTGTTAGAGAGAGAGAGAGAGAGAACAGAAAACTCTCAGAAGTTGTAGAAGAAAGAGAATTTGAAGTTTTTGGTAAAAATTCTTGGTTTTGTGATGTTATAAATAGTTCAAGTCTCGGTTATATGCTTAAAGGTGTTATTGTATGTTCGGGTGGTGCATGTGTGTGGGTTTTAGTGTTAAACACGACTAAGAAAGCTCAAGAACAGGGTTCAAACTCGAAAGCGGCTAAGGTGAGTTCTAGAACACACTTTTTATCATGCTTTGAACAACTTTAGGGATGGAAAATGCATGTGTGCATGTTTTTATAAAAATAAGTTTCTACCCGTATGTGTGTGTGAATGTGTATATGGGTAGGTGTATGTTTTGGGTGTAAACGATGTTATGGTTATGATTAAGAATGTAATTTGTTGCTTAGAATGTAAGAACTAAGCTTAGAACATGTTAGATTTGGATTTGGGACTGAAAACAAGATGATTAGCAAAAGTTAGTTGCTCAAACGTCTAAACAGTAGTCCATGCGTCCAACGGTTTAATTTTCTAAGTGTTCCCAACCGCCCAAAAGCTCAACCGTCTAAACAATGCCTAACCGCATAAGTGCCCATGCGCCTAAGTAAGGCCCATGCGCCTGAATAGTACCCAAACATCTGGAATATTGACTGTGTTAGGCCCAAACGCCTGAATAGTGCCCATGCACCTAAATAGGCCCATGCGTCTAAGTGAAAGATGACTAAGTATAAGTCGGACGTCTACATAGTGGGAAAACGTCTGAACAGGGTAGAAACGCCCGAACAGTGCCCATGCGCCCAGAAACTTAGAATATTTTTTGAAATTTCAGGAAAAACAGAATGTCTAGGATTTTGACCAAGTTGACTTATGGGCAATAATTACCCATTATAAGCATGATTATGGAATGTCTTAGGGTTATGAAATGAATGAATGATGTATGTTATGTATAGCGTGTTATCTTTTAATGATGATTAAACGTATTTATATTATATTGTAAAATATGTTATATATTATGTTATTACTTTACGTAGTATGACAAACAAACGAAAGAACGTAAAGAATAACGCAATGAAAGGAAAGATAAAAATGATGAAAAGTAAAATGTAACGAACGAAAGAACGGCTTGCAAGCAAAATGAAAGGATGTGCATGACCATGTTGTTGTTAGCTCAACTGTGATACGGGTTAGCTACCCCAAAGGATGCACACAGGGTCAATCATTGAGATTGACAAGGCCCTTTGGTATGCCCCAGGTGACTGGATCGGCTTCGTGCACAATGTTTGTGGTTTAATTACCACAGGTCCAGCATCAGCTTCGTGCATAATGTTCGGGGTAGGACCAATTGGTTTGAATGAATGGGAGAGATGACTTGCCCTAGGTGACTGGATCAGCTTCGTGCACAATGATCGTGGTTTAATTACCACAGGTCCAGCATCAGCTTCGTGCACAATATTCGGGGTATTGTTCATCAATCCATATGAATGTAAAAGAATGACGTAACGTACGAAAGAAAGAAAGAAAGGAAACAAGTACGAAAGTAAAAGAATGTTAATAAGTACGTTACGAAAGAATGAGAACGAAAGTAAGAGAATGTTAACGAAAAGCATGAAATGAAAGCATGCTATGAATATGATGGTGAACCATGAATGTTAAAGAAAGTTAAAAGTAGTATTCTCTATCTGTACGTATGATGCATGATCACGTATGAAAATAAAGAAAGGTTTTTAACGAAAGTAGAGTATTTTATTTATAAAACTAGAACTCACTCAGCAACACTGACTTTTATGTTTTTTCCAGTTGGCAGGTAAAAGTTACTGAGGATGGCATGGGGCAGCTACTTGGCATTTTTGGGATGGCATCCATTCGTTTAACAATGACATTTTTGTGATGTAATGCAATTATAATATTTTGTAACTTTAACTGTATTGTATTACTTTGCAAAAGTCGTCATTAATATATATATATATATATATGAAATGGTTTTAATTAATTTTCGCTGTGATGTTTTAATTAATTGTATGTTTTACGTGTGATGAATGACCAACTGTGAGGTGCCCAGGAACGGGGCCTTACACGTTGTGTGGCTTTGAATAATCTTAACCCTCACATCTCAATGTTTCCACCGTTAAGGTTGGGGTGTGACAATATGTGTCATTATTTTTCCAAAACCCTTGGGTCAATTTGTTGTTTGAGCACTTAGAGTTTGTTAAGTTTTTCTAGTTACACGTACTTATGTACTCATGAGTTCTAGGTAACCTTTTACGGGTTGAATTTCCACTTACCGTTAGCTTCGCTTATATTGTTCATTTACGCACCAGGCGAGTTCAATGCCCCACTTTTATATACTCTTTTTTTGGGGGAGATAGCATACGTTTTACAAACACCTTAATATTATAAGTGTAAGGATAAACAATAATAACGACCTTCTTAATTGTGGTTCTTAATTACGGTTCTTAAGTCTCTTGTTCATTAGCTTCATGATATGTGAGGGGATTTGATGTACATGGTTCCTCAGTGTTAGTCGTATTTTTATTATGAGAAACTGGTGAATCAATAGATGGTTCACATGGCTGGCTTATAGGCACTGGTAGATGAATGATCGGTGCCACTTCAGTTTCTTCATGAATATCTATTTGTCTACCACCATCACTCCTATTTAAGTTTTAAACTCAAGGAATTCAGCATTTCTAGTTTCAGCAATTCTAGTGGAATGGGAAGGGGAGTAAAATCGGTACCCTTTTGAACGTTCAGGATATCCAAAAAAAAACAACTAATGGTTTTCATATCTAATTTCTTGGACTGTGGATTATAAGTTTAGCTTCAGCCGGACATACCTATACTTTAAGATAATTCAAATTAGGTTTCCTTCTTGTCCATATTTCAAAAGAAGTCTTAGGGACATACTTAGAAGGAACCTGATTAAGTATGTGGATGGCTGTTTTTAATGTCTCAGTCCAAAGAAATTCAGGGAGATTACAGTTAGCCAACATACTACGTACCATATCCATTAGGTTACGGTTGCACCTTTCAGATCTCACAACTTTTATTTTTTGGTCTAGTTGATTCTCAACTTTAGCCTTAAAAGTTTCGAGAGATTCAGAATTTTCATGGATAAAAAACAAGTACATACAACGAGAATAGTCATCAATGAAAGTAATAAATGACTTATGCCCTCCAATACCTACAGAAAATAGCATGTTCATTCTTCTCGTGATATGTTGCCTAATCTTTGATGCCATAATTTAGAAGACTTCTCCGTATTTCTTTTTTCTTTTATTTCTCATTAAATTGTCTTCTATGTTATAAGACAACAAGGATTTCGAAAATTTATGATCTAGACAACTTATAAAGGTCTTCATCCAATATACCACAACCAACAATATGGGAATTGGAACTTAAAATACATCTACCATGTCCAAAAGTAAATATATATATATCATTATCCAATTTTGGAACATAAATTAAGTTTCTAGTAAAGTTGGTACATATAAGGTTTCTAGTAAATTTAAAATGAAGCCCCCTTCAAGAACTAAAGAAATATAAGGTTTCTAGTAAATTTAAAATGAAGCCCCCTTCAAGAACTAAAGAAATAGTCTACACTACTTCCACCCTAGCTACCAAGCCATTTCCCACTTTAACGGTTCGTTGTTTTCTTGCCAGCTTCCTTATTTTACGGAATCCCTGTAAGAGTTAGAGATATGTATAGTGGAGCTAGAGTCAAACCACCATGTATTATAGGGAACATTAACATTAAATGATTCATAAATCATATAGTTTAGGGCAATACCTTTCTTTGCTAACCATTCTTTAAACTTTGGACAATCCCTTTGAGTGTGCCCTGTTTTTCTGGTAGAAACGACATTTGGGAGTGCCTTTGAATGTGGTAGTACTTACTCTAGGGGTAGAAAACTTATTAGGTTTTGATTTAATTCCCATTTCACTCTTGCCTTTAAATAAGCCCTTCTTCTTAGAGTCAGGAGTGGTTAGATGAATAACATCATGTTTTTTAGTTTTAAGCATTCTTCTTCTTGAGCACACATGGCAATCAGTTCGCTCATCTTCCATTTCTCCTTTTGAGTGGTATAGTTAATCTTGAAAACATCAAACTGGGAAGGAAGAGATGTCATAATAAGTGAACTAAAAATCCTTCACTGATTTTCATGTCTAGAGATTCAATTGGTTGGCGATGTCAGTCATCATCATGACATGCTCACGCACACCACCAACCCCATTATACTTGGTTGTTAACATTCAAAGGATTAGAATACCAACATTGGTCTTTGAAGTACCCTCTCCTCAACCAAGTTCAAGTAAACCTTAGCATTATCAGAATCAGGGATCGCTCCCCGAATGGTTGGAGATATGGAATTCTTAATTATCATGAGTGACATTCTATTAGAGCGCTTCCACTTATCATAAGTTTTCTTTTGTTCTATGTGTAATCATCGGTGACAGCAGGAGGAGCATTATGTCTTAAGAATAATCAAGATCCATAAATCCAGTGTCAACTTAACTTGTTCTACCCAAGTACTAAAGTTATTTCCATTTAAAGGTTCGATTCCATGCAAATAACCAGAACCTACTTGTAACGTAGATGCTGATGCATGTAAAGAATAAGTAATATGCTCAGTTATAACTATACAAAACATAATTGGGATACAAACATAAAATATATCAGATAAGAAATAAAAAAAACTTATTACTAACACCAAATAATAGGTACGAATACACATCACGCTCAACTATTAGCATCTCGTTGGTTCAGTTAACAATTGAACTTAAAATGTTAAATTATGAAATTTGGTAAACACATGTGTCACAAAGCACCGTTGGGTAAGATGTAATAAATATGCTTATTTCCATTATTCAAATTATTAAAACATTACCGTTGGATTCATGAACTAATAGCTTAAACAATGTACGTTAAGTGAATTAGTTTTAATGCTCATATTGACTCGAACAGCTTCCCGTTGGTTCCACCATTCAAATCATTAAAGCATAAGTCATTCAAGATGTCAAGATGGTTAATGAGAATGAGAACACTTATAAACTAATGAAGTCATAATATTTACATATATGCATATATTTCAAAACCATCGTATTATATTTCATGAAAACTTAATGAAATCATGCCATGATTTCAAGATACAGTTCAATATTTGAACTTATATAATTAAATATGCCATCTAGAGAATTAAAGTTACGTGATTCATAATAAAGAATAGAATAAAAATGATCCTTTTTGTAACCATAGTTTATACAAACAGACTTGAAATGATAGAAAGAAATGTTTTGTTAATGGGTGAAAAGTATTCATAAAAAGAATCCTAGTTGTTCTTCGAGGTATGAAATTATTAAATAATTTCTCATGCAAAACAAAATTCAGTGAAATCACTTTCCAATATATAATTATTCAAAACCCAGAAAGTCATATTTATCCAAACTGAATTTCAATTGCATCAATAACAATGTAATTTATCCCCTCAAAATTAAAATCACCCATTAGTTTCATATGTACGCCTCGATTACTTCTCATTCCCTGATGAATACAAGTAGGGAAGGAAAAGATAAATTGATAATTTAACAAATAAACTCCTGAATCTTTTAACCACCAATATTTACATATTAGCCCTTAGAATATTATATCCGCGAAATCATATATCCCAAGTATTAGGACCATACACTCATTATCCAAATAAATGCTAAATAGTCAAAAGACCACATAATTATTTCTAACATTATCACCTATAGCCACGGTGGCACTTTGTCGTCGCTATAGCCTCTCTAAATTGTAATTAATTATAAATAACTCACCAAATCAAAAGCACTAGTAGACCGCGAAAAAACTTCATTGTCTTTAAAAAGGTTCTAAGAACCTATCTTAAGGCTGAATGTAAAAAATATGTAACGTCCGGATATTTTAAAAAATGTAAAAGAAGAATAAAAAGAAGGAAATGTAAGTTGACCCAAGTTGAGGGGTTAAACATGTTCAAAGTACAAAATATTATATAATTTTGTACAAAAGTAACATGGCCGCCCATGCCATGTTACTTTCCACCTGTATGTCGAATTCTAGAAGAAAAAGAGCTGAGAGCTCTCGGATTCTTGAAGAAGAACAAGAAGAAAACCGGATTTAAGGTAAGATTTAGTGTTTTTAAGTTGTTCTTAGCTAGAATTAGCCTCGGTTATATGTTCTTATATGTATATGTGTTCGGATTTGTATATTTTAGACACATCTAGTTGTTCGAATTCTTTAGAGAGTTCAAGATTTAGAGTTGGAGTTTGGAAGCAACAAAGGTGAGTTCTAGACCTCGTAATTTTACATGTTTTAACACTTTTAGGGCTGAAAATGTATGTAACACCATTTTTACAAAAGTTGTTTGAGTACTTGTATATGTCTATGTACGCATGATGATGTTTTTATGGTTGTTAGGTGTTAGTTATGCTTAGAATGGTGTTATTAAACTTTGAATATGTAGGAAGAATGATTGGGACTAATAATATGTTAGAAATATGCTAAACAGGTTGCTCAACCGCGTAAACAGTACCCCAACCGCCTAAAATGTGCCTCAGAAACTTCTAAGTCAGCCCATACGCCCAAACAAGTCCCAACCGCCCAAACAGTGCCCCATCATCTAGAATATGCCTTAGAAATTCTAAGTGTAAGCCCATGCGCCTGAACAGCAGCCCATGCGTCTAAGATTTAGAGCCAGACGCCTAAGTATGGACCAAACGTCCAAATAGTGCCCATGCATCTGAGATGGTCCAAACGCCTAAGTGTTAAAACGCCCAAATAGTGCCCATGCACCTAAACAGGCCTCATGCGCCTGCATAGTGCTCATGCGCCTAGAACACTTGGAACATTTTCTGAAATTTTGAGAAAAACAGAATCATTAAAGTTTGACCTAAGTTTGACTTAGGGTTTTTAATTGCTATTATATTTGCATTATTATAAGTTGTTCCTGTGATCATAATAATTAGCATTGTGTGACTTATGTGGTGTGTTTATGATCATAAATGCAAGTATTATCATTAACAAAGTGAAAGAGTAATGATAAAGAGAAGTGGAACTTAATTAAAATGTCAAAAAGTCTATCAAGCATATAGGAGTTGCACGACTATGTTGTCGTTAGCTCAACTATGATGCGGGTTAGCTACCCTAAAGGATGCACACAGGGCCAATCAATTGAGATTGACGGACCTTTGCAGCATACCTTAGGTGAATGGGTTAGCCTTGTGTACAGTGATCAGAGCCCATTGAGAGACCAGAGGCCCAGCACCAATTTTCCCGCGCATATAGTTTAGGGTATTGCTCATTGGTCCATATAGACAGTGAAAGATAAAATTAAAAGAGTACGAAATGAATAAAGGCATACAGTAGAGAAAGAAAGCATTACCTTGTTGTATAGTTAACGCGTGCTCACGTACAAGAGTAAGAGATGTATTTTTACAAAAAGAGTATTTTCATATATATACATTACACAAGGTATTTTAATACTTTTAAAACTAGAACTCACTCAGCAACGCTGACTTTTATACATTTTCAGTTGGTAGGTAATCGTTGCTGAGGATGGCATGAGGGTTAAGTTACTCAGCAGGGAAAGACTGACATCCATTCCTATGTTAAGATATTGTTGTTTTGTAATGCAATTAAACAATCTTTTGTAACTTGAACTTTATTGTATTGCTTAACAACAGTATCTTTTAATAATAGAGAATATCTTTTGCTAACATAATTCCGCTGTTTATTTAATGAAATGTATATTAATTTGTTTTATATGCAATGAATGACCAATTATGAGGTGCCAGGGAACGGGGCCTTACAAGTTGGTATCAGAGCCATAGCTTAAGTGAATTGGGTAAATTATTTTCAAAACCTAAACTTAAACTAAAAATGGGACAGGTAGAGGGATGTCAGCTCGAGTAGCTACGTGCTATCAGGTATGTCTTTTATAAATGTTAAACGGTATTATGTGCGTGTGCTATTTGACTTATGTGTTCTTAGTAGATTTAGATATTGATGTAGTCAGGACAGGAAATGCTTGGGGTGTGAAGAGTAAATTAAGTGGCTAATCACAACTAGCCACTGTAATTAGGGACTTACTGTACTTAACATAAACTGAGCAGTTGCCTTGAATGACTGTATTAGTGTTTGAATCTTATAGTGTTTAGGAAATGGCTGGACAAAAATCTTCCAAGGCTTCTAGAGGCATAGGTCGGCCACGTGTGACTAGGAGTAGTGCTAAGGCTCCTGAGACGACTGATGAGAACCCTAAGGTTCATGGTCGAAGTGAGGAGAATGAGAATGCTAGCCTGAATGCCTCAGCTAGGGAGGCGATTACTGATAAAGTGCACCAGGTCATGCAGACAGTCTTACCGTCTCTGTGAGGAGCGAGGAGAGAAAGGAGAAGGAAGATAGGAAAGGGTCAACAGGAAAGGGAAGCAAGGGGGAGGAGGAACGACTGGAGCCTGAGACCGTGCTGTCCAATGAAGAGGAGGATGATTTAGTGGAGGTGACGACCAAGGGGTGCAGTTATGGGGCATTCTAGAGGTGCAAGCCCCCGACCTTCGATGGCAATGGTAATGCTGCTGCCGCTCACCGCTAGGTGAGGGAGATGGAGGCAGTGTTGTAGATCAGTGAGTGTCGTGAAGACCAGAAGGTGAAGTTCGCGACTCACTCTTTTGTTGACTCAGCGTTGTGTTGGTGGGACAACATTGTCCAAGCTGAGGGTGCTAGATCCATCGGGAAGATTTGATGGAAGGGGTTCAAACAGTTAGTGATCGAGGAATTCTGTTCTCACAGGGAACTTGATAGGATTGAGAGGGAGTTCCTACAGCTTGAAGCGGGAACTATGACCCACCAGCAGTACACCACCAAATTCAATGAAATGGAAAGGCTGGTGCCGGTGTCAAGGAAGATCAAAAGATATATCCAGGGACTGCCGCCTAATATCCGCAGGCATCTGATCGCTGCTCATCCAGGTACCTTTCGATCGGTGGTAGACTTGGCAGGCAGGTTGTACGATGAGCGAGAGGAGACTGTGGTGGAGGTGAAGAAGACGAGTGGTGGTGATAAAAGCTGGAATGGGAAGAGGTTTGGACATGGTGGTTTCACTCCAAACAACAAGAGGATGAAGGTGGATGACCGTAGGGTGTTGTTAAGCTCAGGGCTGAAGAAGTGTGGCAAATGTGGAAGGGAGCATACTGGAGAGTGTAGGTTGGGGATGAACGTATGCTTCAGAGTGTAGGGTGCTGAAGTGTTATAACTGTGGCGAGGAGGGCCATGTGAGCAAGGACTGCAAGAAGTCGAGGGCGGAGAGCTCTGGGGCGAAGAAGAAGCCGAAGGAAGGAGGACAGAAGGCTAGTGCTAGAGCTTACACCATGACCCGAGAAGAAGCTAGAGTGGATCCCGATGTCGTGTCAGGTATGTTTCAAGTAATCAAACTTGCGCCTTTGTATTATTTGATTCTGGTGCTAGTTGGAGTTTTATTTCTACTACTTTTTATGCTAAGTTGTCTGCTATTAGTAGGAGTACTAGTGAGCTATTCTATGTAGAAACTGCTATTGGTAAGTCTACTAGAATTACCGACATGATAGAGGACTGTGCCACAGAACTAGAAGGTCATAGGTTTGCTGCTAAGTTACATGTGATGCCCCTAGGTGGATTCGATGTAGTACTAGGGATAGTCTGGTTAGCAACCTATGAAGCGAACATCGTATGTCGTAAGAAGATGATTCGACTAGTTGCGCCCGATAGGAGTTCAGTGACGGTTTATGGAGATCGCGTTACTACAATTCCAAAGGTGAATTCGATGGCGGTGGCGGGGAAGTGCATGAGACGTGGATGTAGTGCCTATCTTGCCTACGTAAAAGATATGGATGCGTCGGTACCACAATTACCCGATGTGCCTGTGGTGTGTGACTTTCCGGATGTATTTTCGGAAGACTTACCAGATGTGCCACCGGATCGTGAAATTGAGTTCCAAATCGATTTGATACCGGTGCTCAACCCGTTGCCAAAGCTCCGTACCGATTAGCTCCGACTGAGATGAAGGAACTCATGGAACAATTGCAGGAGTTAATGGATAAAGGATTAATCCGACCGAGTATCTCTTCATGTGTTGCTCCGGTCTTGTTTGTGAAGAAAAAGGATGGTAGTATGCGGATGTGCATCGACTACCGAGAACTGAACAAGTTGACGGTGAAGAATCAGTATCCGTTACCAAGGATTGATGACTTGTTCGATCAGCTCCAAGGTGCTAGTTGGTTCTCGAGGATAGATCTTCAATCTGGCTACCATCAATTGAAGGTGAAGGAGCAGGACATTCCTAAGATAGCTTTTCGTACACGTTATGGACACTATGAATTTCTCGTTATGTATTTTGGGTTAACTGAAGCGCCAGCTGCCTTTACGGACTTGATGAATCGAGTATGTCGGCCAATGCTAGATAAATCAGTGATAGTGTTTATTGTTGATATCCTGATTTATTCTAAGAGTGATGAAGAACATGTCGGCCACATACGCGAGGTATTAGAGACACTTAGGAGAGAGAAGTTGTATGCTAAATTCTCTAAGTGTGCTTTTTGGTTACGCGAGGTTCAATTTTTGGTTCATGTTGTTAATGATGAAGGAATCATGGTAGACCCGGAAAAGGTTGAGGTGGTGATGCAATGGAAGTCTCCAAAGACGCCATTCGAGATCCGTAGTTTCTTAGGTTTGGCGGGCTACTATAGGAGGTTCATTCAATACTTCTCCAAGATAGCCTCACCTTTGACTAAGTTGACTCGCAATGATGTGAAGTTTGCGTGGGGTCGAGAGCAGGAATGTGCTTTTGAAGAGTTGAAGATGAGATTAACTCAAGCTCCTGTCTTGACATTACCCGAGGGGAGAGAAGAATTAGTTGTGTATTCAGATGCTTCTTATTCTGGGCTAGGTTACGTGTTAATGCAACGTGGAAGGGTGATAGCCTATGCGTCCCGAAAGTTGAAGACCCACGAAGCCAACTACCCTACAGACGATTTAGGGTTAGCGGCTGTGGTTTTCGCGTTAAGATTTGGAGGCACTACTTATATGGTACAAAGTGCACGATCTTCACTGACCACAAGAGCTTGAAGTACTTTTTGAGCAAAAGGATTTCAACATGAGGCAAAGGAGATGGTTAGAGCTCATCAAAGATTATGATTATGAGATCCATTACCATCCGGGCAAGGCCAACGTGGTGGCCGATGCCCTGAGCCAAAAAGAGAGACCCGGGCCGATTCGGGTGAAGGCGTATCAGTTAGTGATTACCTCGGACGTGATGACTCAAGTGAAAGAATTTCAAAATGAGGCATTGAAAGAAGATCGCCTCAACTCTGAACGAATGAGAGGTCTAGTCACGGAGCTAGGAGAAAACACCCACGGGGTTAGAACCCGCTTTGGGCGAATGTGGAACCCTCGTTATGGAGATCTACGAGGGCGAATCATGGATGAAGCTCATAAGACTCGATACTTCATTCATCCTGGTGCCACTAAGATGTATCAGGACATGAAGAAGGACTACTGGTGGCCGGGTATGAAACATGACGTGGTGGAGTATGTGAGTAAGTGCCTTACTTTCTTGCAAGTAAAGGCAGAGCATCAGAAACCTTACGGGAAGATCCAACCGTTGGATATACCCGAGTGGAAGTAGGAGCACATCACCATGGACTTCATTACGAAGTTACCCCACATGGTGAGGGGGTACGATGCCATCTGGGTGATTGTTGATCGTTTAACCAAGAGTGCTCACTTCCTACCGATCCGCGAGACATACTCATCCGAAAGACTGGTGGATCTGTTCATCAAGGAGATTGTAGCTCGTCATGGTGTGCCAATGTCAATCGTGTCGGATCGTGACAACCGATTCACATCGAAGTTTTGGAAGAGATTCCATGATGCGATAGGGACGAGGCTAGACATTAGCACGGCTTATCATCCTCAGACAAATGGTCAGTCTGAGAGGACGATTCAGACGCTTGAGGATATGCTTCGAGCATGTGTAATTGATTTTGCGGGAAATTAGGATGATCACTTACCGTTAGCGGAATTCTCATATAACAGTTATCAT
Organism: Flaveria linearis; assembly: GCA_024085815.1. Lineage (NCBI taxonomy): Eukaryota > Viridiplantae > Streptophyta > Magnoliopsida > Asterales > Asteraceae > Flaveria > Flaveria linearis. The sequence goes on along the minus strand of CM044004.1, from coordinate 19,822,038 downwards.
GCCAGCATTGGCATGCCACCATACGAGATGCTATACGGCAGAAGATGTAGGACACCCATATGTTAGGGAGACATTGGACAGAAGGAGTTGGGAGGTGTCGAGGTGATCGAGGCTACGACTAAGAAGTTAGAAAAGATCAAGGTCTTCATGAAAGCGGCAAAAGATAGACAAAAGTCATATGCTGACAAAAGGCGTAGACCGATAGAATTCAAAGTTGGCGACCAAGTTATGTTGAAGGTCTGACCTTGGAAGGTGATCGTCCGATTCAGGAAGCGAGGTAAGCTGAGCACGAGATACATAGGGCCTTTCCGAATCGTCGCACGAGTAGGAGAGGTGGCCTATCGACTTGAATTTCCAGATGAGTTAAGTGGAATTCATCCCATATTTCATGTATCTCATCTGAGAAAGTGCTTAGCTGATGAAGACATGGTCATACCACTGGAGGATATTAAGGTGGATAAACGGCTCAACTATGTAGAGCAACCAGTGGCGATCGTCGATCGGAAGGAGAAAAGGCTAAGAAATAAAGTGGTTCCACTAGTACGAGTGCAGTGGAAGCACCGGAAAGGTTCTGGAACTACGTGGGAGACTGAAAAGGAGATGAGGCGACATTACCCACAACTATTCCAAGAATAACAGGTTTCGGAGACGAAACCTATATAAAAGGGTGGACTTGTAACACCCGGATATTTTAAAAGATGTAGAAGAAGAATAAAAAGAAGGAATTGTAAGTTGACCCAAGTTAAGGGGTTAAATATGTCCAAAGTACAAAATATTATGTAATTTTGTATAAAAGTAACATGGCCTCCCATGCCATGTTACTTTTCACCTGTCTGTCGAATTCTAGAGAGAGAAAGAACAAGAGCTCTCCGATTCTTGAAGAAGAACAAAAAGAAAACCAGACTTAAGGTAAGATTTAGTGTTTTTAAGTTTTCTTGGCTAGAATTAGCCTCAGTTATATGTTATTATATGTATATGTGTTCGGGTTTGTATGTTTTAGACACATCTAGTTGTTCAAATTCTTTGGAGAGTTCAAGATTTAGAGGTGGAGTTTGGCAGCAACAAAGGTGAGTTCTAGACCCCGTAATTTTACATGTTTTAACACTTTTAGGGCTGAAAATGTATGTAAAACCATTTTTACAAAAGTTGTTTGAGTACTCGTATATGTCTATGTACGCATGATGATGCTTTTATGGTTGTTAGGTGTTAGTTATGCTTAGAGTGGTGTTATTAAGCTTAGAATATGTAGGAAGAATGATTGGGACTGATAATATGTTAGAAATATGCTAAACAAGTTGCTTAACCACCTAAACAGTACCCCAACCGCCTAAAATGTGCCTCAGAAAGTTCTAAGTCAGCCCATACGCCCAAACAGGGCCCAACCGCCCAAACAGTGCCCCAACCGTCTAGAATATGCCTTCGAAATTCTAAGTGTAAGCCCATGCGCCTGAACAGTAGCCCATGCGTCTAAGATTTAGACCCAGACGCCTAAGTATGGACCAAATGTCCAAATAGTGCCCATGCGTCTGAGATGGTCCAAACGCCTAAGTGTTAAAACGTCCAAATAGTGCCTATGCACCTAACAGGCCTCATGCGCCTGCAGAGTGCTCATACACCTAGAACACTTAAAACATTTTCTAAAATTTTGAGAAAAATAAAATCATTAGAGTTTGACCTAAGTTTGACTTAGGGTTTTTAATTGCTATTATATTTGCATTATTATAAGTTGTTCCTATGATCATAGTAATTATCATTGTGTGACTTATGTGGTGTGTTTATGATCATAAATGCAAGTATTATAAATAATAAAGTGAAAGAGTAATGATAAAGAGAAGTGGAACTTAATTAAAATGTTAAAAAGTCTTGCAAGCATATAGGAGGTGCACGATCATGTTGTAATTAGCTCAACTATGATGCGGGTTAGCTACCCCAAAGGATGCATACAGGGCCAATCAATTGAGATTGACGGACCTTTGCAGCATACCCTAGGTGACTGGGTCAGCCTTGTGTACAGTGATCAGAGCCCATTGAGAGACCAGAGGCCCAGCACCAGTTCCCCCACGCATATAGTTTAGGGTATTGCTCATTGGTCAACATTGACAGTGAAAGATAAAGTTAAAAGAGTACAAAATGAACAAAGGCATGCAGTAAAGAAAGAAAGCATTACCTTGTTGTATAGTTAATGCGTGCTCACGTACAAGAGTAAGCGATGTATTTTTACAAAAAGAGTATTTTCATATATATATATATACATTACACAAGGTATTTTAATACTTTTAAACTAGAACTCACTCAGCAACGCTGACTTTTATACATTTTCAGTTGGTAGGTAATCGTTGCTGAGGATGGCACAAGGGTGAAGCTACTCGGCAGGAAAAGACTGACATCCATTCCTATGCTATGATATTGTTGTTTTGTAATGCAATTAAACAATCTTTTGTAACTTGAACATTATTGTATTGCTTAATAACAGTATCTTTTAATAATAGAGAATGACTTTTGCTAATATAAATCCACTATTTATTTAATGAAATATATATTAATATGTTTTATGTGCAATGAATGACCAACTGTGAGGTGTCCGGGAACGGGGCCTTACAAAATACGTACTAGATCATGTAAATTTTATGTGATTTCGTGAAGTTAGCAAGACAGGCTAGAGAAATTTACATAACCTAGTTTTTACGTGTTGCGCGTCGTAGTGATATCGTATACGACGTGATAAAGTATAGACGAACAATTGACCCAACTTGTCTCTAGACTAAACTCACATCAAACCCTAAAGTAACTCGAATTTGTAAGTTGAATGAAAACGTATTATACTTGAATCGCTTCTTTTCTATACAAAATTATGTTGAAACATAGACCAAGTTAAAGCATACATAAAAAAGCACTTAGATTACAATCGTCCCGAACGTTGCCGAACTAGATTTACGTTGAAATCGTACGGTACTCAGATTTATATTGTCGAATTATCAATTTATATTTGACTTGACTTATTTTTGAACAAAACTTATGTCAAAATGTCGGCGAACATCTCAAAGCGTATATAAAAAATATACACGGAAACTTTTTTTACCCGACTTGTACTGACACGTACCTATAAATACAAACATAAGAAATTACTTTTTTAAATTTAAAATTGTAATACGGTAAACCCGAAACTTTAAAACTTAAGGTGGTAAAAGTAACCTGTCAAAGTTGATTTGTTAAATTTAAATTAAAAAAATAAAACAAATATAATTCAATAAATAGTTATTATTATCATCATACATTTCAATTAACAAATATTATCATTAATTTATATTTATTATTACTGTTCAATACTATTTGTATTAATATATGGGTAATTATAGCTAAAACTAAAATTATTCAAGTTAATTGCTAATGAATATGTAAAAGGGAGTTATGTAAAAGAAAACTTCTAGAGAAAACAAAGGAATTTCGTATTTGCAAATTAATCAAGTGTGTACTTCTGTATTAAAACTATTGTTGACCACCTAATTATGTGTTTAATTAAATTATTGCTATTTAAAAAGTAGTGTATTTTATAATACAAGGTAAATCTTGATCAGTGAGAATGCAAAAAGTCAACTACCTTGGTTGTTGAAAATTACATTCTTTTTAGTTGCAAATCTGGATCATTATACGCCTTTGATTTTAATAATTATTTCTCTTTTCTCATTAATGGTTATAAATGAATAACACCTCAATTCGTTATGCACAAATCAAGCCACAAGTATTCCACTTCGATCTAATCTGTGTGATCATTTAATCCTCGTTTGCGTTCTTATACACATACTTTCCTAAAGGCTTTCATATATCCTCCCTTCTTTTCTAACTCACTTTTTTTCGATTCATTCTTTTTATACTTGATCATCATCATATGACGTCTTCTTCATCTACGGATGACACATCCGATATGAACTTCTTTGATTATGTTGCTAGCATAAAAATCCCATTGAAAGAGATAGAAGCATCAACCAACAATTTCTCTCGTAAAAATCTCATCGCACGAGGTAGTTATGCACATGTCTACAAAGGACAGCTCTCGCAATCTGGAGAGGCGACCGATATTGTTCTAAGAAAATGTCAGCAACCTAACGTCAACATAGTGGCCAGGCATTGACTATAGACAAGTATCAGGCCCACAAAAGCCTGGATAAACATCTAGGAGGCTCATGAACCCTCACCTGGATGCAAAGACTGCATATTTTTGTTGGCGTTGCGCATGCTTTGCGTTACCTTCATTTTGATCTAAAAGACGATTATAGTTTAATTCATTGGTAACGTCAAGAGCTCCAAAATTTTACTAGACCTCAACTGGGAACCAAAGTTGCATGATTTTTGATGTGCAATGAAAGTTAAAAGGCACAGTCTTTAGGGCTGTTTAATGTGGTCAGCAGTGAAGACTGGGTCAGAGTTCCCAAAAAAGTTATTGGGTCAGAGGGTAAAACAAGGGTAGGTCAGAAGGGCTAACTAGGTCAGAACTTATTTTTTACAAATCAAACGCGCTGACTGGTTGACTGAGCCAGCAGTCAGAGCATCAGTTAGATGCAATCAAACAACCCTTTTATCTTACTAGTAAATACTGTGGCACGTTCGCAGTATATGGACCCAGCATTTGAAAGCATCGGAGGTTTAACTCATAGATCGGACGTGTTCTCTTTTGGAGTAGTGCTGTTTGAAGTCTTGTTTGGAATGAAAGCATCTATTCTGGACAAACCACTTGTGTCCTCTTTTGTAGCCCCTTTACGCTAAGTCTTGTTTGGAAAGAAAGCATCTATTCAAGAAAAAAATGTGTGGCATTTTGCTGAACTAGCCAAACCCCGTTATGAAGAGAGAGATTGGATGATATGATTGATCCTGATCTACGAAAGCAAATGTACAATCAATCACTCGACGTATTCTCTGAGACGACCTATTTTCGCTTAAACAAGCAACGAGAACAACGTCCGGATTTTGAACAAATTGTCAAAAAACTTGAGAGAGCCTTGGAACTTCATCAAAAACATCAAATTCGCGTAAGAGCATCAATATATCCTTTATATTTTCATCTTCAACATTTGTAATTAATTAATAATCTAACTATAACTTTATTTATATTAAGGGTACAATCTCCAGAAATTGAAGTTGAAGGTGAATCATGGCCAGTCAATTCAAGGGAAATAATTTTTTTCAATATTGAAGTGATCAATACGTAATTTGATAATAGTACTTGTCGAGATTGCTATGTAGAAAGAGAAATGAGACATCTACTTAACTTTTGTCTAATTACCATTTATTTTACAAGTTACAATAAGATTGAAGGATTATTTTATTAGAGAATATGTCATTACACAATCACGCAACATAATCAGAGGTTGTTTTGAAAACCATGTTGGAAAAGGGGTTGTTGCCTTTAGTAAGTGCAACATCTTTGCTCCATCAGAGCCTTGTCAAATTATACTGCCATGTTTAATTTCGAGTGAGGGGCTGTTTGGTAGCCTGTTAATGGTTTCCTTAAGAGGCTACCTCTGAACCATTAAGAGTCTTGAGTGTTTGTTTAAAAAAAGCTCTAAACTGAACCATTCAGTGCTGAATGGTTCAGATATGAAAAGATACTTAATGAAAGTTGAGACACAAATACCCTTACAAACCTAACCCCCATCTTCAACTTTCATCTCCCGTCATCCCCCCACCCCCCCACCCAGCACCGGCGATCTCCCAGCAACGTCGCCCGGCCAGACCGCAGCCACCCCACCCCCGATGACCTCCCGACCGCAGGCCACCATCCTAACCTCCGACCTGCAGAACCCTCCGCCGAACCCCCCGACCTGCAGAACCCCTGACGGAGAGACCGCAGCCACCCCCGCCTCCGCCGCCCGCCATCCCCGCCATTCCCGCCCCCGCCGCCCGCCGCCTCCGCCATCCTAACCTCCGACCTGCAGAAACCTCCGGTCACCTAAAATTGGTGAGAAAAGTTAAAACAGATCCATTCAAGATTAACAATAAGTTAATCAATTTGAGGAAAACCGATGACCGGAGGAGGAACCGACTGAGGAAAACCGATGACCGCCGGTGACGGCGGCGGAGGAGGATAGTTGCGAACTCCTTAGAACGTTCCGTACTGTTTAGGCGGTGGTTGGTGGTCTTGATGGTGCTCATGGTGGCTATAATCCTTGGTAGTTCACTCATGATTCTTTTGTAGGAGGTTTAGGGATTTAGTAGATTTGGATCAGGTGAATGTGATGTTGATGTTGAAGTTTTGGATTGAGGTGCTTGAAGACCGATGAAGCTTTACGAAACAGATACATTTTATTCAGCACAAAATAATTTAGAGGGGTAAAATTGTCATTTTGTATGGTCATTCAGAGATTCAACCAAACAGTACATTTTGGTTCAGCACTTACTGGTTCAGAGCCTCTTAACTATTCAGACCTCTTAACCATTCAGCACTTAATGATTCAGATCTTACCAAACAGCCCCTAAGTGTTTTTTTTCATTTTTCATTTTAGTTTTATTCTCATTGTTACTAGCATAATATGTAGGCTCCAACACTATGTTTTTTCCCTTCCTTATAACATGTCATGTAACTTTAGGAATATTATAGAAGAGCATAACTATATAAGTGAGGAAAATGTAGTTTTCTTTTTTAGTTTCATTCTATTTTTTTTCTTCGCTTCTAACGTGTAACATTGTAGGGGCCAAATATAGATCATCTGAAAGTTCCATTAAGTGAAATAACCTTGGCTACCAAAAATTTTTATAAAGCACAATACATTGTGTCTGGCGGATTTGGAGAGGTTTACAGAGCAAAACTTAAGCGTTTTGATACCATATTGCAGGACCGGTGAAGGGGTAGCACTTACAACACAACAACACAATGAGGAGAGTGTATAAGAACACTTAACAGATCAAATAGGGAACTGGTTATGATGATGTAAAGAACACAAGTAAACTTAGAAACAAAACAAGATAACAACACAAGTAGTTGGTTTTCAAGGATGTTCTATATTGCTTCTTAAGTTTAAAGTTACAAGTATTCAAGCATAAGCATTTGCACACCTTCTAAGTTACAGGACTTGAGACACTATATACTACAACCTACAGCCGGCCATACTATGAAAGCCAGCTGGATACATAAGATTAGACAACTACAAAATCAAATGTAGAGTCAAAAGGTAGATTGCCTTTTGACAAGTGACTATAACATGCCATAGCTCACATCCTAATATATTACAAAGAAAGCACAGACTCAAGACCTCAATGTACAGTTTTCCTAAAGCATGGACCTTTTCACCAACTCATACAAGTTGGTGACTAACCAGAGTGGCAGCGGAAAGTGGTTCAGCTATATAGAAAAAGTACATCAGATAAAAGCATGTCTGATAAAAGTCTTCGGAAGAATCTGTCTTTGTTATTTGGCTTTGGAAGACTTTGTCTTTGAAGCTTCGGAAGACTTCATTTCTGGCTTCGGAAGATATTGGTCTTGGCTTCGGAAGATTTTACACTTAGAATATTTCTAAAGTGAAGTGTAAAACTTCCGAAGCATTTCTACTTCATGTTTTTCTCTGCAGCATGCAGGAAGACTTAGAGTGTTTTGGCTGCATCAAACTTATAGGAATCCTTACAAACTCCCCCTAGGCTGATGCTACCAAAACACTTGAAGATATTTAGCTGTTCACAGTTCTCAACATGATCATGTCATTCCTTTCTTCATTAGAGGGTCAGGATCACTCAGACTTAAGAAGTATCTTCTCTTGTCAAAAAGATCATGCAGAGGTAAATTGAAGAGGTCTTCCCACGAGTAGACATTCTCTTCATCTTGATCTCTGACTACATGCCACCTCTCTGGATTAGTTGAATAAGTCCAGGATAAGATGGGTCTTCCTGATGCAAGAGGAGCCATTTGAATTGAAGGTGATTGGGCTTCCTCTTCTTGCACTTCCTTAGGATGTTCTGATTCACCCTGAGGATCAGAGGAGGTTGATTTTGACTTCTTCTTCTTTTTTGACTTTGATTTAGAAGCCATCCTCTTCTTCCTCTTTGCAGTCTTTAACTGAGAAGACTGGCCTGCAACGCCTTGTTGACCATCTATGTCTTCCTCAGTTGGGTGTTCCTCCCTTATAGGTTCAGAAGGAGAAGGAGTTTGACCCTATTGTGGGTCAGATGATGAGGCTGGCCTTTGACCTTGTTGTGGGTCAATAGATGAAGAGGCTAGCCTTTGACCCTACTGTGGATCAGAAGATGAAGCAGGAGATTCAGTTTGTGTTGTCTCATGTTGTTCAAACTTAACCTCTGCTTCAGGTGGAGCTTGACTTGGATGAGTGTGTAAGTGAACAAGCTCTCCACTCTTGATCTTCTCCTTGATTACCCTGATATGCTCATCCATAGTGGATAGAGACATAGGGCCAAGTCTCCTTCCTAAGAATCCATACAGCTTCAAGAAGCTCATCATTCTTTGTCTATCAGCAGACTTTTTCAAGTTCTTCTGAATGAGAGCTCTTGACTTTGCAACTTCTTCCCTTAGCTTTTTCTTTGTTGACTTGTTCTCTTTGAGTACTTGAAGTTCAAGTTGTTTGAGATACTCAAACTCAATGTACTCATAGGATAAGGGAAGAAGTACTTCTGCCTGGTAGAAACCTGTGGCACTCAGGTAGTCTATCATCCTTTGTCTATCTGTTTCTTTATCTACCTGAGGTTCTTGTGTAGCAGCCACAGCCTCTTGCACAGGGCTTTCTTGAACTGGTAAGAGAGTGGGAACATGCTTGTATAGCCTTTATTGTCTTTTCTTCTCTTTGATCTCAAGAAGAATTCTTTCATCTTCAGCTTCCTTCCTCTCTCTTGACATTTCCATGTCAGCCAGATCATTTAATTCCACTAAGGGGAGAGAGATAATCTCATCTATGTCATAGTTCCTGGTCTGTAAGTAAGTAATCCTGACTGCCCTCAACTCATCATCTTGAGTGTTTGGTCTGGGGGCAGCCCTGATTGCAGCTTGCATGAAGCTTGAAGACCTAATGGAACTTACTCCCCTTAGCTTCCTCTTTCTCTCTCTTTCCTCCTCCTCAATCTCCTCAGGGGTTAGAACCCTTTTCCCTTTATCACCCACAGACCTTTGTGACTCAGGGTGGAGGGAGCTTTGGCCTTCATTGCTTGGTGTAGCATCCAAGCTCTAGCCAGAGAGAGACTGTGATACACCTTCACCATCAGGTGTTTCACTGAGGGGTTGAGTTGCTGAAGTAGTTGTTATTATGACAGGTGTTTCAATCTTTGTCACTTCATCAATTGATTGTAAGACAGGGTTCTCAGGCTCTATCACTAGGCCTTCAGTCAAGGTTTTCCCTTTGAAGCTAATCTCAGGGTCTGCCTTAACATCCAGTTGACCAATGACATTACCTGATTGCCTTAGTCTATCTTCTTCAGCTTTATGAGTAACCTGAGCCAACCTACTAGTTTGTTGAGTTTGAGTTGTTTGAGTAGATGGCTCATGATGGATGATGGCTCTGCTATCAAATGGCATTGCCCTTGGTATACCCTCCTCAAAAAGACTCTGAAACAAGTAGTCTAGGAAGTTCACATCAATGTGAACTTGAGGAGGTTGCTGAGCAGGTACAATTACAAGAGAGGATGGTGAGTCCTCAATGTCCATACTCCTTAAAGAACTCCCCGGTTCTGTGATTGTAATGACTTTCTCGCACTTTTTGGTAGCATCACCCTCTTCTATAGGTAAGCTAGGAGTTAAGTCAATCACATCCACTGGTTCTTGTATTCCTGGTTGAGCTCTTCTTAAAGGTCTCCCAGCTAGTTTTTCCCTAAGATAAGATATCTCAAGTTGCTGATCATTGACCCTCTTGTTTAAGGTAGTCACTTGAAATTCAAGATGACTAACCTTTGAGACTAAGTAGGTGCATGTTTTTGACAATTTTGCACCTTTAGTCTCAGATTCCCCTCATCTTCATCAGAAGAATCATAGGGGGATGAGAGAATTGGACTTAAGTCCTCACTCTCATCACCAGCTTGGTATTCTGGGCTGTTGGATTTCCTCTGCTTATTGACAGCCTAAGATGAAGTGTCAATGAGCTGAGTTGCCATGGTTGAGGTCTTAATGTTGTAATCACTTGCAGAAGTGAGAGCCTCTTCCATATGGATCCCCTAAACAGGTTTAGAAGGACCCACCTCAGCAATAGGTGACTGATGTGGGGTAGACATAGGGAATTTAGAAGCACTCCTCTCTCTTTAAGTAGGTGATGAGTAGAGAGATTCATGGTGCTCACTGAAGACTAAGTCCTCATCAGCGTAGAATTCAAGGTTAGGAATTTGGTTATTTAAGTCCAAAGGCTGGGGATGGTAACTGTCCCCTGAAGGTTGTTCACTTGAGTATTGAGACTCAGAGTGAAGGCTTAAGGCAGTTGGGCTTATGAGCTCATCAGGCTGATCATGAGGAACATCAGCACTGATTCTTGAAAAGATGGGAGTGGTTTGCTCCTCAGGAGAAGTGGGAGCTCTAGTATCAACTTCTTCCTGTATGGGTGAGTGTATGGGGGCCTGCACAGGCTCAATAACTTGAGCAGGGGTTCGTTTGGATTTTCTTTGGTAAGTGTGGGTTATATGGGATCTTTTTGAGGGTAAGGAGATGATAGGTGTGGGTTCAATACTAGCTTGTGTTGCTAGGTTGTCACCTTGAGCAATGAGCTCTAACATTTTAGGGACAAGGGCTGTTTCTACCCCTAAGAAACCTACAGTTGGCTTCTTCATAATCTTAAAGATGCATGGCTTCATCTGTCCTAATTTAAGAATATTATTTGTTTCCCTCAACTGTGAGCCAAGTTCACAATTGAGAATGTGTTGAACATATCCAGGAAACATATAGTATTCTAAGGAGTCCAAGTTAGCAAGCAAGTTTGTATATACAAATTGAGAGTACCTGAACTTGACCCCTTGCACCATTCCATGAACTATAAAAGAGAAATCCTCAGGAATCTAGTCCCACCCACCATACTTGTTAGACAAGCTGTGAATCACTACATAGAGTAGGTATTTCCACTGGGATGAGACCTTCCTTTTCCTGAAGGTCTTTACAAAGAAATCTCCCTCATAGCCCATCTACTCAAAGGAATAGTTAACAACTTCCTTTGGGAAAGACAGTTCACCTTCTTCATCATCCAGCTGAAGATGGGTGTTGATGATGACAGGAGTGATAAAGACTGTCCTCCCTTGCACTGTGGCAGACGGTGCCTTCTCCCCATCCATGATAACCTCTTTACATGTCCTCCAAAAGTCAAGCAGATGATCCTCATAAAGAGTAGGATCAATGGTGAGGGAGGTGTAGTAGTTGGATAGAGCCAGAAAACAACAAACCTCTGAGAAACTATCATCTTTCTCAGAGTGCAACAAAGCAACCTGATTGTGTTGCCTATAGAGTTGCATGGAGAATTCAGGGTTGTTTCTGTTTTGAATGTTGGCCATTTAGAAAAACTTAAGGGTGAAGAAAGGTGAAGAACAGATGCGGTTTGAGAAAGATTAGGTTTGAGGTATGATGTGAATTTGGAGCAGGTAGAAGAAAGAGGGGTAACCGTTGGGTATTTGTATGTATTAGATTTGAGACAAAGTAAATGAAAGAGGATAAACTTTGAAATCTGTGTGTCAGTCCCACCTCTGAAAAGCAGTTTTCTTTTGCCCAAAAAAATAGTCTTCTTGGAAGTCGATAAATCTTCCGAAGGTTATTTAACTTTGGAAGTTTTGATTGAAAAGCATCCGAAGGCAAATTTTGCCTCGGAAGATATTTCAAAAATTTTGAAAAATTTTGCTTCGAAAGCAATTTATACCAATTTTATTCTGAGATGAATAAAAGCTTCCGAAGGCAACTTTAAATCTTCTAAAAGATAAAAAGAGTAAAATTCTAAAAAATCTAAGGAATATCTTAAAAAGTTTTTCTTCCGAAGAGAAACTGGGGCTTATTAAAGAGATAGAATGGACAACATAGAACACATATAGTTTTAGAAATAATATGATTAAGTTTTAAGAAAAGCTACTCAAAGTTAATCATCCCAATAGCTGATATAAGATATTTAAATCTCTGTTCATCAAAAGCCTTTGTGAACAGATCAGCATATTGTTCATCTGTGTGAACTTTGATTAGTTTGATTAATCCATTTTCAAAATTATCTCTAATCAAATGATACCTGATGTTGATGTGCTTAGTTCTTGAGTGCTGCACAGGATTCTCTATGATTGAGATAGCACTGTTGTTGTCTATGTGAATGGGAGTCTCTTTGAAGTTGAATCCATAGTCTAGCATCTGATTTTGAATCCAAAGCAGTTGAGCACAGCAGCTTGCAGCAGCAATGTATTCAGCCTCAGCAGTTGATGCAGACACACAGGATTGTTTCTTGCATTGCCAAAAGACTATCCTTCCACCAAGAAATTGACATACCCCTGATGTAGACTTTGCAGTCATATTGCATCCACCATAATCACTATCTGTATATGCATACAGATTGAAGTCAGAGTTTTTTGGATACCAAAGGCCAAGAGATAGAGCTCCCTTAAGGTATCTTAAAATTCTTTTGACAGTGATTAGGTGTGACAGCTTGGGGTTGGCCTGATATCTTGCACATATGCAAGTAGCAAACATAATATCTAGCCTGCTAGCTGTAAGATACATAAGAGATCCAATCATAGCCCTGTAGAGATGTTCATCAACACACTCCCCCTCAAGATCAGGTCCAAAGGAGTGGTTTCTAGCTATGGGTGTCTTAGCAACCTTACATTCAGTCATGTTGAATCTTTTAAGTATGTCTTGCACATACTTTGACTGACTTATGAAGATACCAGTGTCAACTTGCTTCACTTGAATTCCTAGAAAGAAATTGAGTTCCCCCATGGCACTCATTTCAAATCTATCCTTCATCAGCTTCTCAAAGTCTTTGCAGAGCTTTGGATTAGTTGACCCAAAGATGATATCATCCACATATACTTGAACTAGCATTAAGTCATTCCTTATTCCTTTGATGAAGAGAGTTCCATTAATGGTACCCCTTTTGTAGTCATGCTGACAGAGATACTGAGATAGAGTCTCATACTACTTTATTGGTGCCTGATGTAGCCCATAGAGAGCTTTGTCAAGCTTGCAGACATAATCAGGATGATCAGGATCTGCAAAACCAAGTGGTTGTCTGACATACACCTCTTCATCAATCACTCCATAGAGAAAAGCACACTTGACATCAAGTTGATAGACCTTGAAGTTCTTGAATGCAGCAAAAGCTAGGAATATCCTAACAGCTTCAAGTCTTACTACAGGAGCAAAGACATCTGTGTAGTCAATCCCTTCTTCTTGAGTATACCCTTGAATAACTAGTCTAGCCTTGTTTTTGATGACAAGTCCTCTGTCATCCTTCTTATTCCTAAAAACCCATTTTGTACCTATGGTAGTCTTCCCTTGAGGAAAGGACATAGGTTCCAAACCTTTTGCCTCTTGAATTGAAGCAACTCCTCTTGCATAGCTTCAACCCAACTTCCATCCTTTAGAGCTTTATCAATCTTCTTTGGCTCTATTTGGGACAAAAAACAAGAGTGAAGACAGATGTTGGCATTATGAGACTGTCCTCTTGTTCATACACATTTACTAACATCTCCAATGATGTTTGTAGAAGGGTGAGACTTGTGGATCCTTAGTTGAGGGATCATAGCATGTTGTTTAGACAGATCTAAATTGGAGAAATTCTGATCTAGCAAGGAGGATTCACCTTCTACAGCAGTACACTTCTCAGCATCAAGAAATTCCTGATCACTGTCACCACCACCATGTTCTCCAACATTTGAAGTTCCTACATTTGAGTTTTGTGCCTCAAAACTGGAAGATGAAGGCAACTCAGATGTATCAGCAGGATTTGTTATTGATGTGCTGGTAGAAGCTTCATTTGCAGGATTAGTTACCACTGGAGCTGAAGATATGTAGCTTGAAGGTCTTCTTAGCTCAAATCTAGGATCAGAATCACCTGTAGGCAATATATCTGTGGACCCTGAAACATGCTCACAAGATTTGTTAAAATAGTTGGTAACTAAATCAAGATCAAACAGCTAATCCGGACCAGAACCTTTCATACTAGGAGTGTGTTCATTGAAAGTCACATTGGTTGACTCCTCAACTACTCTGGTTCTGAGATTGTATACTCTATAAGCTTTAGCTTGAGAAGAGTATCCAATGAAGTGTCCATCATCTGATTTCTCAGCAAACTTGGCAATATGATCTTTGGTATTCAAGATGGTGCAAGGACACCCAAATGACCTGAGAAAACCAATAAAAGGTTTCCTCTTGTGCCAAAGTTCATAAGAAGTCTTACCATATGTTTTAACTACTAAAACTCTGTTTTGCACATAGCAGGCAGTGTTGACTGCCTCTGCCCAGAAGGTGATGGGCAGCTTAGAGTCAGACAACATAGTTCTTGCAGCTTCAATTAGTGTCCTGTTTCTCCTCTCAGCAACACCAGTTTGCTGAGGAGTCCTGGGAGCACTATATTGTCTTATAATACCCTTTTCATCATAAAATATATCAAGTATTTGATTCTTGAACTCAGTTCCTTGATCACATCTTATGGTTTTGACCTTGTGATCACATTGATTCTCAATCTTTAAGATGAAATTCTTTAGAAACCCAGGGGTCTCATCTTTAGTTCTAAGAAAGAAGACCCAAGTGAATCTTGTAAAATCATCTGTGATCACTAAACAATAAGAATTCCTTCCTAAACTCATTACACTGGTGGGGCCAATGAGATCCATATGTAATAAGTGTAGGGGATTAGTGATGGAGTTTCTTTCCTTAGGCCTGTGAGATACCTTGTGTTGCTTCCCTTTTAGGCATGCAACACAATGATCATCACTTGTAAACTCTCTTTTTGGTATTCCAGTTACCAAATCATTCTTAATTAATTTATTCATGTTATTAAACTTTACATGGCACATTCTTTTATGCCAAAGGAAAGACTTATCACTATTTGCTTTAGATAGAAAGCATGAAACTTCTCCTGAGGGAATGTTTCTTGCAAATCCATCTTGTACATGTTCCCTTTCCTGGGGGCTCTGAGTAGGATGTGCTCATGAGTAATGACCACCCCGAGTTTGAGAACAATGCACTCATGCTCAGTAAACAACATGTTATGATTCTGATCACAACCAAAAGATTGTATCCAAGCTCCTTGACAAAGTTTACCATTTTAATGCTGAGCTTACTATTTATGACCTTGCCCCTTCCAGTAATGTAACCACCTGCATCTCCTCCAAAAGCAACTGATCCTCCATCAATTCTTTCAAACTTTTGGAGTAGTGACCTATTGTCTGTCATGTGCCTGGAACAACCACTGTCAATGATCCACACATTTTTGTTTGTCTTTAGCTGTACCTGCACAAAGAGATAGCTAGTTACATTTGGAAACCCAAGCCTCATTGGTCTTAGGCTCATTTAAAACAGTTGAAGACAATGCAACAGTAATAGATCATATGGTTGTGCTTTGAGGATCTTGTGCTGTTGTTGAAGAAGAACCTTTAGTCATTTGGCCTTTCTTTGACTTCCACACCACCTTTGGAAGTTTGGACTTGACCTTCAATACTTCAGAAGTTCTTGAAACTTCAGAAGTTTTGATGACTGGACCTTCAGAAGAACTTGCCTTTACTGCAGCAAGCTTCAGTACTTCGGAAGCATTCCTTTCTTCCGAGACCAATTTTTCTTCCGAACACAGTTTTCCACCTGCCTTCTTCTTCATTTTGGAACTTCTGAAGGAAACAGATTTTCCTTCTGAAGCTAAGTTCTTCTTGGAACTCTTGGAAGTATCTTTGTTCATCATGTGAAGAGTACCTTTAGGATTATATGGACAATCCTTGGCCAAATGAGAAGTACTCTCACACATGACACACTTCAGTTTCTTTTTCCCAAGAGTCATCTTCATAGAAGAGGACTGACTTTGGTCACATCCCTTCTCCCCATTCACCTTTGCAGGAGCTGAGATAGTTCTTTTGGGTTGAGAACTGTTCTTGGAGTTGGATGGTCCAGGCTATGTAGCAGTAACACACAACTGATCAGTCTTCTTCTTGTTGCTAAGATGAGTTGCACATGAACCAGAGTTCATGTCATCAGTCTTAACCACTTCAAACCCTGCAGTGATAAAAACTTGTTTCTGCTTATAGTCAAAAGTGGCATTGATCTCTTGAGCCTTTTTTGATATTCTTTTGGCTTTCCTGATCAAGTTCTTTCTTCTTGACTTGGTCATCCTAACAGCTTTACTCTCCTCAGAAAGATGGTGACCCTTTTTATAATGCTCTTCTTCACTCAAACCAGAGTCATTCTTCACCATCTCCTCTTCATCCTCTTCAGTCAAAGGATCTATGAGGGGAAGCTCATCTTCACAGGTTCCACACCTAGGAGATCTTACTGACAAGATGGTGTGTGGAGGAGCTATCTCACTAGATCCCAGTCCCTGCTTATTTTGATAATACACTTTTGCATGCAAGGATGAGGATATTATGTTCTTAAAGGTTTCTTCTTCAAGAACACAGTTTTCTACCTTAGCTTTACTGATCACAAGCTCAGCCTGGTATTCAGTTAACTTAGCTATGAGATCTTTGATCTGAATCCTGTAATTTGTTAGCTCATGTTTAAGAGTTGAAATGGTTTTCTCTAAATCTTCTATTTTGAGTTTATAATCATTTTCAGCTCTTTTAAAATCAGCTTTTAAGATGTTTAAGGACTCAAGGTTAGATCTCAGCTCTAAGTTATATGACCTGTATCTATTAACTTTAGCAATGCATTCAGAAGAGCAAAGATTTTCCAATACCTTGGTTTCATCATGGTCTGCCATAAGAGCTTGGTTTGGAGATGCATCTTCTATCTGAAAGCTCCAGTCAAAGCCTCCTTCTTCAACAGCAACTGCAGCTTGCTGCTTTGGCTTCTCATTCTAGTGAGCTTTCTCAGTGTAGTTTGGTCTGGTTTGTGTTTGGCCACCATTTGTTCTTGGTGCCTTACACTCTCTTGCAAAGTGCCCCATCTGGTTACAGTTGTAGCACTTTACTTTGCTTTTGTCCAGCCCAAACTTTCCACTGGATGTATTGCTTGGAAACTTTCTCCCAGTCCTCTTATGGAACTTCTTGGCCCTGTGAGTAAGAAGAGCCATTTGCTGAACTACCTCCATATACTCCAGATAATCTGGATGGATACAGTCCAGGTCTTCAAGAGTGAAGAGAAAGTTGCCAGAGGTTTCATCAGCTGAGACAAAGGCGTGAGAAGAACTTGTCTCTTGGAAGGGACTTCCTTAAGTGTAGCTTTCTCTTGGTGTCTCTGGGAAGGTGATGAAAGGTCCCTTTTTTGAGTTGTCAGGGTAGCATAGCAATTGATGTTGTGGTTCAATGCTTTCCCTTTCATCCACATGAAGAGCTGAACTCAGTTGGTTATTGGAGTCACCAGAGGAGTTTTGCATGTTCATCTCCATCTGGAATGCACTCAGGATACCATACCACTCTGTAAGAGTAAGAGTCTTAAGGTCCAAAGTTCTCTTGATCACAACACAATAATATGTCCATAGTTTAGGAAGAGAAGACATAAACTTCCTTACTATGTCCCTGTTCTCAAGAGTTAGTCCAATATCCACTAGAGTGTCCACTATCTCAACATACCTGAAGTATTGTTGAGTCAGGGTCTCACCAGCCTTGAAAGTGAAGTTCTCAAACTGCTGCTTTAAGAGATCCTTCTTGTTCTCTTTAGTTTCCTTGGATCCTTCACACATGAGCTTCAGTGCTTCACATAAATCTTTAGCTGTCTTGCACTTCTTGAAGCCTCTATAGATGGAGTTTGGAAGAGCAGTTTGAAGAGAAGTCATGGCCCTTTGATCAAGCTCTATTCTTTTCCTATCTTCTTCTGAGTAATCATCCACATCTTTTGGGATGATACGATTACCAGTAGCAGAAGTAGTGCTTGGTATGAAAGGACCATTAACAACTGAGTCCCACATCCTTGAGTCTTGACACTTGATTAAGCCTTCCATTCTTCTGCACCATGTGTGGAAGTCTTCAGGAGTGATCAGTGGGGACTTGGTCATGGTACCAATTTCCATATCAGCTTTAGAAAGAGCTGCCATTTGAGTTGTTAAGTATTTTGTGTGTGTGAGGGATCTTAAGATGGTGAGATCTTATATCAAGAGCCTGGAAAGCTCTAATACCAAATGCAGGACCGGTGAAGGGTAGCACTTACAACACAACAACACAATGAGGAGAGTGTATAAGAACACTTAACAGATCCAATAGGGAACTGGTTATGATGATGCAAAGAACACAAGTAAACTTAGAAACAGAACAAGATAACAACACAAGTAGTTGGTTTTCAAGGATGTTGTATATTGCTTCTCAAGTTTAAAGTTACAAGTATTCAAGCATAAGCATTTGCACACCTTCTAAGTTACAGGACTTAAGACACTATATATTACAACCTACATCCGGCCATACTATGAAAGCCAGCTGGATACATAAGATTAGACAACTACAAAATCAAATGTAGAGTCAAAAGGTAGATTGCCTTTTGACAGGTGACTATGACATGCCATAGCTCACGTCCTAATATATTACAAAAAGGATAAAGGTACATAAAGTAGAAAGCACAGACTCAAGACCTCAATGTACAGTTTTCCTAAAGCATGGACCTTTTCACCAACTCATGCAAGTTGGTGACTAACCAGAGTGGCAGCGGAAAGTGGTTCAGCTTTATAGAAAAAGTACATCAGATAAAAGCATGTCTGATAAAAGTCTTCGGAAGAATCTGTCTTGGTTCTTTGGCTTCGGAAGACTTTGTCTTTGAAGCTTCGGAAGACTTCATTTCTGGCTTCGGAAGATATTGGTCTTGACTTCGAAAGATTTTACACTTAGAATATTTCTGAAGTGAAGTGTAAAACTTCCAAAGCATTTCTACTTCATGTTCTTCTGTGCAGCATGCAGGAAGACTTAGAGTGTTTTGGCTGCATCAGCCTTATAGGAATCCTTACACATATATAAATTCATCAGATGCTAAAGGCGAGAATGATGGTGAATTACCTAATGTTGCTATTAAACGCATCCCTGGTGTAATAAGGGGACGAAAAGAGTTCAACGCAGAAATTGAGTTGCTTAGTAAGTGTAAGCATACAAATATAGTTTCACTTTTAGGCTTTTGTGACGAAGGTCATGATATGGTTCTTATATATGAATATGCTTCCAAAGGAAGCCTTGATGATTATTTAATTAACAGCGACAACATTACTAATCTTACTTGGGTTCGGCATTTACAAATATGCCTTGATATTGCACAAGTTTTGAATTACCTTCACGAGTGTATGCCCAATAACCAACAATAATCCACCGCGACATGAAGAGTGCAAACATATTATGTTGTATTTGTGGGTCTCGAACAAGAAACCAAACATAATACGAAAACAAAACGTACCCGGTTTTGAATCAATCTTCAAACTTAACACAACTTGGATTAATCTCTGAATCGTGAAACACTATCAGATAAACCTATTTCACGGGTTACACGTGAATGATTTATCAGATTAGACAGAGATCTGTTTAATGGAGATGAATTATGATTGAATCTATTATGAACTTCTTGTAACCATGAACCATTGTTCTCTGTTCTTTTCTTTTTGATCGAGAGATAAGAGAACATTTTGAGACCACCGATCCGTGAGTCCCTTTCTTCCTTTTTTATGGTCAAAATTAACCAACTCCAACATGGTCTTTTGTAGACAAATAAATAAAATACCCAATATTAATTATCTAAGCCCATATAACTCCTAATATTAATTATCTAAGCTCATATAACTTTTTATTTAAGCCCAATGTTAAATGATTAAAATAATTATTAAAATTAAATTGAGTTCGCACTCCAGCGACACCTAACTCATTTAATGTCTAATATTATTTTCTCGATCAACAAGTTAATCCAATACACTAAAATATACGTTGATAACACTAAAATTACCAACAATCCTCTTCCATTTTAGTGATATCCATGATTAACCTAACCATCCTTATAGAAACACAAACGCATACATAAATGAAAATATCATATAGATTGAATTTCCATCTTAGTATAATACATGATACAAATATTAGAATAACCGGGTATCATAATGGATTGAACCCAAGTTATCCATTTAAATACTTGTAGGTAAAATACATATATGTTTACAAATTCAAACTCCGCATGACACAATATTTTACTAGTCTGTGTCCTAATCCTTCAAAGAATATATCAAAGCTCAAGTCCAAAGCTTCTTGAAGAGTTGAAACTTCATATTCTTATAGGTAGTTCATTACTCTTTCACCTGCACTACAATTTATCAATGAACTATTATAAAATTAAATTTCAACCTCCTTTATCTTGTAGTCTGAACACATACTTTGGGATAGCTCTACTAATGTGTTCCAACATCTTTATGACAACCTTACCACATTGATTTCAGCATCTAACGTTGTATTAAATGGGAATTGGGCGTCTTGAAATAAGATATTAAAATTGGACTTTATACCCATCCCTATAACTGGTTTATTCACGAGATCTCTTCCTAACTCTTTAGTTAGATAATCAGTCAAAATATACATAGATCTTAATAATTCAATAGACATCCCACCATGCATGATGAGCTCATAATTCATGCAATGTATAATACATAACCGCCTAGGCTTTTCATTATACACTTGACTATCATCCTTAGCAAGCACTATCACATTTAATAGAGATTTGTGATATCGGTTTTAACCATAATGAAATCTTAAAGATCAGATTTCTTTGCTATTCAACGTCTTTACAAGTTGGTGCTAAAGCTACAAATTCAAATTCAATTTTTGAACTTGTGATACAAGTTTGCTTCTTGAAGCCCAATATATAACTTCCCTATCCACTTGTAAGAATAATCTTTTATACTCATGAGACAACTTGCATCTAAACACCCTTCTATGACTGAAGAAAAACCTTAATAACACAAATCATAATTCATGATTTCTTTTAGGTAGTTGAACAATCGGTGCACTGCTTGCTGATGCTGAGCACTAGGTTTACTAGTAAATTTACTCAACTTACCAATAGCAAAAGCCATGGCCATGTCATGCCTTTTGCTAATCATAGCATAATCAGACATTTAGTGGCCTTTGAATACTCTAACTGTGACATTGAACTACTTGAATTAGTCACAAGCCTAATAATAGGATTTATGAGGGTATTGACAAGAGAACAATTAAAATGTTTTTTTCACATATTCTCAATATAATAAAACTATGTTATGAAGATACCATTCGAACTTCTTTTAATCCTTATCCCAAGGATTTAGTCTACCTCTCCATATCCTTCATTTCAATGTAAAACAACATTATACTAATATCACTAAATTCCAATCAAGATCAATTCAAATTGCACCAAATAATTCCAAGAGAAAGCTTATTTAAAATGATTACAATAAAACCCAACAGAAACCTTTTTATTTGAAAAATACTCGAATAAACTTTTAAGACAATAGGTTGCATATATGTTATATCAATGTTTTGAATGATGTCTTTTCTCATTTAATCAGATGTTACAATTCTGGCCCATATTCAATTTAATCCAATTAAAACATTGAGAAAGTTCTTTGTTCTTTCTCGACATAAAGTTATTTGAATTAATAAACTTGAATTCATTCTTTATTTTGATTGGGCTATAGGTTAAGTTTTAATTATATTGTTTTTAATTTAACCCACAAAAGGGGACCAATAAAATACAAAAGGGACCAATTTTTCTTTTATTGTTTTCAATCTTCCATATCAACTGAAAGGAAAATTAAAACAACTATACCCACTTCATCTCTCTCGGTCAATAGAAAAAAACAGAGGGTTCAAGTAATCTTTGAGTTTATCTTCATTTCTTCATAATTTAATCTTACTCATTCAAGAAAATCTTAGTCTAACTGACTAAACTTTCACTAGTTTCTTTAAATCAGTTAAATCATTGTTGAGATACTTTGTTAAAATTTGAGATTAACATAAAATAGAACCCTTTTAATTTTGCAAACAGAAACACAGTCAACCTTATATTTACAAATTTATGTGAATCCATACTTGCAAACCGAACCCAAAATAGGTTTATCTTTGTTGTATTTGTGGGTCTTGAACAAGAAATCAAACATAATACGAAAACAAAACGTACCCGGTTCTAAATCAATCTTCAAACTTAAAACAACTTGGATTAATCTCTGAATCGTGAAACACTATCAGATAAACCTATTTTACGGGTTACATGCGGATGATTTATCAGATTAGACAGAGATCTGTTTAATGGAGACAAATTATGATTGAATCTATGATGAACTTCTTGTAACCGTGAACCATTGTTCTCTGTTCTTTTCTTTTTGATCGAGAGATAAAGAACATTTTGAGACCACCAATCCGTGAGTCCCTTTCTTCCCTTTTGTGGTCAAAATTAACCAACTCCAACATGGTCTTTTATAGACAAATAAATAAAACACCTAATATTAATTATCTAAGCCCATATAACTCCTAATATTAATTATCTAAGCCCATATAAATTTTTATTTAAGCCCAATGTTAAATGAATAAAATAATTATTAGAATTAAATTGAGTTCGCACTCCAGCGGCACCTAACTCGTTTAATGTCTCATATTATTTTCTCGATCAACAATTTAATCCAATACACTAAAACATACATTGATAACACTAAAATTACCAACATATTATTAGATGATAAGTTGGTGGCAAAGATTGCTGACTTTGGCCTCTCTAAGTTACGCCATGAAAATCAACAAGACAAAACCCTCATTACGCGCATAGCTGGGACAGAGGTATACATAAATCCGGAATATGAAAGAACTGGTAAGTTGAACATACAATCAGATATTTATTCATTTGAAATCGTTCTCCTTGAAATCATGTGTGGAAAATTAGCAAATAACAAAGATTTCAAGAAGGTGCTTGTAGCAGCTGCATCACGACAATGCTATATAGATGGAACGTTGAAGAATTTGGTAGATCCAAACATAAAAAAGGTTGATGAAAACACTTTTATGCTAGATAGAGACGTAAATGAAGATTCTTTGGATAAATTTTTAGAAATTACATCTCAATGTGTATCAGAATTTCAATCCAAGCGTCCAACAATAAAGAGCGTCATCAAAGAACTTGAGGAAGCATTATCCTTGCAAGTAAGCACTTTATTTTAAACTCTTATCGTTTTTCCTCTCGGTATAAATCTTGATCACTATAAATGAATACTATGTTAATATTCTTGTTCACTATGAATGAGTACTATGCTAATATGTAGTTAATTATACCAAAGTTTTAATATTTATAAAATTAGCTTCACTATCAACTGAAGGTTACATCATACAAAACTAAAGTTATCATTTCCATATATCATATTTGAAAAAATATGTTGTATTTGTAGGTCTATAATAAGAAATCAAACATAATAAGAACGTGAAAACTAACCAAATAAACAAACATGACACTTGAAGAATACTGGAACTTGAATGTAATCTTCAAATAACCAAACCTGGATCAATTTCTGAACCGTGAAACACTATCAGATAAACCTATTTCGCGGCTTACTCGCGATTGATTTATCGGACTAGATAGAGATTTCTTGATGGAGTCGAATTTGTTTGAATCTATGATGTTTCTTTTTTAAACTTCTTTGTAACCGTATGTTTCTTCTTTTTCCCCTGCTGTTATAGCAGAAGATAAAAATACCAGAAGATAAAAAGGACAGTCCCTTTTCTTCCCTTTTAATTTGATCGACAAAACCCCAAGAGAAATACATCCCTTGATCAAATTTATTCTATGGACCAACTGCTACTTAGTTGAGCCCTAATCCAATATAGTAATTAAATTTTCAATAGGCTCATAAAGCAGCTCATTTAATATTAAAACTTATGATATAATATAACTAAAATCAAATAGCATTTTGAATTAAATCGAGCCTGCCCTCCCACGACACCTGACTCATTTAATCTCTAACGTTATTTCATCGATTAACAAGTTAATCCAATACACTTAAATATATATTGATAACACTATTATCAACATTCCTTCCCCATTTTAGTGATATCCGTGATTAACTTAGGGGCTGTTTGATACTGCTGACTGAGTAAGATCTGACTGAGTCAGAAGCTGACCCAGTAAGAAGTTCTGACTGGGTCTGCATTTGACTAAAACTTGGCATTTTGATTTAGCATCTGTCTGACTTTGCTGAATAAGAAAAATAACCTTATTGTCCCGTTTGGTCAATTGATGTCAATCGAATTTAATTATGACAAATTATTAACTACTACTAAAATCATAATTTTTAAAACCTTTAGAAGAAAAAACATCATTTGAATCAAACCACATTAACAAAATGTGAAATTTACTTAAAAAAATGTGAAATCCAATGGATAACACCACAATCTCCATTACATTAACCCATTGGCTCTCACTTCCTATATGCACATTCACACACACCTCTCATCCACACACACCTCTCATCCACTGTGTCACCATAATCACATAACCATCATCATCAACCACCACAACAACCACCACCACAACAACCACCGATGGCAACCACACTCTCCACCACCGATGGCAACCACACTCTCCACCACCATGGCCATGCTCAATGCCAAATGCGTGACCTCCAACAAGCTCTCAAAACCCCTCATCAAACCCACCTCCCTACTCCTCCCCAAATCCACCATCACCACCACCACAATCTCCGCCGGAAACGCCGTCGCCGGAGGGGGGGTCGTCGAGCAGGGAGGTCGTCGCGCAGCGCAGGGAGCTGGTCGCGAGGGGGGGTTGTCGCGCAGGGGGTCTGCCGTTGGTGGTTGTTCGGTGGTTGCGCAAGGAGGGTGGGTAGGGTGGTGGACGTCGGTGGTCACTCGGTGGTCTGGGTCAGCTTTGTTTAATTTCAGGTCTGGGTCAGCTACTTGGACACGGTCAGCAGGAAACAAAATGCATATCAAATGGGTTGACCCGCTGACCGAGTCAGCCAGTCAGCCGGGTCAGCCGCAATCAAACACCCCCTTAATCATCCTTATAAAAACACAAACGTATACATAAATGAAAATATCCTTCGGATTGAATTTTCATCTTAGTACATTACACGATACATATATTAGAATAACAGGGTATCACAATGAATTGAACCCAAGTTGTCCATCTAAATACATGTAGGTAAAATACATATACGATTACAAATCCAAACTCCACATGACATAATATTTTACTAGCCTGTGTCCTAGTCCTTCAAATAATATATCAAAGCTCAAGTCCAAAGCTTCTTGAAGCGGCTAAACTTCATATTCTTATAGGTAGTTTATTATTTTCTTGCACCTACACTGTAATTTATCAATAAACTATTAAGAAACTAAATTTCAAATACCTTTATCTTGCAGCCCAAATACATACTTCGTGATGGTTCCAACATCTTTATGACAAGCTTACCATGTTAATTCAGCATCTAAAGTTGTATTAGATGGGAATTCAACGTCTTGACATAAGATATTAAAATTGGACTATATACCCATCCTTATGACTGGCTTATTTACAAGATCTCTTCCTAACACTTTAATTAGATAATCAGTCAAAATATACTTAGATCTTAATAAATCAACGGACATCACACCATGCATGATGAGCTCATAAATCATGCAATGTATAATACATAACCTCTAGACTTTTCATTATACATCTGACTATAATCCTTCGCGGCACTATCACATTTGATAGATATTGGTGATATCGGTCTTAACCATAATGGAATCTCAATGATCAAATTTGCTACAACTAGATCTAACACTACAAACTAGCATTCCATTGTCAAGTGATGCAAACTTCCCCAAGAGAGAATACACATCCACTTAGTTACCTAAATTTCCTTTGAATATCCTTCTATAACGGAAGGAAAACCTAAGTAATACAAACCATACTTCATAGTACTTTTCAGGTATTTAACAATCTATTCACAACTTACTAATAATGTGTCTTTGATTACTAGTAAATCTGCTCATCTCATAGCATAAGCTATACCATGTCAAGTGCAAATCAAAACATAAATTGGATAACCAATTGCTTTAAATATTTCATCTATGAATAGATTCACCCTAACCCTAACTATACCCAGGTTAAATATTAGGACCTATAGGAGTAATAACTTGAAAACAATCAATGATTAAAATTTTCTCAATATTTCTCAATATAATGAGACTATACCATGAAGATATTATATACTCTTTTAATCCTTATCCCAAGGATCACATCTGCCTCCCCATATCCTTTATTTAAAGATATATCATATTCTTATTACCTAGTGAAGACTAGCTATGAAAATCATCTAAGTCTAAATCAATGAGTTCTAGTTCCTTTTAAACTCATCTTAACCATGTCGTTAATTACCAAGGATGAGATATACAATTATTCATATCAAAGTCGGTATTAAACTCATCTTCAACATGTCTTTCTGAAAGGTTTATATATAAGTTGATGCAACCAAAGTAACCAAATGGCTTCCTACATGTATGCACCAAAGTACCAAGTAGAACTGCTACGAAAGTTTTATACTTTGCATGAGAATTATGCTAAGTATTAAATCTTTCGAAGCTAAAAGTTCATGAGGAAGCTTTATACTTTGCACAAGAAATATTCTAAGTATAAAGTCTTCCGAAGTCAAAGATCAAACTTTCGAAGCCAAAGATGAAGTCTTTCGAAGCTTCAAAAACAAAGTCTTTCGAAGCCTAATGAAGTGAAGACTGATTTCTTCCGAAGACTAAGAAGAACATGGTTTTCTCTGATGTACTTTTACAAAATCTAACTAACTTTTTGCTGAAACTCTGAAGACTCACCAACTTGCATAAGTTGGTGAAAAGGTCCATGCTTTTGTAACTATACATTAAGGTCTTTGCTTGTAACTTTCTACTTTATGTACTTTTATCCTTTTTATATAATATTAGGATGTGAGCTATGACATGTCATAGTCACTAGTCAAAAGGCAATCTGCCTTTTGACTTTATATTGATTTTGTTGTCTTTCAATGTTCCAAGTGGCTTTCCAAGTATGGCCGGTTGTAGGGTGTAGTATAAAGTATCTCAATGTCTTCTAACTTATTTCTTATGCATTGTAAATCTTGTAAAAGAACTTGAGATTAATATACATCATCATTGAAACCTTATATATATTATCTTAAGTTCTATCTCTTTACTTACTTGTGTTCTTTGCATCCTAACTCTTAAAACTCCTGTTCCCTATTTGATCTGTTAATTGATCTAACTCTCTTCTTATTGTGAGACTGATTGTATTGACCATCCCTTAACTCTATCAAAAGAATTCTTAGATATATCAAAGGTGCTCCTAAGCTAGGCCTTTACTATCCAAAGAACTCTTACTTCAATCTGTATGCTTATACAGATAGTGACTATGGTGGCTGCAACATACTGCAAAGTCCACATCTAGAGGATGTCAGTTCCTTGGTGGAAGGATAGTCTCATGGCAATGTAAGAACAATCCTGTGTATCTGCATCAACTGCTGAGGCTGAATACATTGCTACTGCAAGCTGCTATGCTCAAGTACTTTGGATTTAAAATCAGATGCTGGACTATGGGTACAACTTCAAAGAGACTCCTATTCACATAGACAATAACAGTGCTATCTCTATCACACAGAATCCTCTACGGCACTCAAGGATAAAGCACATTAATATCAAGTATCATCTAATTAGAGATAATCATGAAAAGGGATTGATAAAACTAATCAAGGTTGATACAAATGAATAATATGCTGATCTGTTCACAAAAGCTTTTAATGAACAAAAATTTAAATATCTTATATCCGATATTGTGATGATTAACCTTGAATAGATTTTCTTAAAACATAATCTACATTATTTCTAAAAGGAAGTGTGTATCCTAAGTTGTCTAAATTAATCACTTACGTAAGCCCAGTTTATCTTAGAAGAAATTTTTAAAAAATGATATTCCTTAACATTTTAAAAATTACCAAGTGTATTTCCCTTTGGAAGATCTTAACATTGCCTTTGGAAGAATTTTAAATCTTCAAAACACATAACTACTTAAAGGAGATTTATCTTCGGAAGAAATTTCATATTTCTTCTGAAGCCAAAATATGCTTCTAAGTACTTATGTGTATTTCAAGAACAAATTTCTTTGGAAAGCAATTTCTTCCGAGACTAAATACTCTTCGGAAGAAAATTTGCCTAAGAAAATTCTCTTCCGATGTATTTTTCACTAAGCTTAGGAATATCTTCCGAAGTCAAAATTTGGCTTCGGAAGATTTTCTCAAATCTTCCTAAGACAAATAACCTTTGAAAGAAATCTCAACTTCCAAGAAAACTACAAGGCACTTTTTTAGAGGTGGGACTGACATCAGACTTCAAAGTTTATCCTCGTGCATTAACTTTGTCTCAAGCCTATTTCATATAAATATACCCAACGGTTCCCCCCCTCTTTCAATATCTTCTTCATCTGCATTCTCTCTAATCCTAAAATCCCACTTACCGCCTTTATTCATATCTTTCTTCACTTCAAATGCTACCATAAATAGGCAACCTTAACCGTAGAAACCAACCAGATTTCTCCATGCAGCTTCACAGGCAACACAACCAGTTTGCTCTGTTAAACTTTGAAAAAGATCTAAGTTTCTCAGAGGTTTGCCGCTTTTTTTCACTCTCAAACTACTTCACCTCCCTTACCATTGATCCTCCACTTATGAGGACCATCTTTTGGATTTTTGGAGGACCTGTCAAGAGGTCACCACGGAGGGGGAGAAGACACTGTCTGCCATAATGCAGGAGAAGACACTGTTCATCACTCCAGCCTCTATTAACTCACACTTATAGCTAGATGATGAA
Organism: Flaveria linearis; assembly: GCA_024085815.1. Classification (NCBI taxonomy): domain Eukaryota; kingdom Viridiplantae; phylum Streptophyta; class Magnoliopsida; order Asterales; family Asteraceae; genus Flaveria; species Flaveria linearis. The sequence goes on along the minus strand of CM044004.1, from coordinate 19,793,142 downwards.
GAAGGTGAAGTGTCCTTTTCAAAATCTACTGTAAATCATTCTTTTGAGCAGATAGGCTATGAAGGGGACTTCTCAGTTATAACCTTCAAGAAAGGAAAGGTTTCCTCTCAATGGAAGTACCTTCTACATGTTGTTATTCATAGTTGTCTAACAAACATGGAGGATGGGACCAAATTCCAGAGGATCTCTCCTTCATAGTTTATGGAATGGTTCATGGGGTCACGTTCAGGTATTCATAATTTGTATATAGTAATTTGCTTGCAAACTTGGACTCCTTAGAGTATTACATGTTTCCTAGATATGTCCAGCACATTCTCAACTATGAACTGGGCTCACAATTGAGGGGAATAGGTAATATTCTTAAAATGGGATTGATGAAGCCCGACATCTTCAAAATAATGAGAAAGCCTATTGTGGGCTTCTTAGGGGTAGAAACAACCCTAGTCCTAAAAATGTTAGAGCTCGTTACTCAAGGTGACAACCTAGTAGCACCAACTAGTGTTGAACCCACACCTTCCACTTCAACAACACCCACATAACCATAAACAACCCTCCCTGCACAAGTTATTCAACTGTGCAGGCACCCATATCACCACCCATACAGGAAGGAGTGGACACTGGAGCTCCCACTTCTCTTAAGGAGCAACCCACTCCCATCTCACCAATAATCAGCCATGAGGTTCCTCATGCTCAGGCTGATAAGCTTATAACCTAACAAGCCATAAGCCTTCACTCAGAGTCTTAACACTCTAGTGAACAACCTTCAGGGAAAAGTTACCATCCCCAGCCTCTAGATTTAAATCAAACCATTCCCAGTCTAGAATTCTATGATGATGAAGATATAGCACTCAGTGAGTACCATGAGTCTCTCTTGTCCTTCCCTACTCAAAGAGAGATGAGTACTCCTATGTCCCCTATATCTAGCCCACATCATCCACCCACAACTAAGGTGGATCTTCTTAAAAAAATTCAGGAGATCCATATGGAAGAGGCTCTCACTTTTGAAAGTGATTGCATCATTAAGACCTCAAGCACGGCAACCCAGCCCATTAACATTTCAACTGAAGATGTTAATGAGCAGGGGAAAACCAGCAGCCAAGAACAACAAGCTGGTGATGAGGAAGAAAACTTAGGTCCAATTATTTGATCCTCCAGTGATTCTTCTACTAAAGATGAGGGGAATCTTAAACTAAAGGTGCAAAAACTTTTCAAAACATGCACTTATTTAGTCTCCAATGTTAGTCACTTGGAATCTCTAGTCACTACCTTACAAAGAAGGGTCAATGATCAACAACTTGAGATTTCTGATCTCAAGGAACAACTAGTTAGGAGACCCTTCAGAAGGATTCAACCAGGAATACAAGAACCCGAGGATGTAATTGACTTAACCTCCAGCTCACCTATGCAAGTGGGTAATGCTACCAAAAAGGGGGAGGAAGTTGTCACAATCATAGAACCTGGGAGTCCTTCTCAAAGTATAAACATTGAGGACTCACTAACCTTACTTGCAATTGTCCAGACTCAACAACCTCCTCAAATTCATATTGATGTAGACTCACTTATTCGGAGTTTATTTGAGTAGGGTATACCAAGGGCAATGCCATACCCACATTTTGGAGCTGCAAATGAAATACATGGGTGGAAGTATGATACTGAAAGAAGAGCTCTTATACTGTATAGAGTTCAAGGACAGCAAGAGGTCTTTAATTTTCAAACCTTGGACTACTATGACAGCCTTTCTTTAGTCAATATGCCACTTGCCAACCTAAGTCAAAACAGGAAAGTTGACATACTGGCTGAGAGAATTCAAGACAAGATCATGGAGGAACTAAGATATAAAAGAAGACAATTGCAAGCAGACAATGTTATTAGTCAACTGGATGTTGAGGTGGATCCTAAGATTAGCTTCATAGGGGAATCCTCGACTTAAGGCCTAGTGACAGAACCTGTGAGCATTGTTACAGAGTCAAGCACTCCAATAACATCATGTACCCTCATTGAGGCACCAATGGTGAAGGGGCTTCACAACCTCTCTCTGGCCAGAGCCTGACTGTTGAATCAGGCAATGAAGGCTAAAGCTCTCTCCGCCCCGAGTCACCAAGGCCTGTGAGTGACAAAGGGAAAAGGAAACTGACTCTTAAGGAGATTGAGGAGGAGGAAAGAGAGAGGAAGAGGAAGCTAAGGGGAAAAAGTTCAGCTGCTTCCTCGGGCTTTATGGAAGCTGCAATCAGGACATCACCCAGGCCAAACACTCAAAATGATAAGTTGAGGGCTGCCAGATTGAACTATCTGGGAACCAAAAACTACAACATTGATGAACTTATCTCTCTTCCCTTAGAAGAGTTAAATGAATTGGCAGACTTAGAACTGACCAAAGAGAGAAAGGAGGTAGAGGATGTAGAGTTTCTCCTCAGAGTCAAAGAACAAAGAAGATAAAATAGACTATACAAGGATGCTCTTCCTCTCTCCTCAGTTCATCAAAGTCCTGAAAGAGAGACTGTGGCAGAAGAACCACCTCAGGTAGATAGAGAAGCTGATAGACAAAACATGATCAACTACCTGAGTGCCACAGGTCTCTACCAAGCATCTGCACTTCTTCCTTCTCTTTCAAATATATTGAATTTGAGTATCTTAAGCAGCTTGAACTATAGTTCTTAAATGAACAAAAAGCTGCTAAGAGAAAAATAAGGGAAGAAACTGCAAAGTCAAGGGCCATCATCCAAAAGAGTCAAAAGAAGTATGTTGACAGACAAAGGATGATGAGCTTCTTGAAGCTGTATGGACTCTCTGGAAGGAGGCTTGGTCCAATGTCTCTATCCACTATGGATGAGCACATTAGGATGATCAACATAAGATTAAAAAAGGAGAGCTTGTAGACTTGCATTATCCACCAACCCAAGTTCTTCCTGAGGTTAAGGTTAAGGTTGAACCATAGACAACACAACCTGGACCTTTAGCTGCTTCACAGCCAACTTCAACTTCTGATCCATAGCATGGTTCTACTCTCTCTACTTTTAAACCTATAAGAGAAGAGGACCCAACTGAGAGAGACACAACAGAACAACATGGTTATCAAGACTATCCCTCTCAGTTAACACTCTAAAGATGAAAAAAAGGATGGCTGTAAAGAAAGTAAATAAGAAGAAAAAGGCATCCACTTCCAAACCTCAGGATGAGTTAGAACATCCCGAGGAGGTGCAACAAGATGCTGATCAACCAACTCCATAGTATAGCCTCTTACAGCTGGAAGACTTATCCTGTCATGGACTTCTGCTACTAATCCAGACAGATGGTATGTCATCAGAGATCAAAGTGGTTAAGATGTCTACTTCTACCAAGACATACCTGATCTACCTCTGCATGATCTCCATGACATGAGAAGATATTATAAAAGTCTAAGGGATCCTGACCAACTGATGAAGAAAGGAATGGTCATGATCCTAATGAGGATAATCAATTGAAGATCAACCTTCTCAGTTTTGATAGCATCAGTCTAGGGGGAGTTTGTAAGGTTTATATAAAGGCTGATGCAACCAAAGCAACCAAATGGCTTCCTGCATGCATACACCAAAGTACCAAGTACAACTGCTACGGAAGTTTTATACTTTGCATGAGAATTATGCTAAGTATAAAATCTTCCGAAGCTAAAAGTTCCCGCGAAAGCTTTATACTTTGCACAAGAAATATTCTAAGTATAGAGTCTTCTGAAGCCAAAGATCAAATCTTCCGAAGCCAAAGATGAAGTCTTCTGAAGCTTCAAAGACAAAGTCTTTAGAAACCTAATAAAATAAAGACTGATTTCTTCTGAAGACTTAGAAAAACATGTTTTTCTCTGATATACTTTTACAAAAGCTGACCAACTTTTCGTTGCAACTCTGAAGACTCATCAACTAGCATAAGTTGATGAAAACATCCATGCTTTTGTAACTATACATTAAGGTCTTTACCTGTAACTTTCTACTTTATGTACTTTTATTCTTTTTGTATAATATTAGGATGTGAGCTATGGCATGTCATAGTCATTAGTCAAAAGACAATCTGCCTTTTGACTCTACATTGATTTTGTTGTCTTTCAATGTTTCAACTAGATTTTTCAGGTATGGTCGGTTGTAGGGTGTAGTATAAAATATCTCAATGTCTTGTAACTTATTTCTTATACATTGTAACTCTTGTAAGATGCTTGAGATTAATATACATCATCCTTGGAAACCTTATGTATATTGTCCTAAGTTCTGTCTCTTTACTTGTGTTCTTTGCATCCTAACTTTAAAACTCCGGTTCCCTATTTGATCTGTTAAGTTCTCTAACTCTCTTATCATTGTGAGACTGATTGTATTGACCATCCTTTAACCAGTCCTGCTCTTTCATTCTATAATTTACATGATTTAATCTAGCATGTCACAAATTAAAAACATAATTTACTTTGCTACAAGATGATTACACCATACAGATCCAACACCAAACGGGACATTAATATTAAGTTTAAAAACTTATATGACTCGATGACCTGTTTATATCCATCGTTATTTAACAAAATATTGTTTTCAAGCGTAAATACAAGTCAATGTTTTTTTTAAATCCTTTGATAGGCTCAGCTGCTTCATTTCTCAACCTTAGTATAGATCTATCTTCACATACTATTAACTTCAAATTCCTCGAACCATTTCAAATCCTTGCATGCATGACTTGTAGCATTTGAGTCTACTCACCGTGCAAGCATATCATTATGTACATAAAAGGATTTAAAAATAAATAATACATAATTCTCAACCGAATTATTTTGCTAACCAATAAATCTTTTGAATTCAAAACTAAACCCCAAAGACCGGGTACTATTTATATCACAACCCACCAGATTTTCTCAACTAGATTGATTGTAGCCAAAACCATGACACAACAATCCCATCTGATTATGTAAATAAACATCTTTACTGTTAACTTTACTAGACTCATAACATTACCCTTTATTTGCTTATTGTTCTAATTATAAAATATACTTGTTTTCTTGAATCAAATCTAGTTTTTATGTTTTCTAAGACACTAACATGTCCCGAGTAAATTGTTGAATCAACTAAAAAGCTCATAGATTTTGTTGAAATCAAAGTAGAATTAGAAAACGTACTTTATAGAGCATTCGTGTCTTTTGACCCGTTATGACGTATCACATTAGGCTTGTTTCCACACGAGCTTCACTCAACAATCTTTCTTGAGATACCGGAGTTTCTCTCATCTTCAACAAGAAAATTTTAATGTTTTGATTGAATACTGTCCTGATTAAATTTCCTTTTATTTCCCTAAAACTTTTTCAATTCACTCAAATAACCAGCAACTAAATTCCAAATAACACCTAATCATTCCTCTCTTTAGAATTGCACCGACCGAATCTAGTGATCTAAATCCAACCATAAATTGGTTTAATTTTTTTTGTTTTTAATTGCTTAGTAGAACCCCACAAATTATATTATACAGATTGATCTCACACCAAAAGAATCAATCAATAATCTTGTGATGGTAAAATGGACGTGTTGGATTGAATTGATTACCAGGTTATGATGGGTTTGGGTCAAGATGAGTTTAGGTCAGGATAGGTTGATTTTAGAAAAAGGTCAAGATGGATTTGGGTCAAGATGGGTACGGTTCATAATGGGTTCAGGTCATAATGGGTTCGGGTCATGATGACTTCAGACTAAAAAATTAAATTAATTATTTACACGCAAACACACATACACACCTCAACATACACATTGATCTCTGGTCATTTTTGGGTTATCTTTTATTTCTTATACATCGACAGCAAATCTCAAGAGAAAAGTGAAGCATTCATTTGGTGCTTTAATTCAGCAGAGTTGCTATTAGAGGCCAAATGAGTTTTGTTTGTGTAACTTAATGAGGATATTTGGCGATGGAGTATGAACAAGTGAAAACCAACAATTTTAGAGATCAGAGAAGCATTCATCAACAGTTCAAAGCAACTAAACCCGAATCAAATTGCAGGTTGTGCAATTGATTTAAAAGAAATCGATGGTTTTCAACGAAGATGATGACCACAAGAAGCAAAATCAATCAAAGATCATCTAAACAAATCAATGAGCTTGTAAATGAGTTGTAAATTATCGATTCTATATTGAAACCACACTTATAAAATCAGTACTCGGACAAAGAAGAAGATGACAACAATTCAGTCTCGCAGATAAAGATGTTCCACATAAACGAACATAAAATCGATGGTTTCTATGCAACAATTCTGTCTTTCAACCACCGCTTGTGGTTCATCCTTCGTGATTAGTCGCCGGAAGTGGAAACGATGTAGTCTGTGCCCTGTGGATTGTGGATTGTTGAGAAGAGGAGTCATGAGAAAACCTAACTCAACCCATACTGACCTGTAGCCCTATTTTTGTATAACCCATCTCGACCCATTCGCCATTTTTTTCAAATGTTAAAGTTTACCCACCTTAACCCCCTAGAAAATATAGTTTAACCCGACTCAACTCATTAGTTATATTTATTACCCAAATTGATTCAAGTTTACCCACTTGGGTCAAAAATGTTAGGTCTATTGTATTGAATTGGGTGAAAAGATAATTGTTTATGAAAAGGCCTCTAAAGGAAGCCTCGATAAGCATTTGGGCAATGTCAGCCTTACATGAGACAGTCTTACATGAGACGCCTGAAAATATGCATCGATGTTACAAGAGCATTAGAATATCTTCACACAAGTGTCTCAATGATCCATAGGGACATCAAAAGTGCTAGTATTCTACTAGATGGTGATTGGAGGGCTAAAATTTCCAATTTCGAGTTGTTCACTCAATTGTCTGAGTCGAAGCCAATTGAACACATCACTGATTATAATACTTATGGTTCACTGAGCTACATATCCAAACAGGACAAAAAACAAGGTTATCTGACACAAGAGTCGTATATATATTCATTAGGTGTGGTTTTAAAGGATATTTTGTGGGGGAGATTGACAAAACCCAAGGATCGTGGTTGTCACCATGTTGTCGAGAATGGACAAGAAGTTCTTTATTATCTGGCGTTAGAGGGTATAAAAGAACAAATTGACCCCGAATCATTGTATACATTTATCGATATTACAGGTTTATGTTTAGCTTATAAGAAATACCGACCACAGGCAGCAGAGGTGATAGCAAAACTTGAGAAGGCATTGGAGTTTCAAGTAAGTTAACTTTAACACTTTGATATTACATGCATGTGTTGTTAGCTTCTTTTGAATAACATCAATTTTTACTAAACATTATCAATTTACCAACTAAAAGTGTAAATTATTTCATTACTTGTGTTATCACATGTCGATTTTGTTGAAATTGTACCATCTTCTTTCTCATTTTGAGAAAAATATGCGGAAGGAAAATGAAACGGAGAGAAATCTTCATTTTTATTTTATGGTCTCTCTATTCTATTGAATAATAATGATTTTAAATATTTAAAATATAATTTTATGGTCTCTTATTTTATCGATGAAAGTTTACATACAACATACAAAATTTTATAGAAATTACTGGTTTACAACATGTTAAATTTATTCAATGCATATCATATGAGTTTCTAATTACGTAGTGTGTGTATATAGGAGGATCGTGAAATATGGGAGCATAGACTACCTACAGACTACACAAAAATCATCAAGATGTTAAAAACTCCAGACATCTATGACCCTACTCAAATGAGAAAGGACTCTATCACATGTTCTCCAAAGGAATTCTTCTTAAAGATGGCAAAGTGCCCACTAATTTCTCATGCTTCATTTCACTTGCCAATATTGTATGAATAGATGTTTTATTACATGCACCATGACTTGAAATTCTTTCAAATTGTTTATTTTAATTTCTGAACAGTATTAGATGAAATAGAGATCTATATTTAACTACTGATTATTTGAATAGCTTCAAAATCATACATAATAGAATTGTGGTTTTATTAATCTTGTTTACTGTTTAGTGGTTTTCACTTGGCAGTAACGGAGAAAGAAATGAAATGATATCAGCAAGAAAATTTTCACAAAAAAGTGCAAATGGCAATTTATTGAGGAATCAAGGTTTGTCCTCTTTCTATGTGGGTGTTTTCATATGTAGTTATCACTCTTCATTATTAGACTGGTAAGCTAGAGTTAATTAAGATCATTTTCTTTATCTAAAAACACTCACATATATTACATGGTATCATAAGAGAATATGTGGGAAGTTTTAAGTGAATCACCACCCACAAACACAAAACCGAAAAGCAGTTGACAAGGAAACAACTAAACATGAAGTACTTGAAATGGAAAGAATACGAATACAAAGCCCGGATTCTTATATATACACTAAACCACTTGATAAACAAGAAAACTAGTAAACACACTAATACTTGACTTCTAATTCTCCTGGAAATAAAAACTTATTTATTTAATATGTATTGCTAACAAAATCAAAAGTTGTGTTTAACATTAGTCAAAATATTAGTTTGGATTGATACTACCAAACAGCCGATTATTAAAATCAAATTTTCCTTCATATAAATAGTCATTTTAACTTTAGATCACCTCCAGATCCACCCCTCAAGAGATTATTATTCAACATTTAATTAAATAACTCAATAATAGTTGCATATAAACTACAATATTACAAGTCTATTAGATATTTTGTAACCGAAGACCTGAAAGTTATTTGGTTATCGAAGTGATAAAGTTTAGCAACAGCATTTAACATGCAAAAGTAATTTCACACTGGATGCACTTAACTACCAAGGCCCAAGGGGCCTTAATTAGACAAAATACAATCAATTAAGGTTGTAGAAACTAAGTTTATCAATTCCGTTTTGCATAAATATATTTGAACTTCATTGATAAAAACCAGAATTGATACGATAAAATGCCATGGTCAACATGATTTCTTATTTCGTTCATTTTGAGGCAAAAAAAGAGAAGAAATTAAACAAGTTTGATATCTTGTGAGTATTGCAGGTTTGGCAAAGCCGCAAAGGTGTTTGATAACTCGAAGCTAAAGATCAAAATCAAAGTAACAACTCAAATCTTATCTCCTGATGTCAATTACGGGGCTCATCTCATCTTCAAGTTTTATAAGGAAAGAAAATTTTCAAGGAAGCCAATGCATGTGAACTTAAAGTATAAACATGGAGGCGATAACGTGCATGCATATTTCGCAACATGGAGAGATAAATGGATGATGATAGAATTGGGACGGTTTTTATGTGAAAAGGAAGATACTCATTTTGAAGTTTTACTTGAAAGTTTTTCATGATACTATTGTGGAAACAATGCCATCTACGTTGAAGGCATTGTGTTCCGAGCCGTTGACAATGTAAGTTTTCAGGCATCGGTAAACTTTCCCTTTCAAAAATCGATTAAAGGTCTATCCGATGCTTAAGAAGAGTTTCTTTCATAAGATTAATAATTATTTTCACCACGTGTTTACTCACTTTGGTACAAAATCATGTTTTAGTTCTCATGAATATGTAAAAAATTATGTTTTGCATATTAAGTTTATAACATGATCTTGCAATTTTTTGAACAGGTGAAACACGAAGAAATTAACAAAATAGAGGACACCCACCAAGATTTGAAATCAAAATCAAACAAGAATCAGGTACAAAAAATGCTAAAGTTACTACAATAAAATGCTTAAAAGATCTATAAATAATGTGAAGGCTATACAGCCATTTTCATATTGTTGACAAAAGTTATCTTTTGGAGATCAAGTTGATATATTTCTTCTGTGGATTTGGTACTAACTAAATTCTTACAACCCTTTGATGTATAGTTGCTATCATCAAACGAACCAAATGTAAAGAAACATCTTATGCTTTCTGCCAAGGATGTTTTGCATGCCTCTTAATTCTACTGCGGAATGTTTTCATTCGAAACCATCAGTTGAGTCGAGTTTTGCTTTTTAAACAAACTTTATTGATTATATTTCTTCTAATACCAGGACGCATTGATTGACAATAGTTTAACTTCTTGTATCATTGTAAAAAGTATGTAATCATATGATATTGTCATGTGGGCAGGTTGGAAGAGATGATTGAGCTGCTACCACAACAAGTATTTCGTATCAGTTGCAAAATTCAAAGTCAGTTGTTGTCACTAGATACGGATTATTTTTGTTACCTTGTGTTTAAGCTTTCTGAAAAATGTCGCGGTCTTCATTGTCTCGTGAAAGTACGAAATCTACTCCATAGAAACAACAAAGAGGCAGAAATTCTCTATTTTAGACCTCCAAGCCCATGGAACTATTTAAAACATACTAACCAGGTTCCACAAAAGAGGGAAGATGGATGGATGGAGGTTATTGTGGGTAAATTCAACTCAACTTCTGATCTGAGAAATGATCACATTCCTATAAACCTGAAATTGATAACTTATGAAGGAACTATGTACGGCCTTGTTATTTGTGGCCTCGAGATTCGACCAATATAAGAGTATTTGTCGAATACTAGTTTGGTTCCTATTTTTCTAATAATATCAACATTCTACTTCTGGTATCTATCTTCAAATGCTTACCGTAACATTGGTGAATTTTCAGATAACTTTATAGCACGATGCATAAAGCTCAAAACTCTAACTCTTGTCAAACCCTAATATTATTACTTAACTTTGAGAGCTTAGCTAGTGTACTTTAGACTTAATTAAGAATTAGATTAAGTACAGAATTACATATTTCAAAGGATCATCCATCAATATCATTACGTGATAATATATAACGATAGCAATTGATAATTCTTGGCATATTATTTGCATAACCAACGGTTGATGAACATGGGCATGTTAAACTGTCATCTCGAATTATATTAAATTGAACTTATAAGTATACCTACCATGTAGTTAACCAAACTTGTAAGACAATCACATTTGTGCATGTAATCGTGCATGAACCTACCACCTTTGCATGAATGATTCGTCATTAAACATAGTTCTTAACACGTTAACATATAAAGTTTAACACAACATGACATCTATTAGTATTTCACGAACGAAACTATGAACCTAAATTCAATGCTTATATATGAGTGAGATGGTTCTAGTAACCTAAACTTCTCACTCATCATCCAAAAGTCTTAAATACATATACCAAATCCATAACCCTTATAACTAACTTAATTTGGGACTTACTTCTTATTCAACCGCGCACTTTAACTTAACTTAGATCAATGAAAACCATCATCGAACCATGTTTTAATGATTTAAATAGCTAAGATATATCGAGTTTAACTGTTAGTTACGTAAGCAAAATTATCAAACCTTGCATAATAATTTCACCAATACCGAATGATAAAATAAAAAATAATGTAGACTACTGTGGATGCTCAAGGACTGCTCGATAGAGACTTTTAGACCAGCCTTAAATACCTCTTTTAAACCCCTTGGCTACACCATAAATGTAACACTTTAGGTAAATCTCATATCGGTCGTGGACAGGAGAGATCCTAGTTCATAAAGAATGCCCTGCCTCTAACATCACTAACGTGTTTTGGGCATATTGGTTATGGATAAGAGGAGAATTCAACAGTTAAGCGTGCTCAGGTTGAAACAATCCAAGGATGGGTGACCTCCCTTAAAAGTTTTCAACCGGGCAACCAAAACCAAATCCATGAGCTACTCGTGGGTAAAGGGGACAATATTAGTGGTATGAATGGCCGGGTGTTACAGAATGGTATCAATGCCACTCCTGTGTAGTTTGGGATGGTGGGGCAAACCACATCAATGATGGTTAGTCCTCGGGGGTGTTCAGAGGGACACCTTAGGCCAATCCCACATCCATAGATAGCATGGTGGGGCAAAGCTCATCGAGGACAATGAGTCCATAAGGGGGGGTTTTTGTAACACTCTAGGCAAATCCCACATCGATCTTGGACACCCTTGAACTAAACATAAACTAATACTTTGCTAAATCTTGACAACCAACTTTGTGATACTAGTCAAATACTGTTAAAATCAAGTACATAAAGAAGATGCGGTGCTGCTGTCTAGTACTCGATCTATAGCTGCTAAAACAACATTAAAAAAACCTTAAAACACATTCATTATAATGCAATTTACCAAGAGACTAAACCTTAAACTAATGATTAAGTGAAACCGACCGTATCTAAAAATAATATAAGAAAACCATCAAGCATAAATCACTAACATCATTAACACCAAACAACAAATTGAAGAAGCATTATAAACCCATGATAATATCCCGGGACATGCTTGAAATCACAGCCCTAAAACCCATCAAGTTCTCGATTCAAATGAAAGGAGATAACCAACATGTAATGTGGTAAGCATTAGCCATGAAACAGGAGTCAGAGGCTAACAAAAACTTCCCATCACCCTGGTCAAAGATGACTCAAAATTAGGTACAAAAGGGGACCGATGGCTACTTCCCTTGGCTCAAGAATTGCAGCTTTAGCTACCTAAGAAAAGTCTTGACCATCACCTATATTATTGTTCGATGCCAAAGTATTTAATAATGAAACCCCTTCCCAAAGTTCCTATATAATTTCCACACTACCAACTGCATTCCCACACCAAAACCCCATCCCAACATAAACTAAAACAATCTAGAAGAGCCCTCTGCTGTTGCTATTACGATCGTGAGAAGAGAAGAACACAAGAGCTCGGTTTGGACCTCTATTGTAACACTTGCGAATTTTTTTCATATTATATTTGTCAATAAATAATCATAGTTATGTTGCAAGCGTGACTTCATGACTAAGTTTTTAGATAAATACTTAATGGCTAAGCCTTCAAATGCAACTTAATAGTTAAGTTATGGATAAAACTTAACAATTAAGTATTGAATAAAACTTAGTGTCTAAGTTTAGATAAAGAATAGAATAAAACTTAATGGCTAAGTTTTGGATAAAGCTTAATAGCTAAGTCTTGAATAAAATATAAAACTTAATAGCTAAGTTTGAATAAAATATAAAACTTAATAGCTAAGTTTTGAATATAATATAAAACTTAATGGTTAAGGTTTTAATAAAATATAAAACTTAATAAGTAAGAAATACTTAATGAGTAAGAAATATCCATATATAAATATATGCTTCTAGCTTCATTTAATTTCATAACCTTTTGATCGACTTCCCTATTTTCACACACGAAACTCTCTACTACCTTTTAAACACCACAAAGATAACCCGAGATTAGGAAGCCGGTGTATATGCTCTAGATAACAAGTATAGGAGTTCTGAATTAATCAAGGTGTTAGAAGCCCTTGACTTAATCCTTAAGTTACTTCGAGGTTCAGAAACAAAAGCTTATCAAGTTTAGAGGCTCTGTTCAACTTACCAGGTGAATACGTTTAATGCTTTCAAAACATTCAAATGATTTTATTTTGCGAAAATGGCATTAGTATGTTAACCATGTTAATGCATAGAGGTATTCTGCTAAAACATTTAGACCAGAAGTATATGTATGTTTGATCAAACTATATCCTGGGGATGGGTGAAAATCTGTAAGGCCCCGTTCCCGGGCACCTCACAGTTGGTCGTCATTACCCATAAAACATACATTTAAAATAACTTAATAAAAACCATGCAGCGGAAACTTTAAATTTTTACTATAAATGCTTTTGTAAAGTAATACAACACCCGTTACAAAATATCATTTGTTTGCATTACAATACAAAAACGTTAACAAAAGAATGCCATCCCAAAAGAGCTGAGTAGCCGCCTCGTGCCATCCTCAGCAACACTACCTGCCAACTGGAAAACACATAAAAGTCAGCGTTGCTGAGTGAGTTCTAGTTTTGTAATAAAACATACTTTTACTTATTTAAAAGTATCCTTTCGTGCATGCGTTCATACATCATATGTACACAGAGATAATATTCATTATTATCTTCATCATTCGTTATTCATCGTTATCTTTAACTTCTCGTATGGATTCTGTCAGGCTTTACCCACTTCATAGCACTTGGCTATGATTACTGTGGTCGAATGACAAGAATCCCGTTCATACTTACTTGCACGCATTGAAAGGTGAATTGTACCAATACCATATGCTACACCCCGATCGTTATTAGCTACCGGGCCGTAGTCAACATATGACGGAAAATCGTATGCCACGGTACTAGAGGTAAGCGGTAGAGGTACCATGACCATGGTCAATCACATAGAAGGACCAATCGCGTTATTCAATGCTTGCAAGACATAATTCGTTCGTTCATTAATGCATGTATTCATCATCATTCTTCTTTTCGTTCATTCGTTAATACATGCATTCGTCATCATGTTCCTCTTTCATTATCTTTCACTTTACGATACATAATACTTCATTAGTTCATTCTCGTTATTCGTAAAGTTTCAGAAAGATAAGCACACAATTACAAGGAACACACACACTCATCATACATACTCATCATACATTCATCACCGTACGTACATCATCATACATTCATCATCATACGTAGCATCATACCACATTTAACAATATTTTAATAATATTGTTAACAATAATACACTGATAATAACATCAGAAACAATAAGGGTTAACCATAATCATCATTACATGCATGAAACATCATCATTTGTTAACCCTAGTCAGCCCTGGTCAAAACCTCGAACTTCGGTATTTCAGGAAATTTCTGAAAAATTCTAAGTGTCCTAGGCGTTTGAGCCCTGTTGGGCGTATAAGCCCTCTGGCCGTATAAGCACTATTGGGCGTAAGAGCACTGCTGGACTTTTCATCTTTCACTTAGATTTATCATCTGGTCATACGACCACACTGTTGGTCGTATGAGCACTATTGGTCGTACCATCCCTGGACTTGGGAAATATATTCTGATCATACGACCACTGTTGGTCGTATGAGTCCTGTGGGACTCTTCATCATACTTAGAAAATTTCATCACATAGTCATACGACCACTGTTGGTCGTATGAGTCCTATTGGACCACTTAGAAATATAACTTGGTCATACGACCACACTGTTGGTCGTATGAGTCCTGTTAGACTCATCAGCATTTAGAAAAATATAAAAATCCTGGTCATACGACCTCACTGTTGGTCGTATGACCACTGGTGGACTCATCAGCTTGTTCTTATTTATTCTAAGTCCAATTTCAGACATATTTGCAACCTGTTCATGTGTCTAATCCATAATCCAAGTCCCAAACATCATAATGCCTAGTTCTAAACATATACATATGATTCTAGGCATAAATCTAACATAAACATAAGCATACATACATTCATTTCATACGGGTTTCAACCCAAACTTTACAAAAACATACTTGCATGCATTTTCCAGCCCCAAAACATTTAAAAACCAGTAAAACGGGGTCTAGAACTCACCTTAATTTGTCTTTGGGTTTTGGATGCCCTTTCCTTGAACTTCTCAGTCGTTTATACACCAAAAACTTCGAATTTCTCAGGTCCTTCTTCAAAATCCCGATGGTTTTCTGCTCCTGTTGCTTTCTCTCTCTAAAAGTCGAATAAAAATGTTATGCAGAAGGTAATGGGCGGCCATGCCACCTTTTTACCAACTTTATAAGATTTTTTTATTATTTTACACTTTTGGTCCTTCCACAAAAGCAGGCTTTTTATTTCCTTCTCCTTTCTTTCTATTTCATTCTTTTAATTTCTTTAATAAGAAATTACGGGTGTTACAAGTCCACCCCCCTTATATAGGTTTCGTCCCCGAAACCTGTTATTCCTCAAACAGATGTGGGTAGTGTTGTCTCATTTCTTCTTCAGTCTCCCACGTAGACTCGGATCCCTTCCTGTGCTTCCACTGTACACGCACAAGAGGAATCACTTTATTCCTTAACCTCTTTTCCTTACGATCAATGATTGCCACTGGTTGCTCCACGTAGTTGAGCCTCTCATCCACCTCAATATCCTCCAGTGGTACAACCATGTCATCAGCAGCTAAGCACTTCCTCAGATGGGATACATGGAATGTGGGATGAATTCCACTTAACTCATCCCGCAGTTCAAGTCGATAGGCCACCTCTCCTACTCGTGCGATAATTCGGAAAGGTCCTATGTACCTCGGGCTTAGCTTACCTCTTTTCCTGAATCTAATGATTCCTTTCCAAGGTGAGACCTTCAACATAACTCGGTCACCAACCTTGAACTCTATCGGTCTCCGCCTCTTGTCAGCATACGACTTTTGCCTATCTTTCGCCGCCTTCATGAAGGCTTTGATCTTTTCTAACTTCTCAATCGTAGCTTCGACCACCTCAACACCTCCTAACTCTTTCTGCCCAATGTCTCCCCAACATACGGGCGTCCTACATCTCCTACCGTATAGCATCTCGTAGGGTGGCATGCCAATACTGGCATGATAGCTATTGTTGTACGAGAATTCTGCTAACGGCAAGTGATCATCCCAACTTCCTCCAAAATCGATCACGCATGCCCGAAGCATGTCTTCGAGTGTTTGGATCGTCCTCTCAGACTGACCGTCCGTCTGAGGGTGATATGCTGTACTAATGTGTAGTCTCGTCCCCATCGCATCATGAAATCTCTTCCAAAACTTGGAGGTAAACCGGGTGTCACGATCAGACACAATAGACACCGGCACACCATGACGAGCTACAATTTCTTTGATGAACAGATCCGCCAATCTTTCAGATGAGTACGTTTCGCGGATCGGTAGGAAGTGGGCACTCTTTGTCAAGCGGTCAACTATCACCCATATGGCATCATACCCTTTCGGGGTACGTGGTAGTTTCGTGATGAAGTCCATGGTGATGTGCTCCCACTTCCACTCAGGTATATCCAACGGTTGGATCTTTCCGTAAGGTTTCTGGTGTTCCGCCTTCACTTGTAAACAAGTCAGGCACTTACTCACGTACTCCACTACGTCACGTTTCATACCCGGCCACCAGTAATCCTTCTTCATATCGTGGTACATTTTGGTAGCACTGGGGTGAATGGAGTATCGGGTCTTATGGGCCTCATCCATGATTCTTCCACGTAGATCCCCGTATCGAGGAATCCACATTCGCCCAAATCGGGTCTTAACACCAAGAGTGTTCTCACCCAATTCCGTCACTAGGCCTCTCATCCTTTCGGAGTTAAGACGATCTTCTTTCAAAGCCTCGTCTTGAAACTCCTTAACCTGTGTCATCACATCGGGGGTCATGATCAGCTGATAAGCCTTCACCCGAATCGGCTCAGGTCTTTCTTTTCGGCTAAGGGCATCAGCCACCACATTGGCCTTGCCCGGATGGTAATGGATTTCGCAGTCATAATCCTTTATGAGCTCCAACCATCGCCTTTGCCTCATGTTTAAATCCTTCTGCTCGAAGAAATACTTCAAGCTTTTGTGGTCTGTGAAGATAGTGCACTTTGTCCCGTATAGATAGTGCCGCCAAATCTTCAACGCAAAAACCACCACGGCTAATTCTAGATCGTGTGTGGGATAGTTGACTTCGTGGGTCTTCAGCTGTCGAGATGCGTAGGCTATCACCTTTCCACGTTGCATCAACACACAACCTAGCCCAGAATAAGATG
This sequence comes from Flaveria linearis, assembly GCA_024085815.1. NCBI lineage: Eukaryota > Viridiplantae > Streptophyta > Magnoliopsida > Asterales > Asteraceae > Flaveria > Flaveria linearis. The sequence goes on along the minus strand of CM044004.1, from coordinate 19,775,670 downwards.
CATCCGAATAGACCACTAAGTCTTCACTTCCCTCAGGCAAAGTCAAGACAGGAGCTTGTGTTAGTCTTGCCTTCAACTCCTCAAAAGCCATCTCCTGCTCTCGACCCCACACGAATTTTACGTCCTTACGAGTCAATTTTGTCAAAGGTGAGGCGATCTTTGAAAAGTCTTGAATAAATCTTCTATAATAGCCCTCCAATCCCAAGAAGCTACGAATCTCGGATGGCGTCTTTGGTGATTTCCATTGCATCACAGCCTCAACCTTTGCTGGGTCCACCATTATTCCTTCTGCATTCACTACGTGACCCAGAAATTGCACCTCGCGTAACTAAAAGGCGCACTTGGAGAACTTGGCGTACAATTTCTCCCTTCTCAACGTTTCCAACACTTCCCGAATATGCCCGGCATGCTCTTTTTCACTTCTTGAATAAATCAGAATATCATCGATGAATACAATTACTGATTTATCCAACATTGGTCGGCACACTCGGTTCATCAAATCCATAAAAGCAGTCGGCGCATTGGTCAACCCAAAAGACATGACAAGAAACTCGTAGTGACCATAGCGCGTACGAAAGGCTGTTTTAGGGATATCTTGTTCCTTCACCTTTAGTTGATGGTAACCCGATCGAAGATCTATCCTTGAAAACCAACTGGCACCCTGAAGTTGATCAAAC